>CP139507.1:169794970-170010962 GCA_021014915.2 Artemisia tridentata subsp. tridentata | reverse complement strand
TTAATTTGGATATGATCTTTGTCATTCCATAATTAACTTAGTTTCTCGTTTATACATAATTGAACATGATTACCAAAACATCTGAACGTCTTCCAGATAGAGTTTGGGCGTGCGCACGCAAACATCTTGTCAACCATACGAGTGGCCAAGCAGTATTAAACTTCAACACAAAGTTGAAGGAACAAATCCCTTATTGACTGCGAGCATAACCCTTGAACTTCGCATCATTTCTGAAAATAGCCCTTATAACTACCTTTTACGGTTAGCGTTAGACCACCTTACAGAAAATAAGCTACATCCTCGGCAATTATCTGTCATCTTAAGTCTGAGGATAAATATTCATGATATACTTAATGACTATGATCCATAAAGTATAATCATGTATTTGGGATAAGTCCTATATTCAATTTATCCAATATTGAATATCATGTGACATTGGTGTCTCAACCTTACAGTTCATTCTACCAATCCTCACATTTGTCTTAGTTCAATAATATTCCCATATTATTAATTGACAACGGACTATTTAGAATAAATAAATTACTCATGGATTTAAACATGCAAATATAGGACACAAATATTAATAATGATAATAAACGTTATCCGCACTTTATTTCATTAAAATAATAATTGTTTACACGTCCCTATCGAAATACTAATCCAACAGATTTACATGAAACTATCTGCTAAACGAAGACCAATACCCTGAGCATGCCGATTAAACGTATCTTTAGGTAATGCCTTCGTGAAAGGATCAGCCAGATTGTTATCTGTGTGAACTTTGAGTACTTTGATTTCACCCAGTTCGACTTGTTCACGAACATAGTGCATCTTTCTTTTAAAGTGTCTGGCGCCTTTCATAACTCCAGGTTCATTGGCGAATGTGATTGCAGCAGAGTTGTCACAATACACATTTATAGGTAATTCAATAGACGGCATCACTCCAAGATCCGTAATGAAATTCCTTATCCAAACAGCTTCTTGTGCAGCATCCGATGCAGCATTGTACTCAGCTTCTGTAGCAGACATGGCCGTTGTGCTCTGCTTTTTACTCTTCCAGTCTACTGCTCCTCCATTTATGACAAAGACATAACCCGTTTGCGACTTCGTATCATCTTTATCAGTTTGCCAGGATGCATCGCAGAAACCTGTAACATTCAGTTCTGCGTCTGGATTTCCCCCGAAAACTAAAAACATATCTTTGGTATTCCTTAAATACTTAAGAATGTTTTTAACAGCATGCCAGTGATCTCTCCCTGGATTTTGCTGATATCGACTCGTCAAATTTTGAGCGAATGCCACATCAGGCCTTGTGCATCTAACAGCATACATGATAGATCCTACAGCCGAAGCATATGGAACTTTCTGCATGTATGCCACCTCTTCAGGTGTAGAAGCACACATTTCGCTACTTAAGCCATGATCAACTTGCATGGGCAAATATCCCTTCTTGGAATTTTGCATATTGAATCTCTTCAATATTTTATCCATGTAAGCACTTTGGCTTAATCCGATTAACCGTTTAGATCTGTCTCGATAGATCTTGATTCCTAGGATATACGCTGCTTCTCCTAAATCCTTCATGGAAAAGCAATTACCAAGATATTCCTTAACTTCATTAAGGCTTGGTATGTGATTTCCCATGATTAATATGTCATCGACATATAGGACAAGAAAAGTAGTGTTACTCCCACTAACTTTGTGGTATACACATGGCTCATTGAAATTTTGAGTAAATCCAAACTTCTTGATTTCCTCATCAAATTTCTTATTCCATTGCCTGGATGCTTGCTTCAATCCATAAATGGATCTTTGAAGTTTGCATACACGCTCAGGAAATTCTGGATTTACAAAACCTTCAGGTTGCGCCATATAGATGTCTTCATCTAGGCGACCATTCAGAAACGCGGTTTTGACATCCATTTGCCAAATCTCATAGTCATAGTAGGCAGCTATGGCTATAAGAATCCTAATAGCTCTAATATCGGCTACAGGAGAAAAAGTCTCCACATAGTCAACACCATATGTTTGAGTGAAGCCCTTGGCCACCAAACGAGCTTTATAGGTGTGTACTTTGCCATCCATATCAGTCTTTTTCTTGAAGAGCCACTTACACCCAACTACCTTAGCATTGGGTGGAAGATCCACTTCAATCCAGACTTTATTGTCTTTCATGGATTGCATTTCCCCATCCATGGCTGCTTGCCATTTGTCCTTTTCAGGATTATTAACGGCAGCCTTATAACTAGTTGGTTCATCAATGTGATCCAATAGAAAAGTTTCCTCATCGTCTATGCTTAAACATAGGCGTTCAGGAGCTTTTATAGATCTTGAAGATCTACGGATGGGTACCACTTCTACTTCAGGTGGAGGACCTAAACTTTCAGGTTCCACAGGAAGTGTGTTAGTGTTCTCAGAAGGTGACACATCTTCTTGATCATTTTCAAGATCATATACTCTCCCACTGAATTCTTGAGTCAAGAAACTCTCCTCAAGAAATTCACCATATCTAGCCACTATGACTTTATTTTCCGGTGGGAAGTAAAAGTAGTAACCCCTTGTTTCCTTAGGGTATCCTACGAAGATGCACTTAACAGATCTTTGTTGGAGCTTATCAGGTGAGTCACGTTTAACAAACGCCTCACAACCCCAGATCTTTAAGTAAGACAAGTTTGGAGCTTTTCCAGTCCATAATTCATATGGAGTCTTATCAACCTTCTTAGTTGGAACCATATTTAATATGCGAACAGCACTTTCAAGAGCATAGTCCCAAAAGGATAAAGGAAGAGTCGTAAGATTAAACATAGACCGTACCATGTCAAGCAAAGTACGATTTCTCCTTTCAGATACACCATTTTGTTGTGGAGTATAAGGAGAAGTGAGTTGTTGGACAATGCCACACTCAGCTAAATAATCTTTGAACTCTTGGCTCAAATACTCACCACCACAATCGGATCGAAGGGCCTTAATCTTCTTTCCGAGTTGTAATTCTACTTCATTTTTAAAAACCTTGAATGTCTCAAAGACTTCATGTTTGTGTTTAAGTAAATAAACACAACCATAACGACTATAGTCATCCGTAAAGGTTAGGAAGTAGGTAGCACCACGTTTTGACACATGTCTAAGTGGACCACACACATCCGTGTGTATCAATCCAAGTAGATCCGAAGCCTTCTCCATATTGCTATGGAAAGGTTTCTTTGTCATCTTCCCAGATATGCAAGATTCGTATTTATCAACTGAATCATCATTGATATTAGGTAAAAGCCCATCACTTAGCAGCTTTTCCATGCGTTTCTTGCCTATGTGGGCAAGGCGACAATGCCATAAATAAGACGAATCCAAGTTAGACTTAGTTCTCTTATTCCCGATGCTATACATAGAATTATTTCTATTGGATACATGGTTATCCATGTCAATTTCAAACACACCATTTAATGAAATAGCATTAAAATAGAAAACAGAATTTAAAGAAACAGAAATTCCATTATCATTAAAAGTATGCTTAAAACCCAAATCCAATAACAAAGAAACTGAAACGACACCTCTAAGAATAGAAGGTGCGTAATGACAATTGTTCAAAACTAATATTAAACCAGAAGGTAAAACTAGCTCAAAAGTCCCTATGGCTTCTACTGCTGCACGTATTCCATTTCCCACGTACAAGTAGCATTCTCCATAGTTCAGCTTCTTTGCTCCTCTAAGCCCCTGCGATGTATTACAAATGTGAGTACCACATCCTGTATCATATATCCAGGCATTTTGCTTACGAGGAAAAGAAAATAATTCAACCATAAAAATACCTGAAGTGCTGGCGCCCTGCCCAGCCTTGGCATTCTTATTCTTGCGACACTCCTCTAGCAACAATGGACAGTCACGCTTCCAGTGTCCAGGAGTATTGCAGTGGTGACAAGCAGCCGCATCCTTTTTGGGATAATCCTTCTTGGGAGGAGGATTCTGCTTCTTCGGCTTTTGCTGATAGGTCACAATCTGCTTGCCCTTGTCAGCTTTGCCCTTTCCTTTCTTGTTCACATGTTTCGGTTTACCGGGCTTAGCTACCCTACCACCTTTTATTGCCATGACAGCAGGTGTAGGAGCTTTCTTAGTGAGGGCCTTCTCATGCTCAATAAGCATTGCATGCAATTCAAAAAATGTCTTCCCCTTGCAATGCATGTTAAAGTTGCGCACAAAATCACCATATAATTCCTCATTGAGGGATTTGTTGATGAGGCCAACTTTAACGTCTTCCACAAACCCGCAATTAAGTGCATCTAGTTGGTCAAGATAACCTTTCACTTTAAGTGCATGATCACTTACGGGTGTTGTCACATCCTGCTTGCACTTGCCCAAGTTGTCAAGTACATCATACAATTCAGCCATTGGTGATTTCTGAAACATACGTGTCAGTTCATCAATCATGTTTTTCGGGCTATATTTCTCAAACTGTTTGACCAGTTGATCATCCATCCCCGATAGCATGAGACAAGCCGCATCATTGTGCTTGTCATAGGTTTCATTGTACTGCCTAAGTATTTCATTAGACGAGTTTGCAGGAGGAGCTTCTGGAAGAGCCTCAGTAAGACATTCAGAACGTTTGGCAATTCTAAGAACAAGCCTTAGATTTCGATGCCAAGCATTGAAGTTCTTAGTCCCGGTCAATTTTTCCTTTTCAAGCATCATCTTGAAACAGGAAGTTAAGTTTGACGAGTTTCCGGGTTGGGCTATTTCTACAGAAAAAAGTTCAAAAGTTAGTACTTTCGATAATTTTAAACATTTCATGAAAATTAAACACCCATTGGTTAAAAACCATTTAATTTTCATTGAAATCTAGGATCCTAATTGACGTCGTTTCATTACATCAGCTGAGGCTGCTAGCAATGAAAGTACTCAAGAAGGTACGGGATCACCCAATTGCCAATGTCAAATTGCAATTCCTAGAAATCTTGGGACTTACAATATATATATATTGCCAACATCAGTTGCAAAATTGTAAGCATGTTTCATCCCCAATTCTTTTATGCCTTGACGCCATTTTATTACATCAGCTGAGGCTGCTAGTAATAAAAGTGCTCAATTAAGTTAACCAATTCAGAAACGTGTAAATTGACGCCGTTCCATCACATCAGCTGAGGCTGCTAGTAATGGAAGTACTCAATTTTCCCCTATTGACTTCATTCTTTGAATCATCACATCAGCTGAGGCTGCTAGTAATGATAGAATGTCATCTTAGGTGTTTCCTTGTTAATTGGTCGGCATATAACTTAAATTTTAGGGTAATAAAATTTTGATGTGTTTAATCAAAAAATATGTACAAAGATGTCATGCATTCATCTTTGTATCATATATGTTTTCAAAACTAAACCATTTACTCATTCGTAGCTCAAATTATCAAATCTTTTAATTGAGGCGTTGAATAAATTACAACATTGCCTTAAGATGCTTCGTATTAGTCGTGGTGTACTTGGTAAGTCTAAAATTGACGCACAGGCGGGCGTAGGGACGACAGCCGCCGAAGCTGGTTAAAACCGTGCCCCTCTAAGGTCACAATTTAATGCGTACCAACTAGAACCCACTTTTTAGTTTGTCAATTTTAGGTCCGCCGCTTCGACCACTTAATACAGTCGCAATCAATCAACTAAAAGAATATAATTTTCTTGCTAAAACAATTAATGTAGTAAATTTATTATTGCTAGTCTCGCCTGGGAGCAAATTACCGTGCGAAGCGAACCACTGTCGGCACATAAGACTTGGCAATAAATAAAAATTACTACAAAGGTTTCATAGTTATTAGTCTTATTTATTTTTATTATGAAAAAATTACCCTCTTTTGTAGTTTACTATCCATCATAATATAAAACACAAAAGATCAAGTAATTCACAAAAAAATAAATAAATAAACACATAATAACAAATATATGATCATCCACGATATCATATAGCCACATGCAAACCTTTTTTCAATAAATCCTATTATTAATTCTATGTGTAATTTTAAATGTATGTAGCTAACAAAACTCCCATTGGTTTTCGAGCTCATTGTACCCAATGGACCACAGCACCAAATAAATTTGGCCGCGTAAGTTTTAGTTAGTTAGATACCACATTGCACATAACCTTTTAATTAATATATTGAGGTCTTCCCCAATTTTAGATTTATTTAAAACATGTAGCATGCAAATTCAAACAAAACATACAAATCACACCATGACAAATATGCAAGATTTGTCAAGGATACCATATTGATCACATAATCATGCAACACATATTATTATGTCAATATTAATTGTACGTATCTAATTAATTAGTAACATCACATACGGTACTTACTAATTAATTCCTAAAAATTTTCATGCAATCCTAGGGTTTCTCAAGTTTTAATAAAACAACTAAAACCCTAATTTTTAATTAATTAGGATCGACCCATATTAGGGGTAAAAAAAAACAAACCCTAATTATTAATTAATGCATGTTATCTCTACAAGATCCAATTTTTAGGTTTAAGTAATTAATTACAAGTTCTAAACGAGGCTCATGATGCCACTGTTGGAATATGTGAACTATTAAAATCATAAGCACATAAAACATCACAAAGCACGCAGCGGAATAGATCTACAAGAACATGTAATTAATTAAATTAAACAAGATACGTACCTTAATGATTCCTAGCAAGAACAAGGAATCTCTTGAACAAGAACAAATTATAAACCCTAATAGGATTTATGTATGGATCGATCACACCAAAGATCACAAGCTAAAGGAAGCTTGTCACTCGTTCTTGTACACACGTAATTATAGCGTTTCAATGAGAAAAGCTAGTTTCTTGATCACCAATAAGCCAAACACTTGCAAAACCACTACTTGGATCGAATACCCTAGTGGGTATAAAAAATGTCGATCGGTTCTTGGTTAAGGAGAGAAGAGGAGAAGAGAAGTTAGGCTTTTAGGGATTCAAGATTAGAGAAAACTAAAACACAAGTGAATTGTATTTATAGTGTTTTCTTTTCTTGCTCCCCACACAAACCGATCGGCACCCTAAACCCTTAGGGGAGGGTCGGCCGACTTTCACACTCCCACAAGGATTCTAGATCCTTCTTTCCTATTTTCACGTTTAGTCCTTTAACGGTCGTTAGTTAAAACTCCGTTAAGTACTAACCGTCGTTAAGTGTTTTAATCGGTGAAATGAATAAATAAATAAATACATGAAATATATAATTATTTAATTATTCATCATTGAAACTTTCACGCTAATGTGTGCAATCCCGAGCCTCGGGTTCGAAACCGGACATACGTATATTAATGTTTATACACAAAACCTAACAAATTGGTAGTGAGAAAAGGTATAACATAAAGAGTAAATTACACCGTTGGTCCTTGTGGTTTGCGTTGACTGGCGCCAGTGGTCCTTTGACCAAAAAAATTGCACCACTCAGCCTTAAGTCATAAACGTTATGCACCGTTAGTCCCTCCATCCAAATGGCCCCACAAACATCCACTAACGCTCGTTAAGTATTGGATTTAAAGGGGCAATTTGGTCATTTCATATTACACCCTTTTCCCGCCATTGGACTTTAACCCTAGTTGCTTTCCCCCATCTTTATTACTCCCCACCCAGTCATCCCCCACCCACCTAACGTATATTTAATTCCACCACCATTTTCAAATCCACAGTTACTCACAAATCAAATCAAGAAAATGCCCAGATGTCCTCGTTGTCATTCAGTTGCAGTTATCAAAACATCATGGACTAATCGAAACCCAGGTCGAAGGTTTTATGGTTGTCCCCAAATGGTATGTATTTATGGTTTTACGGTTTTACTATGTAATTGAACAAAATATTGTGTTGATCTTAAAATCAAATAATTAGTTGTTTTATTTTGTTTCACAGGATTATAACAAGTTTGTTGATTGGTTTGACCCCGAAATGTGTCAACGTTCTGTGGCAATTATTCCTGGGTTATTAACGTCCCTGAACAATCATCAAGCAATGGTACAAGATCTTGAGCAAGAAAGATCAAGATTGAAGAAATATCTGATTGTGTCATGGGTTTTGGTTTTTGTGTCTGTAATGTACAACATATTGAGTTAGTTGCTACAGCATGCTTGCAAGGAATACCTGTCAATTCCCATATTCTACAAGTGCAGGTTCTAGCAACAGCATTGACCACACACTGGTCATTCCATGGACCACTGACCTGGTATAACTCACCTCCATTCCATTGGACAGTGTACTTGTTAGATTCATCTGCATTTGCTTTCAAAATCCTTCTAGCAGTTGGTGTGAGTGGTCCATCACATCTTGCAATAACTTTGTTCACATTGACAATCCTAAGTATTTACATTGAATAACAATTAGGGTCTGCCTACTAAGTATTTACATTAAATTGAATGACAATTAGGGTCTGCAAACTATTCCTTAACCTACTACCTTCACTGTCACTACCTGATGAACTTTCAAAATATTCATTATCTAATTCATGGACATCATCTCCATCAACTGCTACCCTCTCTCTGCACCCCATAAACTCCACAGTATCATCAATATTGTAGTTAAAGTCCTTCATGTCAACATCCACATTGTTATTCTCATCTACTATGTAATCACTATCTTGACTATCATCATCACTGTCACTATCATCCTCAGAACTATCCTCTTGCTCTCCCTCAGTTTGACTCTCAACCTCTATTTCATTGTCACCTTCAGTTTCATTCACATCCTCAGTTTGAACCTCAACCTAAGGGTTTGTTGGAGATATAAGGTCCAAGTCAGCAAATGGGTCAAAGTTAGGATCTTGTGACTCTACATAAGGGTCATAAGAAGAGTAAAAGTCATTGACAAACTGACTATTGACTTGAGAAGACCCATCATTAGCAACTGCACTACTTTGCCTTGCTTCTAAATTGACACCAATATCTTTACCTAAACACCCTTCATTCACATCCAACACTAGTTTCTTAGCAACTGGGGTAATCCCTGCCCTTGATGTTCTTGGTGCATCATCTAACTCTTCTATTACAAGTTTTTTAGGCTTTGCTGGTGTGTAAATGTCAGGGTTGTGTTGGAATATGTGAACTATATATAAAATCATAAACACATATAATCATCAAGAACACGCAGCGGAATAGATCTACAAGAACATGTAATTAATTAAACATAAATAGATACGTACCTTAGTGATTCCTAGCAAGAACAAGGAATCCCTTCAACAAGAACAAGTTATATAAACCCTAATAGGGATTATATGTGGATCGAAGTAATCTCCAAGATCACAAGCTAAAGTAAGCTTGTCACTCGTTCCTGTACACACGTATTACTAGCGTCTCAAAGTGAAAAGCTAGGTTCAAGATCACAAATAAAACATCACAACAACTATGTTTGATGTTCTATATATTATACGATCGGATTTTCTAGCTACACATCACTGTCCAAATATTATGGAATCATGTAAATATCATGCACATGCAATTCACACGTACTGTTGCATGCACATGCATAATATGCCAATATATATTTACTGTTTCGTGATTGCTAGTAGGTGAAGGAAAAAAAGGAGTCGATTGTAAAGTCAATCGGTAAGGGTTAATTAAATATTGTCCACCGATTAATGAAGCTATTGGGGTTTTTATACACTTCAAACTTGTTCTTCAAGTTTGGGTCTAACACCTCCTCAAGTTCTAAAAATCGACATTTAACCCCCTCCTTTTTTCTTGTTCGATCATATAAATATTTGTGATTTAATAATTAATCATAAATCATTATATATTAATTATTAATACATTGAGACTCATACGTAATGTGTGCAATCCCGAGCCTCGGGTTCGAAACCGGACATACAAATATTAATAAATAATCCATAAACTCTAACAGCTCCCACTTGGATATTCATTAATATAGTAATGACATGGGTCAGTCTAGCTTAACCTTCCCAATGCCCCCAGCTTGATCCGAGTTGTGGTTCTCCTGGTAAAAACCACGTGTGATGAAATTAATCACCATACTTATCCTTTTGTTACTAATACCGCGTTAATTTGGATATGGATCTTGGTCATTCCATAATTAACATTAGTTTCTCGTTTATACGTAATTGAACAAGATTACCAAAACATCTGAACGTCTTCCAGATAGACTTTGGGCGTGGCCACGCAAACATCTTGTCAATCCTACGAGTGGCCAAGCAGTATTAAACTTCAACACAAAGTTGAAGGAACAAATCCTTTATTGACTGCGAGCATAACCCTCGAACTTCGCATCATTTCTGAAAATGGCCCTTATAACTACCTTTTACGGTTAGCGTTAGACCACCTTACAGAAAATAAGCTACATCCTCGGCAATTATCTGTCATCTCAAGTCTGAGGATAAATATTCATGATATACTTGATGACGACGATCCATAAAGTATAATCATGTGGTTAGGATAAGTCCTATATTCAATTTATCAAATATTGAATATCATGTGACATTGGTGTCTCAACCTACAGTCCATTCTACCAATCCTCACATTTGTCTTAGTTCAATAATTTTCCCATATTATTAATTGACAACGGACTATTTAGAATAAAATATAATAATTTTACTCATGGATTTAAACATGCAAATATAGGACACAAATATTAATAATGAGAATAAACGTTATCCGCGCTTTATTCCATTAGTATAATATTGCTTTAATATCCCTTATCCAAATACTAACTAGATCAATGCATGATAATTCTCATTAATGAATTATGCCACAAGTCATGTTCCACATACTTGTTGACAAGGCATAAATCAACTAATGTTGATCTATCGGAATTTTGAGAATACTTATTTCATATAATGAAATTCTTGTATGTGTGCATTCATCTATCTAGATATTGCCACATACTTCATAAAATGCGTGACATCCTCATGCACGAATTTATGAAAATTAAACTACCAAACCTTGTAGTTAAAGTATTCTAATTCTTTATGTATAATGCAACTATGCTCATGTTGAGCATAACTAGTATACATGGTTTCCTAATAAGGATTAGCTCCCACCATGACTAGTATTGAGTGTCATCTCAATCTTACTAGCATCATTGTATCCAAACAACAATATGCTCTTTTTAAAGTTCCGTAAACTTTAACATTCATCGTGTAATGTTTGATATCTTCAAATCCTTCAAGATTTGACCATAATATCAATCAAGCAATAACTTGCCATATGGTTCACATTTAGAATTTTGGAGCAAGTCCAGGCTGAGGATGTAAATTCTAAACCATATCCATTACACTTAGTTATCTAATAATTTCCAATTAGATACTAATGTTGTTAATCATCTTGTATCCAAGCATGATACAACAAGCAACATGATGTACATGAATAATCCTTTTGTCAACCTTAGATTTATTCATGTCATATCTTTTCAAAGATATGTTTCTATCTAGATCTTCTAATAGAATATCATGTTCTTTTAGAATCAGTTATTTTAACCGCTTATGTTTATGATCAAATAAACATATACTTCAAGGTTTTATTTTCTATATGAAGTTTCATTCCAAACTAAAACTTAACATATAAATGTTAATGGAATGTCACTTCCCATATGTTATTCAACATATATGAAACAAGAAAATAAATACATTACTCCCACTAGCTTTCAGGAAATTTAAGAAATATCTTAATTTTAATTATAAATCAAACTAGATTTAATAACTAAAATAAGTATATCTTCTAGATGCATGCATTAATCCATTTTCAAATGATTTGCATTTTGTATACTACTAAAGATTATTTCGAATTCAAACACTCCTTTCAATTACTTTTCGTCCTCGCACAAGTAATTTACCAAGAAAGAGTTTTGATATTCCATTATTAACTTCATATAAATGAAACTAATAATGACAATCATAATCTTTATATATTTAATGTGTTTAGAAAGAATTTCAATCCCATTTAATTGCTTAATTGTGATTGATAATCTTTTCACATATTAAATATGTATACAAATTTGTCCATTATGATTTCTACACAAAAATTTAAATCTCTAGGATTTTCATTTCCATTGTAGAAATTCATTTTCATTCTATAGTATTACTATAGAGTTTTAAGATCAACTACGTTTCCAAACTAGTTATCTTTTTGGACTGCATCTAATCATTCATAGTATGAGTAATTTGCCAAATAACATTTGCAATTTATTAACAGGCATATCACTATCCTGTAACTCATAACCCTCAACATATTCTACAAATATTTTAGATACCCTTACGGATCTATGAATAAGAATTCCATCATCTTGAGATTTAACACTAACATGTTAAATCCTCATTATGATTTTTGCTAGCGTATTTAGAAGATCACGTATCTTGTAATTTTATCTTATGAAGATAAAACTCCCACTCGCCTTTTGCAATTTATAGATTACCTATAAATGCTTAGCAAATAGAGCAACACAAAACTTGTTCTCTTTTGGGACTTTGCAGATACAAATTGACAGTTCCTAACCTTAATTTGTTAATAACCTACCCAACAAGTAGTTTAACAAACTCTGAACTTCAATTTTAAGACTCAATGTGACTCAACACATTCCATAATCAAATGTATCTTATTAATCTTCTAGGTTGGAGTCTAATTGAGTATTTTCAATCCATACTCAATTTCCTAACCTTGATATCTTTAGGAAGATTAGAAGATATAGTTATCTTTAATCAAACAATTTTTCAAGAGTTTGATTTTCCTAATTGAACATACCATAAATACTATGTATTTCATTAGGATTTATATTGTAAGTCATTCTTACAATATATAAGATAAATATATATCGTTTTGGCTTACCTATTTACCAACTAAATCACTTTAATGGTATAATAGATTTTCCAAGCCAATTGCATAATTTATAACATAAGTGCCTTATTGACCAAGCCACTTAATTTCTATGTCTCACCAAAAAGACATAAACTGTTATAATCCCAATGTACGTTATAAGTCATTAATCAACTCCATGACTTCTCGTATATGTCTTAATTAAAAAAACATAACAATATAACGTCTTACTTTGTTATAAGTCTTATAATAATAAAAGACTTCATATTTATATTTTTATACAAAAATATAAATATGCATGACTAAAGTAATTATGAAACCCACAACTTGGTTTCAATAGTTATTTCAAGTTAATTTTATTTACTTCATATATTTATGTCATTCCAAGAATACATAAACATTCAAATTATGAAGTAGTATAAAATTACTTCATTTATTTATGTCATTACATCAATACATAAATATTTACATTTGAAGTAGTCTTATTATCATATTGACACTTGTTCTAATAATTATCTAATTTAGGAACTTGTAAATTAACATAGTTTCATTTCATCAGCCGAGGCTGATAATAATAAAAGCATGTAATTTACCTTGTTATTAATATCTAGTAATGAAAGTAGATATTAACTCCAAGTGTTCTATAAATTAGAATGTGTATAAAACACATTAGAACATCGATCTCTTACCTTGCAGTCAAGAGAACCCTTTAAATCATATTCCTTTATGTTGTTGCTTGCACACAATAAACACATTAGAACATCGATCTCTTACCTTGCAGTCAAGAGAACCCTTTAAATCATATTCCTTTATGTTGTTGCTTGCACACAATAAGATTTCTCCCACTTGTGCATGGAACAACATTACGTATCAGATAAACAACACGTCAATAGTTTGCTTATTTGATCAATATGATTGTGTCATAGATATAAGTAGATATAGAATCACCTCGTCTAGTAAGGAAACGTACGCGACTATCCTTAATACCATAAGTGTCTATAATTTGAAAGTATTTTATCTCAGGAAATTCTAGAGATAATATGGGTTACTACCAAGACTTGTAGCTCCCACTGAATTTAAGATCACTACATGAACTCATTATTCAGTAATTACAACACAATGCTCCCACTGGCTTTGACAACATTGTAAGTGTTGCATCACCAGTAAAAGCAAATAGCGTGCTGTTTACTTTCCTACACCTTTGATGAATCCCTTACGTAATACATACTAAGGTACTTCAAAGAATGTATTCTACTTTGTAAATGATGGAATATCCATCATTGCAATTAACTTGAAAGAATTGGGTATGCAATTTCTTCCTTAGTTAGGTCTACTATCTCCATCATGGTATGTAACACCTTTAAATGGTTAAAGCATAATAACTAGATCAAACATTCTAGTTTGCATTTTACCATTTTTGCGGTAATTAGTCTAGCTTCTAATTTAATAACTCCTAACCATGCAATTTCTTAAGAAATTCGCCATGAGTTATTTCTTAGAATTTAGACAATTCTAATTATCCTATTATACCTTTCTCATTCATGAAAAGGAATAGGATTAAGTCTTACTCTTCACACGGAAAGTAGACTCGGTTCATTTTTTTCAGTAAAAATTGACTCTATCCAAAAACCCCTGCGGGTGTAGATCAATTTACTACTAAAAGAATTTACCATGTTTACGGTTTTAACGTTGCATTAAATACATTAAAAGAATTTTCAAAATTCAATTTAGTATTTTGATAATAACTTTTCAAGAAAATTAAACACCCACGGTAAAAATAAAATTTCACCATTTAATTTTCATTGAAAAATAGGATCCAAATTGACGTCGTTTCATTACATCAGCTGAGGCTGCTAGCAATGAAAGTACTCAATAAGGTAGAGCTTCACTCAATTGCCAATATCCAATTGCAATTCCTAGAATCATGGGACTTACATTATATTGCCAACATCAGTTGCAAAATGTAAACATGTTTCATCCCCAAATCTTTATGCCTTGACGCCGTCCCATCACATCAGCTGAGGCTGCTAGTGATGAAAGTGCTCAATTAAGTTAACCAATTTAGAAACGTGTAAATTGACGCCGTTTCATCACATCAACTGAGGCTGCTAGCAATGAAAGTGCTCAATTTACCCCTTTTGACTACCATCTTTGAATCATTACATCAGCTGAGGCTGCTAGCAATGATAGATGTCATCTTAGGTGTTTCCGTATTAATTGGTTGGCATATTACTTAAATTTAAGGGTAAAAATTTTTGATGTGTTAAATCAAAAAATATGTACAAAGATGTCATGCATTCATCTTTGTATCATATGTTTTCTAAAACAAAACCGTTTACTCATTCATAGCTCAAATCATCAAATCTTTTAATTGAGGCGTTGAGCAAATTACAACATTGCCTTAAGATGCTTCGTATTTATCGTGGTGTACTTGGTAAGTCTAAAATTGACGCACAGGCGGGCGTAGGGACGACAGCCGCCGAAGCTGGTTAAAACCGTGCCCCTCTAAGGTCACAATTTAATGCGAACCAACTAGAACCCACTTTTTAGTTTGCCAATTTTAGGTCCGCCGCTTCGACCACTTAGTACAGTCGCAATCAATCAACTAAAAAAATATGATTTTCTTGCTAAAACAATTTTATGTAATAATTTATTAATTGCTAGTCTCGCCTGGGAGCAAATTACCGTGCGAAGCGAACCACTGTCGGCACATAAGACTTGGCAATAAATAAAATTACTACAAAGGTTTCATAGTTATTAGTCTTATTTATTTTTATTTTGAAAAATTACCCTCTTTTGTCGTTACAATCCATCATAATTATCAAACACAAAAGATCAAGTAATTACAAAAAATAAATAAACACGTAATAACAAATATATGATCATCCACGATATCATATAGCCACATGCAAACCTTTTCAATAAATCCTATTAATAATTCTATGTGTAATTTAAATGTATGTAATTAACAAAACTCCCATTGGTTTTCGAGCTCATTGTACCCAATGGACCACAGTCGCCAAAAAATTTGGCCGCGTAAGTTTTAGTTAATTAGATACCACATTGCACATAACTTATTAATTAATATATATTGAGGTCTTCCCCAATTTAAGATTTATTTAAATCATGTAGCAAACAATTCAATACAAAATCATACAAATCACACCATGACAAAATATGCAAGATTTTGTCATGGATACCATATTGATCACATAATCATGTAGCACATATTATTATGTCAATATCCATTGTACGTATCTATATTAATTAGTGACATCACATACGGTATTCACTAATTAATCCCTAAAAATTTCATGCAATCCTAGGGTTTCTATCAGATTAATTAATCAACCATAAAACCCTAAAAAAAATATGTGGGTGTCGACCCACTTTAAACCAATTAGGGTTTTTAAATCAAAACCCTAAACTTAAATTGCATGTATCTATATCAAGATTCAATTTTTAGGTTTAAGTAATTAATTACAAGTTCTAAACGAGGCTCATGATGCCACTGTTGGAATATGTGAACTATATATAAAATCATAAACACATATAATCATCAAGAACACGCAGCGGAATAGATCTACAAGAACATGTAATTAATTAAACATAAATAGATACGTACCTTAGTGATTCCTAGCAAGAACAAGGAATCCCTTCAACAAGAACAAGTTATATAAACCCTAATAGGGATTATATGTGGATCGAACTAATCTCCAAGATCACAAGCTAAAGTAAGCTTGTCACTCGTTCCTGTACACACGTATTACTAGCGTCTCAAAGTGAAAAGCTAGGTTCAAGATCACAAATAAAACATCACAACAACTATGTTTGATGTTCTATATATTATACGATCGGATTTTCTAGCTACACATCACTGTCCAAATATTATGGAATCATGTAAATATCATGCACATGCAATTCACACGTACTGTTGCATGCACATGCATAATATGCCAATATATATTTACTGTTTCGTGATTGCTAGTAGGTGAAGGAAAAAAAGGAGTCGATTGTAAAGTCAATCGGTAAGGGTTAATTAAATATTGTCCACCGATTAATGAAGCTATTGGGGTTTTTATACACTTCAAACTTGTTCTTCAAGTTTGGGTCTAACACCTCCTCAAGTTCTAAAAATCGACATTTAACCCCCTCCTTTTTTCTTGTTCGATCATATAAATATTTGTGATTTAATAATTAATCATAAATCATTATATATTAATTATTAATACATTGAGACTCATACGTAATGTGTGCAATCCCGAGCCTCGGGTTCGAAACCGGACATACAAATATTAATAAATAATCCATAAACTCTAACAGGTTGTTCTTTTCATGCTCAACATATACCTCAACAAGCTTAAGACCTTCCATCACATACTTACCTAATAACTGAATATCTTTGTCACATGCTAAAGGTTCTAGTCCATTGTCTAAATCATAACCAGGTTTCAAGAAATGGTAAAACATCACCCTCCTCCCATCATACTCTAAGTCTTCTAGCATTGAATCAATTTCATGGATAGAAAACTGATCACTGTCTATTAAATCCACAAAAGTACTCTTGTCATTCTTGTATATCCTGTTAGGTGCATTCGTGAAAAAACCACCATGATTAAGCTTGATGGAAAACAGAGTAGACTTAATGTCTGCAAAAAATTATAAGAAACAATCAGACTAGGGTTTTAAACATCAAAACATCAAACAAAGTTTTGCAAACCCAAAAAAATCATACTATAATTCAATAATAACGATTAAAAAACTTCTAAATTGACAACATTGTCAAAAAAATTATAAAACCATATACTTACGATACATGGCATAGGGATCTTGATCATGAACATCATTTCCTCTAATTTCATACAATGGGACCACCATCTGAATGCTTTGCGAAGTTTCAGCTCAAAAATTAACAGCGTACGATGCACAATTGATTTGGGGAAGAAGAAGATGAAAAAGGTCTTTGTGTGCGAAAAGGTTTGACGTTGGGGGATGAATGGCGAGCTGACCAGGGTTGATAGTTTTAAATGCTAGGGTGTAATATGAAATGACCAAACTGCCCCTTTAAATCCAATACTTAACGAGCGTTAGTGGATGTTTGTGGGGCCACATGGATGGAGGGACTAACGGTGCATAACGTTTCTGACTTAAGGCTGAGTGGTGCAATTTTTTTGTTCAAAACTGGCGCCAGCCAATGCAAACCACAAGGACCAACGGTGTAATTTACTCTAACATAAATAAAGATCATCAGTGTTAGCACCTCCTTTATAAGAGTGTCAGTGTGAAGTATCTCTATTTCATCTGAAGCCTTCATATCACCATTCTGCAAGAGTGGGTATCCTGTTTGAGTTTGTTCCCTGAAGTTCCCTCTACCCCTTCCAACTCCATGGCCAACTTGATTGCTAAATCCATGTCCTCGCCCGGCCTGACTAGATTGATGGGTTCCTGAATCCTCGCCTATCCATTGGATATCCTCAGGACGAATCTGGGATGAAGAATTTTCAGAGAAAGTGAATTTTCCGCCTTATTTTAGTAAATAAAAAACTGACACCAATTGTTTAGAAGACAGAAATACAACACTTAACTTCCAGGGTAAAGTTGCAAGACACATACTTGCAGTGAAAGAAAAGAATACATTTGAAGAAAAAAAATTAAAAACTCCTCTTGAAAAAATTGTGTGCGATCTCAAATTAGCTTGTCTGTCATATGTCTTCCATGAATAAGGGTAACATTTTCAGGTTTAGATATTAATTTATAAGACCAAGCTTACGGCTTATGCTAACTTGAAAATAAGGAATAAACCATAATACTAGTAATCAAAAATGAGTTGGCAAACAGCTTACGTAGCTCTCCTGTGGTGTATTACTATTACTATTACTAATATTATTAAAGGAGGTAGGATACGATGCCGTTTTGGGGCAAAAAAAACAACTGTGCTACAGTTGACTTGCGCACCTTGCTACAGTGCTCCCACGTTATATCTACAGTGCCCACTTGGACGACGTCGTTTCAAAAATTTGGGGAAATGGCAAAAAATACCCCTAAAGTCGACGCCTCATTGCAAAAGCAGTCCTTTTCCAAAAAAAAACTTGGCAAAACCAAACATAAAAGAAATGTCAAGATCTCAGGGTGTGCCTAGTTATTATTGGGGAAAGGGAAAGGGAAAGGAATGCAAAGGAATGGGTGATAGTGGGTAATCAATCCCTTACCCCCCCCCCCCCCCAATTTACTCTACAATGGTTGATTACCCACTACTGAGTAATCATTATATTACCCCCTCCAACCAAGCATCATTATTCATTATCTTTCCCATTACCCACCCCCTTATCCCCCCCAACCAAGCACCCCCTAGTTTATCTCTTTGAATAAACAAGGATTCGTTCTTAGAACAAAACTATAAAAGATAAATCACCATCGATCTGCGAGAAGCAAGGCAGAGTTTGACTCAGACTGAGTTGGCTCAATCTGAGTTGACTCAGTCCGGATTCGACCCGTTTGACCTCAGATCTTAATAATCCTCATTGGTTCATAACTGTTAAAAGAAATAGAAGAAGAGTAAGGTACAATATGAAGACCAGAAACAAAAAAATCATAACATCAAACCCATCTGCAATTCACTACCAAGATCTAAAATACGAAACATAAACAAGAACAAAAATGGATCTCAGATTTATTCAACAACACATTCGAATAATCACGGATCTTTGAAGATCTTGAGTGTTTGAATTTTTCTCTTCACAGATCTATAAGAAGTTACACTTCTTTTGATTATATGAAAGTCATAAAGATAAGATTTATAACATTTGTGTTATAATCTTTTTTTCTTTTGTTGAAAGAAAACAAACAACACAAGACTTGCCCGAGACCATCTTAATATGATCTTTAAGACGAAAAGTTAAGAATAATATTTGAAGGGTTCCTCTCTGTTGGTGTTCGTTTTTCTGACTGAAAGAAACCAAGATAGCTCACTATAAACTGAAATGAACTAACAGTGTGTTCTCCAGATTTTTTGAAGCAAGTAAATGGAAGTAAATGAAGGATCAAAAAAAATATATGTTCTCTAGTTTTTTGAAGTAAGTAAATGGACTGGAAGCACATGAAAAGGGAGTATGGCTCTTTGTTTTTTTCTTCTAAAACTTTACGCCCAAATATGGGCTACAAGTGAAGTAAATGAGACCCACATAATGTTTGTGACAAAAATGCCCCTCACCAATTTGTATTTATTATGTGTGTACAAGAGTATTATAGTAAAAATATAAAAAATGACTAACATGATATGATATATTACCTTTCACTTTTTCTTTCACTCCAAACTTAAGAACACAATTATTTTCACTACATTTACTTCCTCTCACATCATTTTCTTTACTTTGATTTCTTTACTTTACCTTTCATTCTAAAAAAATACTTGAGAACAGAGTGTAAGGGTATTTGTGTTTGATATGAAATGAAAGAAAAGAGAGGGTGCAAGTCAATGATGTAAATACTTTTGTGGAAAAGTACTACATATAAAGACAACTAAACAAGAAGTGTTGTACATTTTTATTTGAGAGTTGTGCATTTTTGAAGTTTGAAAAATGAGGTTAAAGGGTTGAAAAGAGTGAGTGGAAAAAATCAATGGAGTGAAGTATTTTCTTATTTTTAGGTAGTAAGAATGGGCAACGAATCTTGACTATAAAAGATGTATTACGTAGAAAAATAGTGTAGAAATTGTGTTTTTCTTTAACTTTTACTCCCTCTGTCTGATATTAAATGTGTTGTTTGATTTTTGAAGTCAATATTTTTTCAACTTTGACCTTAGTTATTTAATTTTGTGTTTGATTAGGGTTTGTTGATATGAGAAATATAGGGTAAAAGTTGTTTGTATCTGTACTACATATAAAGACAACTAAACAAGAAGTGTTGTACATTTTTATTTGAGAGTTGTGCATTTTTGAAGTTTGAAAAATGAGGTTAAAGGGTTGAAAAGAGTGAGTGGAAAAAATCAATGGAGTGAAGTATTTTCTTATTTTTAGGTAGTAAGAATAGGCAGCGAATCTTGACTAGAAAAGATGTATTACATAGAAAAATAGTGTGGAAATTGTGTTGTTCTTTAACTTTTACTCCCTCTGTCTGATATTAAATGTGTTGTTTGACTTTTTGAAGTTAATATTTTTTCAACTTTGACCTTAGTTATTTAATTTTGTGTTTGATTAAGGTTTGTTGATATGAGAAATATAAGGTAAAAGTTGTTTGTATCTGTACTAAGCCAAAAAAAAGGCTTTTAGTCCTTTCTCTGCATCTTGCTGCGTCCGAATACAATCAAACAAGCCCAACATATTGGACTTTCATTACTTGTTCAAATATAGGCACAATATAAATATAACCCACGAGCTGTCAATTGAGCAGAAATAAACCATGGGCCAACTTTATATTTTCGAGCATTTTATCTTTTTAATATGTAGCTTTTTGTGTAAGAGACAAAAGAAAAAAACCTAATAATTAAATATGTGTAACCCTTGCAAAACTAAGATTCTTTATAAAGTCGTGGCCTCTTTGCACAAGTGGTCCTTTTTCACAAAGTTTAAAAAAATGGCTAAAAATACCTTACGAAGTATCTGATATTTTGCAAAACCAATCATATTTTATATGTTTAGCATAAAAATTAAACGCAAAAAAAACCGCCGCAACGCACGGGTGCATTTGTATTATGTTGTAAACTATTTGATTAATATATGAAATGCATTATTATTTAATTATCATTCATCTGTGTTAAAAATTTTTGAAACAAAAATATAGTGCTATAATTGGAAACAAAGTAGAATAACATATATAAATATCTTGCTGTTACATATAGTACTCTGTATTGCTAAATTATTTTGGCCAACATGGTTGCATAAAACTGATGTCAATCACCCTGGCGCAACGCGCGGACTGCCTGACTCTTTATTATAAGCCTAAGCATGCCTTCCCTGTCAATAAGTTCAATATACATCAGCAATTATTGATGCTAGATTTGCATGAATTGAAGATGCAGCATCCGTATTTCCAAGGGTGGCTGGGTGGAACATATCAATCAAAGAAAGAGTGACTTGATTACATGTTTTACATACTGATTTATGACGCAAGCTCAGGCATAACTGGAACAATGCCTGAGCGCTAAATAGTGGATCATAAAACAACAAAAACTGGATGTATTGAAATCACATAAAAGGGGTGAAGTCTGAATATAATAGAAGTGGATAGCTCACCTAAAAGCAAGATTGTAAAATCCACTAGGCGCTAGTCAAGTGGCCGGGTACCGCCTAGCGATTAATCGGTTAGGCTGGGATTAATAGAATTGGATTTTTAATATATAAAATTATAAATTTTTTAAATTATATGTATGACACAAATGAAATGCTCCAAAATACTTTAAAGTTCAACGTTCAAATTGTTCAATTAATTTTTAGAAATCAATTTCCGAATTCAATTAGTGTCATAAACATTCAATTGAAATAAGAAAAACGAGCATACCTTCACAATTTGTGCTAAATCACACTCGAGTTGTGTCGATTGATTTTGTGAAAATACGAGGTATATTGAAAAAAACCTCAACTTCAATTTTTTAAAAAAGGTGACCCGCAATGACCAATTTAGCCGATTTTTGTTAGATTTCGCCAATTTTTGTCAACCAGATTAAAAAAAGGTGTCTAATCGGTTTAAGGTGTATTAAACCGATTTTTTATCAACCCGATTAACAAGACCGGGTAGGCTAAAATTGGACGGTTAATCCCCGGCTAGCGCCGATTAATCGGACGCCTAGGCCGATTTTTACAACAATAATAAAATTAAAGAAATTTGGTTTTTACATTTTTGTCAAACTCTCACGACTCAGAATTTCATGTATGAGATGTAAACCAAAGTAAGGCTATAAGTAAACACGGGAGTTGTGGTTAAGGGAGTGAATTTTTACCGTATTAAATTCCAAAATTGTAATTTAAATAAAAAATAAAAAATAAAAAAAATAAAAAAAAAAAAAAAAAGGAAAACAACTACTGTGTTCGAGGGCTTGAGTCATCGAGAGTGATGGTGACTGCTATGTGTGTGGTCAGATATTGCAATACGAAATGATCTTCAAGTGTCAAGAATGCAAGTTCGCTGTTGATCTGGACTGCTGTGAACGTTTGAGCAAACAATGAGTTCGCTAACCTTTGTTCACCCGGTGGAAGAAATTTACGAGGAGGCCGGCTACTTCTCTAAACGGAACAATAAACCTAGTAGCTCAAACCATCTATGTATTTGTAAGTGATTCGAAGTTGCTACTTATCTGCTTTTATATGTAACAATTGTATACAACATAATAATACATTGTATTTAAAACATATAACAATTGTATTTAAAACATATAAGACCTTCTCACTATGTGTAGATGCCTTAACGACTGTCATGGAACTATGAAAATTTACTTCTACCGTCGTCTAATTCGAATGTGAACTTCCAAATTACACATAATTTAAAAACAATAAAAATTGTTACATTTTGCATCGATAAACGTCATCATCTCTAAAGGGTTTAAATCGACAAAGAAATCTAACTCAAACATCTTTTGGTATCAATTGACCTCTTGGTGTCAAATGTAATTTTAACTTTTGAAAAATATTTTAATTTGTTTAAATATGAATGTAGACATAATTTAAACAAACATAAAAAGCTGAACATGTCTAATAGAAACTAGCAGGGTACCCGCGTGTTGCGACTTGCGACGGCGGGTACCCAGAAATATAATATTTTGATCAATCATGTATTTTAGTTTATTATGTTCTTTTTGACAATAAATTTACGGATATCAAGAATTTCGTATAGCCCGTGCCCGTTCAGGCTCAAGCCCATTTGGCCCGTTGCCCGTTCGGGCTTGAATATTTGTATAATGTGCTTTATTATTTGTATTAGTGACATTTAATGTAGTAATTGTGTTTAATTTGGTTGTACAATATGCTTGATAATTTGTATTTCTTAGGGAGGAAGGAGTGGCTGCGGGCTGGGCTCACGGGCATGGGCGGGCTTGCGGGCTCAGCGATGCCGCCTCTGCGGGCTTACCTTGCGGGCTGGGCTTGTGAGTATTATACTCGCTGCGATTTGAACGAAACAAACGGTCATTTGACCGTTGAAGGGACCAAATTGAAAAAAAAAAAAAAAAAAGAACGTTGTAAGGAGCGGGCAAAAAAAAAAAAAAAAACACTTTCAACCCTTTATTTGTGCCTATATAAATCCGAACAAAACACTATTTTTTTCACAACCAAAAAATTAAACAAACCACAAAACACATTCTTAAAAATATGGATCAAAGAAATAAGAAAATTGGCGCAACATCTTCGTCGAGGGGTCGGGGCACTCGATCTAAACCCGGTCGACCTATACAAACACAATCGGCTCCTCGACCCATACAACCATTTTCGGCTCCTCGTCAACAACCACATTCGACGTCGCAACAATACTATTATCGTCCCCAACCACCGAGTCTTCCACGACAAAACTTCAACTACCCACCAATGAATCCAAACGATTACCACGTATACGAAACGGCTAACTTTAACCCGTTCGATACTTACCGAGAATAACCGGAGGCGAGCTATTCCGAAGACGAGTTTCTCGAGGTACCCGAAACGCAAATGAATTTCGGTATGTTTTTTAACTTTGTTTATTATATATTTTTATGCGTTTTAATTATTTATACGTTTTAATTTTTTATACGTTTTTATTATTTGTACGTTTTTATTATTTGTACGTTTTAATTATTTATACGTTTTAATTATTTATACGTTTTAATTATCTGTAGACGATGACGATAACGATAACGATGATGTTCAAGAAGTTCAAGAACAAGACGTTCCAAAAAAGAAATTTCCGAAAAGGGCAGAAAAAAAAGGTTGGACATCGGAGGAGGATGAGGCTTTGGCGAAAGCTTGGGTTCACATCTCAACATGTAGAACGGTCGGGATGGAACAAGGAAGAGAATCTTTTTGGAAGCGAATTTTGGCGCATTTCGCCACGAATGTGAAAGACATTACTCGAAGTCATCATTCACTAACCACAAAGTGGAGGGAAATGAACGGGCTAATAAGTGTGTTCAACGGTTTATACCACCAATCGGTAAATTATATACGTTTTTTTTTAATTTTATATATATATATATATATTATATATATATATATATATATATATATATATATATATATATATATATATATATAGTGTATCTTTATTTTCAGAACCTGTTAAGTGCGGGAAACTGCGAGAAACTCTAATTTTGCATTAGAAAACATGCATGTTCATATAAAACATGTATGTTTTCTTACATACACCTTAATACACATACATGCATAACATACATGTTCAAATAAAACCTGTTAAGTGCAACAAATCAATGCAAAATGGTTTTATTTTTAGAACCCTGTTAAGTGCGGGAACTGCGAGAACTCCAATTATGCATTAGAAAACATGCATGTTCATATAAAACATGTATGTTTTCTTACATACACCTTAATACGCATGCATGCGTATTAAGGTGTATGTAAGAAAACATACATGTTTTATATGAACATGCATGTTTTCTAATGCAAAATTGGAGTTCTCGCAGTTCCCGCACTTAACAGGGTTCTGAAAATAAAGCCCCCCTATATATATATATATATATATATATATATATATATATATATATATATATATATATATATATATATTATATATATATATATATATATATATATATATATATATATTTATACGTTTTAATTATATTATATATAAATATACATTATATTGTATTTGTAGAAACGTCTTTGGGAGAGTGGTTGTAGCGAAATTGATATCCTCAAGAATGTCATGGAAAGTTTTAAGAAAAAATAAGGCAAACCATTTACTCATATACGAGCTTGGGAAATTGTCAAAGGCGAAGCTAAATGGTTGGAACAAAAGTGTGTCCAAGATGAGGAAACCTCTCATTCCGATAAGCGAAGAAAGTCCTCGGAATCGGGTCAATATGAGTCGGCTAGTAACAAATTTGATACCGTTTTGCCAAATCTCAATGAAGACCCAGCGCCTCCCCTAGATAGCCGTGCAAGAAAAGGAAAAAAGGTTACTAGTGAAGCCTCGTCGAAGGTTAGTGTTGCCGAGTTTGTCAAAGATTACACGTCGAAGAAAGCGAGTTTGTTGGAGGAGAACGCAAGGAAACAACAGGAACTCTTGGACAAATATCTCCAAGAGAAGGAACAAAAGGCCCAATATCTTGCGCAAAAGGCCTTATTTCAAGATCACGAGTTCTACAACAAATCGCACCACCACATCACCGATCCAGGAATGCTAAAGTGGACGCTTGATAAGAAGCGTGAGATAGCGGAGAAATATAACTGGCCTTGGATGTGGGGCGATTTGTAGTTTTTTATTTGTATGATTTGTAGTTTTTTATTTTTAGGATTTGTAGTTTTTAATTTTTAGGAATTGTAGTTTTAAATTTTTAGGAGTTGTACTTTTTAATTTTTAGGAATTGTATTTTTTTTTAGTCAAGTGTTTTTTTTTATATATAATTGTTTAGTATTGAAAGGGTTAATGTTGCAAATTTATAATTTTGAAGGACAACTTATGAATATTTAAAAAAAGATTTGGGAGGGTTTAGAGTGATGAGCGCCAGTAAAAAAGGTTGGATTGAGGGTTGGAGGGTTGAAATGAGGTAGAGGGATTTGATTGGTTAAATTTTGGGAGGGTTGGAGGGTTGGAGAGGATGACTCACTCCACCCTTATGTAAGGGGTGTTTTAATAACTGTATTAATTGTATTTATTGATCAGTTAATTAATTGACTATATTAAATAGCATTAATGTGGTGTTTTGTTTTTTTAATATGTGCATTAAAGTGGTGTACATTATGCTTCTTATCTTGTACGTCTGAAAATTATGTGTATTAAAATATTGTACACTATGCTTCTTTTCTTGTAAGTCTTAAAATTTAGAAAGAGACTCATCCCTCTAGATTAGTTGCTTTAAATGAATAATTTTCATTAATTATTAAATAAACTCCGACAAATCAACGATGGTTGGTTTTTTACTTTGACCATCTTTCCTAAAAAAGTAGTACTACTTAATTAAAAAACACTAAAGCCATGATCATTGGTTTAAAAACAGTCCCTGCAACACATTCTAAGGAAAGACCATTTATAACAGACACCTTGCGGTCAATATATTATTGCAAAGATCAAGTGACAACACCTTGTTGGAGATCTATCCAGATTAAGGTTACATCTAAAAACCAAATCTTCAGGTCATTTCCTGACCCTTTTTATTTCACTCACCGTTTATTCATTCACCTCTCTAATGATTTAATATTTCAATCTTAAATTTTAACAAAGAGTTACAAAAGAGATCTGGGTCATGAAAATTAATAAGATACAGTCATTTCTGGCTTAAGGGTGTTTGGTTTTTATTAAATAAGCGGTTTGGACTTGCTTGTCAAATAGTGCTACATAATAAGCAGTTTGGAATAAGCACTTGTAACTCCACACTGCTTCTTCAAAACAACTTGTTTTGCTAACTTTACTGCATGCTGATACGAACCCATCCCATACTAGGCCGTATCAAGCCATAAACCCAAGTGTACAACTCACTCAAAAAGCTAGCTTGTAAGAGGAGGGGACAACTAGACTTATAAGCTACCAACCAAACTTATATTTGGCCGATGCGGGATTGTAACACATGCATTAAGCAATCTCTTCTTTTTTTGGGTAACCATGGTTTCCCACCTTTTGGCCGACTAATCCACGGAGTTTGAAGTTTGAACGTATCGCCAAATAGACTCAAACGAAACACTGCTTGTATGTTGTATGGTAATAATTGTTGGAAAATTTAGTGCACTTGAGAGATCAGTTCACACCTTGTAATGGGTCAGGAGGTACGGAGTGTACACCCATCAGGTCCTGAATACCCTAACTCAAATAGTGGTTAGGAGTAACTCATCAAAAGGTTTAATCCTTCACTGAGTTACTACTGCTAGTACTGTGTTAGTACTGCTGGAGCAGAGTTAATACTGCTAGTGCTGAGTTAGTACTGCGGGTACTAAGTTAGTACTTCTGAGTTAGTACTGCTGGTATAAGTATGTAACTACTTTGACGTATTCAAGTGGCAGTTAAAACTGCACTTATGACCACGTTTAATTGGTCATGTAACCACTATTTTTGCTATAATGGAGATAATTATGAGGCGATTAATGGGCCGATTAATCCTCATAATTCCATTTGACTAGCTGTGAGTACTTTCCTATATATAGGAAATCAATCAAGCATGAAGGATACGATAACAGAAAACATAAACACTTAGATGCGCAAGGGTTATTGATTTGTGCCTAATTCAATAACAAACATTTGGTCTTATCCCAAGTAGATATTCGTGATACCCAGGCAATAGGGTCGAATAGTTTACTTTGGAAAGTGATAACACGATTCCAAGCGATATCCGGTAACCATTCATTGGTACGTAGTTAGGTCATTGATTATCTTCACCCTGTTCTGGGCCTACCAACAACCAACAATCAAAGTAAATTATTTGTGATAATCAATGGTTGCTGCTGCTATGAAACACATGGCTTCAAACTTTGCCAAGCTTGATTAGTTTGAAGGGGTGGACTTCAGAAGATGGCAGAAGAAGATGCACTTCTTGCTTTCTTGCATGAGTGTGGTGTATGTTCTGAGCACTCCTATTCCTGATGATGGTGATGATGCTACTGTGGAACAGATGAGGAAGAGGAGCAAATGGGAGAATGATGATTACATTTGCAGAGGTTTAATCCTCAATGGTATGTCTGATTCTCTCTTTGATATTTATCAAAATGTTGAATCTTCCAAAGAACTATGGGATTCCTTGGATGCCAAATATATGGCTGAGGATGAATCAAGTAAGAAGTTTCTTGTAAGTAATTTCACAAATTACAAAATGACTGATTCAAGACCAGTTATGGAACAATACAATGAACTTCTTGGGATACTTGGAAGGTTTACACAACATAAAATGAACATGGATGAGGCTTTTTCAGTCTCTTGCATCATTGACAAACTACCTCCTTCTTGGAAAGATTTCAAGCATACCTTGAAACATAAGAAGGAAGAACTGACTCTTGTTCAGTTGGGCAGTCATCTGCGTATTGAGGAATCCCTCAGGGCGCAGGACAGTGACAAGCCAAAGAGTAGCAATGCTACTAGTGCATCTGTTGTCAATATAGTGGAACATAACAATTCCACCAGGTACAATGACAACAAAGGCAAACGTAAACATCATGATAACACAAGGGCTGACCCTAACAAGAAGGCAACACCTACTTGCTGGAAATGTGGCAAATCTGGTCACATTAAAAGGGATTGCAAAGGTGTTAAGGTTGGTGTTAAAGCCAATGGTTCAGGCACTAGTGGTTCAGGGAGTGGTGGTTCTGCCAACTCACTTAAAGGTCAGAATATGTTTAATAAATCTTTTCTGATTTATTATGTTACATATGTATCTGAATCTAACTATGTGCAGGATGATAATGTTGCGTGGTGGGTTGACTCTGGAGCAACTGTTCATGTGTGCAAAGATAGACGCCGGTTCAAGACTTACGAGTCACTGAATGATGGTTCTATTCTTCACATGGGAAATGAGTCAACAGCCCTGGTGCATGGTCGTGGTTGTGTAGATCTTAGTTTTAGTTCTGGAAAGATTGTAACTTTGTTTAATGTTATTCATGTTCCTGATATAAGGAAAAACTTGGTTTCAAGTAGTGTTTTGAATAATCATGGTTTTAAACAAGTTATTGAATCTGATAAATTTGTATTATCTAAACATGGTGTGTTTATAGGTTTTGGCTATTTGTGTAATCAAATGTCCAGGCTTAACATTGTCACTGATATTGTTAATTCAGCCTTTATGTCAACCTCTAAATTGAACGACTCTACCCTCTGGCATGCTAGACTTGGCCATGTACACTATAAAAGGATGCAAGATATTTCTAAGGATGGGTTAATCCCAGCATTTGACATGGACACTGAAAAGTGTAAGACTTTCATGTTGACCAAAATAACAAAGAAACCTTTTCAGGGTGTAAAACGTGAGACTGAGCTCTTGGAGCTAATACACAGTGACATTTATTGATGATGCTTCTAGGTTTTGATGATGCTAAGACTTTCATGGTGACCTGTGTGATTTGCATGCCACTCCCTCTTTGGGGAATAAGAAGTACTTTGTGACATTTATTGATGATGCTTCTAGGTTTTGTTATGTCTATCTGTTACACACTAAGGATGAAGCATTAGATAAATTCAAAGTATTTAAAACTGAAGTTGAATTATAACTTGGGTCCCTGATCAAAAGATTAAGGACTGATAGGGGAGGTGAGTACATGGATACTCTGTATTTTCAGTCTGTTGGTATAATCCATGAAACGACTGCTCCCTATACTCCTCAGCAAAATGGTATCTCTGAAAGGAAAAACAGGGTGCTGAAGGAGATGGTTAATTCCATGTTGTCCCATTCAGGACCGAGTCAATGGTTCTGGGGTGAAGCTATGTTAGCAGCTTGCTATTTATTAAATAGGGTTCCCAACAAAAGGAACAAGGTTACCCCTTATGAACTCTGAACTAAAAGAAAACCCAACCTGAACTTTCTCAGGGTTTGGGGTTATAGGGCAGTTGTAAGACTCCCTGATCCAAAGCTGAAAACTTTGGGTGAAAGAGGCATTGAATGCATCTTTGTTGGATATGCTGAGCATTCCAAGGCATATAGATTCTATGTTATTAAACCTAATGAGTCTGTTTCAAGTTAACTCAATAATTGAATCAAGGGATGCACTCTTTGATGAGAATAGATTCTCATCAGTCCCTAGACCAAGTTAGAGGATTCCTAATGGAACTGATGACATTGGTGTATCAGAGGTCTCTGATGAGGCCCCTGATGAGGTTGTGGTTCAACAACCTGAACCTGAGCTCAGAAAGAGCAAAAGGATCAGGACTCCCAAGTCATTTGGACCTGAGTTTCAATTATACTTAATTGAAGGTACAAGGGATGAGGTCTCTGACCAACACTCCTATTGCTTTAATGTTGAGGATGATCCCAAAACATTTGATGAAGCAATGAAGTCTCAGGATGTTGCTTTCTGGAAAGAAGCAATAAATGATGAGATGGACTCCATCATGGGCAACAACACTTGGGTGTTGGCTGATCTACCACCTGGTTGCAAACCTTTGGGTTGCAAATGGATTTTCAAAAAGAAAATGAAGGTAGATGGAACTATTGAAAAGTTCAAGGCTAGACTAGTCATTCAGGGCTTTAAACAAAAGTCAGGGATAGACTATTCTGATACTTATGCCCCTGTGGCACGTATCAGTACCATAAGATTGCTGATTGCTTTGGCATCAATTCACAATCTGATTATTCATCAGATGGATGTGAAGACAGCTTTCTTGAGTGGTGAATTGGATGAGGAGGTTTATATGAACCAACCTCAGGGCTTCATCATGCCTGGCAATGAAAACAAGGTGTGTAAACTGATTAAGTCTCTCTATGGACTAAAACAGGCACCTAAGCAATGGCATCAAAATTTTGATGAAGTAGTTTTATCTAGTAATGTGTATATAGCAAATTTGATGAATCTGGTAAAGGAGTCATCATTTGTCTATATGTTGATGACATGCTGATCTTTGGCACTGACCAAAATCAGGTTGACCTGACAAAGGAATTTTTGTCATCAAGGTTCTCCATGAAGGACATGGGGGAGGCTGATGTTATCCTTGGTATAAGGATCAAACATGAGAGTAAGGGAATTTCTATCACTCAGTCTCATTATATTGAGAAGGTACTGAGGAAATTCAACCACTCTGATTGTACTCCAGTGAGTACACCTATGGATACAACTGAGAAGCTGATGCCTAATACTGGCAAAGTTGTATCTCAACTTGAGTATTCTAGGGTGATTGGCTGCCTAATGTATGCCATGACTTGTACAAGACCTGATATTGCATTTGCAGTGGGAAAACTGAGCAGGTATACTAGTAATTTCAAAGGGTGCTGAAGTATTTGAAGAAAACTATGGATTATAGTATCTCATATACTGGTTATCCTTCAGTATTAGAAGGGTACACTGATGCAAGTTGGATCAGTAACACTGAAGACAATTCGTCTACCAGTGGCTGGGTATTCCTACTTGGTGGAGGTGCAATTTCTTGGGCATCCAAGAAGCAAACTTGCATCACCAGTTCAACAATGGAATCTGAATTTTTGGCTTTAGCAGCTGCTGGTAAAGAAGCTGAATGGTTGAAAAACTTCGCTTCTTGAGATTCCATTGTGGCCTAAACCTATAGCACTTATTTCTATCTGTTGTGATAGTGCTGCTACATTGGCAAAGGCTTATAGCCAGATGTACAATGGGAAGTCTAGACACTTAGGTGTCAGGCATAGCATGATTCGTGAGCTTATCATGAATGGGGTGGTATCTATAGAGTTTGTTAGATCTCAACAAAACTTAGCTGATCACTTGAAGAAGGGATTGGCTAGAGACTTGGTTATAAAGTCTGCTAAAGGGATGGGTTTAAGGTCCAACTTAGTCACTGAATGCTAGGACACCCAACTCCCTCCTGAGGAAACTTGGGAGCTGAGTTCAATGTGGAAAGCTGAACATTCAGTTGACTGGAGCACATGTTTTACAATCATCCCAAGGTTGTGCTCAGAACCTGCTGGAAAGGAGGATGAAGTATTTACTTCTTAATGGTTAATTTCTTTGAAAAAGTGTTTGGCAGGAGCATGAATAAAGTGGAGCCACCTATGTGAATGTTGAAGTTTTGCCGCTTCAGGGAGCTTAGGACTTTTGGCTCTTACAACATTTATGAATTGGATATGGACACATGGCTTGTAAAGTGTCAGGAGCGTTTAAGTGTTTGAAAACTTGTGTGTATTTTATCTTCAGGTATTCAAATGGGTTGAAGGGTTCAATTCTTAGAACACCCAGATTCTCGAATATTTGAACGTGTAATGTACTAAGATGGAAATTCAATCCTCAGGATATTTTCGTTTATGCACATGTTTCGTTTAATGTTTAACTTTCATGCAAAGGAAGTAAACTAAATTTGGGCAGGATTGTTGGAAAATTTAGTGCACTTGAGGGATCAGTTCACACCTGGTAATGGGTCAGGAGGTACGGAGTGTACACCCATCAGGTCCCTGGATACCCTGACTCAAATAGTGGTTAGGAGTAACTCATCAGAAGGTTTAATCCTTCACTGAGTTACTACTGCTAGTACTATGTTAGTACTGCTAGAGCAGAGTTAATACTGCTAGTGCTGATTTAGTACTGCTGGTATAAGTATGTAACTACTTTGACCTATTCAAGTGGCAGTTAAAACTGCACTTATGACCACGTTTAATTTGTCATGTAACCACTATTTTTGCTATAATGGAGATATTCGTGATACCCAGGCAATAGGGTCGAATAGTTTACTTTGGAAAGTGATAACACGATTCCAAGTGATATCCGGTAACCATTCATTGGTACGTAGTTAGGTCATTGATTATCTTCACTCTGTTCTGGGCCTACCAACAACCAACAATAATTAGATAAAAAGTTCTAATAACGGATCCCAAACAACCCCTGAAGGCCCAATATATTGGGATATAAGGTTTCGGCTTTTAGTTGACGTATGGATGAGAAACTCAGTTTGAGTTGCAAATACGATATAGCAATCTTTGGCTACTTTGTTTAGACATGTTACGTATGTCTTTCCATAATTAGACTCTGATTTTGAAACATATTTTCTGCTGACCCATGTGTTGATAACTTGATAGTCATTTTTGACACCACTTTTATTATGTTCTGCTCTGTTTTACATTAGAAATTTTTAACCTGTCTTATCTTCGTGTCTAATTGTAAACTTGTATATTGTGGTTTCATTGATAAGTTGTTTCACTAAAGCTACGAGACTACATTGTCAACATTTTTGTCCTAAACAGCCTGTGATGTCAAAATAATATTTGTCGTTAGTTCTAGTGTCGGTTTGCTTATTATAAACATCCTTTTCATAGCTTGAAAGTAATAAACCAAAGTTCTGCTTTTTTCCCCAATATCGACCAGTAAATTTACCTGCTTATGTTTTGTGGTAAGCCTGTATAATCACCACCATAACATGTTAGTTTTAGGCAAATACAATAGTTATTTTACCAAAAAAAAACATAATTAAAAAAACTGGTGGTATGTGACTACCACATATAGGCCCGCCTCTGCCAACTTGTGAATTTGGTTGATTAAAATTCAATGTTTGATTTAACGCCAGACACATGTTGACAAGTACTCTCAGCTACGGACAAAATACAGAAACTGTCAAAAGAAATCCTAGCATTTAGATTAGTAAATAATTGGCTCATATCTTTCATCTCCTTATAGCTATAATATATCTGAGGGTAACCTGAAGAGAAATCAAAGAGCAGTAGCAACAATGATGAACAAGAAGCAATCCACAGAAAGGTAAGATTGTTGTAACATCATAGACGCATTTTAGGTTTGACACAACAGATTGCTTATGAACCTTACTTTTTATTTCAATTCCATTAGTTCTTTGATTCTATTTTTGATTGGTTGAGTTTGTTGATTCTAGGTATGCAGTTGTGACAGGAGCAAACAAGGGTATTGGGTTCGAGACAGTTAGGCAGCTTGCAGCTTCTGGTGTTACAGTTTTGCTCACACCCAGAAATGAAAATAGGGCTACAGATGCCATGGCGTCACTCCATGGACTTGGTTTATCAAATGTACTTTACCATCAGCTTGATGTTCAAGACCCTCAAAGCATACAAGCTTTGGCCAATTTCATACAAACCAAATTCGGAAGACTTGATATCTTGGTATGGCGAACACTCTTTTCAGTTTTCAGACGTTCTTGAAGAGAAAAGTGCACTGTTTTTACACCTTGTGATTGTGATTTTTTTCATATATAATAAGGTGAATAATGCCGGAGCATCAGGAGTTGTAGTTGATGAAGATGGTCTAAGAGCTTTAAACATAGATCCGGCATCTTGGGTAAGTAATGATTTATATGAATTATGGGTCACTTTCATTTCAGCTAAAGTTGATGTATAAAACCTGTTAAAGTTTGAATTTGTGTTAGCTTTCAGGAAAGGCTACAAATATCGTTCAAGGGGTGATGATAACAACCATTGAGAAGGCAAAAGAATACCTTGACACAAACTACTATGGTGTCAAGAACATAACACAAGCACTCCTTCCGCTCCTACAACGTTCCACTTCTGGTGCTAGGATCGTAAATGTATCTTCCATTCGAGCTGAATTATGGGTAAGTGCCATTGTCTTGAAATGTCTTTTGGCTACTTTTATGTTGAACATACGGTCTGATATGAAGACCAATTGGGTCTGGTACAGAGGATTCCTAATGAACAAATAAGAAAGGAACTTGGGGATCTAGAGTCTTTAACTAAAGAGAAGATTGATGGGTTTGTGGAGAAGTTTTAACATGATTTGAGTAACGATGAACTTGAAGCCAACGGGTGGTCAAAGATGTTACCAGCTTATAGTGTGTACAAGGCCATGCTCAATGCCTACACTAGAGTTCTTGCAAGGAAGTACCCTAAGATTTGCGTTAACTGTGTACATCCTGGATATGTTGACACTGATATAAATTGGCACACAGGTACCATGACAGTGGAAGAGGGAGCGCAAGGATCGGTTATGTTGGCTTTTTTACCCGAGGGAGGTCCTTCCGGTTGCTATTTTGATCGTACCCAAATTGCAGATTTTTGACCGTGTTATGCGTCTCCAATGTCTGGGTGAAACTTCATTGCAATCCCAAAATTTGCACTTAGTACAATAATGTGGCAATGACTTCGTATGATCATGTAGCCATCTAATTTGTGTCGATTCAGTCTTGTCATCTTTTAAACTCCGTAGTTCTTTGTCAGGTGTATAATGTTTTGGATGGTTTTGTTTTGGGAGAAACCATTATCTTATATATTAAAACATGCTGCTACAGTATACAACAGTACTCGACAGTGGTGTGTTTCGGTTTAGCCTATTTTACAGGCCCAGCCCAGTTTTCCAATTTCCTTAAATTAGACACAGCAGGAATTATTATCATATCAAGGTCCTCATTTTTTTTTTTTTTCTCTTCTTCTTGACTGTCTTTCCTAATTCAGTCACCACCATCATCAAAATCTCCAAATATCATATCAAAAAACAAAGAAAGTTGGAAAAGTAAAACCCACCAATGTAACAATAAAAGAATGATTGTACCGAGTAAATCTCTACAACTAAATCTTTAGGAATTAACACAAGAACAATAAAACTTCAAAAATAATCAAACCCTCACCGAGTTGACTCGGTGAGTTGGCCGAGTTGACTGAGTCAACGAGAAGGGGAGAGGGGAGGGTTTACACAGTTTTAATATCCATTTTTATTGATAAAACATTTTTAGTTTCGGATTTAAATAAATAAATAAGTAACTAAAATTATTGAAATTAGGGTTTGAAAAATATTAAAGAAAATAAGAAATAAAGGCGCGTGGAGGGTTTTACCGTCAAGAAAAGTGGAGGGGGAAGGTTGGTGGTGGCTCGGTGGTGAAGGCAGTGGCGGTGGTGGCGCGTGAGGTAGTTGTGGTGGGAGCCAAGGGCTCAAATCTTCCAGAAATGGTTAAATATGGCCGATCTATCGATTCGGCAAAAAAAATGGTTCGCCGGAAAATTATTCCGGTGGCCGGAATTTGGCCAGTGGTGATCGTGGTGGCCGGACGGTGGGACGCCGGCGGCTAGAGAGAGAGAAGAATGAATAATGAAATGAATTATTTATTATTAATAAGGGTATTTATATTTTTGAGGGAGGGGTTAAAATGTAAATGTGAGAATGAGGGGTGTGTTATGAAAATATAAGGCGGAGGGACTGATATTGCCACTTTGGCTAAACTTTTAAAATAAACCTTGCGGGACCCATTTGACATATCAAACGGACTCGAAAATTAACAAAACTTGCGCCATTGTTTTCGAAATAATTTTTCCAATAAAAACGAATATAAATACGCATAACTTTCTCGAAGTCAATTTATTTAGCAAATTCGATTCGTTTCGTGCTTTTTAAGTTATGCCTACTTTTGAAACGCAAAATCTCCCGCACCAACGCGTCGATAAAGGAATAATACAAACGTTTACTGTTATTCAAGTATTTTGTGTAAAAACGCATAAAATATATATATATATATATATATAACATGCCGCAAAACACTATATATATATATATATATATATATATATATATATGGACTTTATTTTAGAACCCTTATGCGGAACTGCAAATCAAATTTCATTAAAAACTGCCGTCAAAAACTGTATGTCAAACGCTATAACATGGTAGTTTCCGGCTCGCTTCGCATTAACAATGAAATATTTTGTGCGCACAAAGTTATGCTTGGATCAACAGTTATATATAAGGATTATACAAGCTATTAGCCGGTTCAAAAGCCATAATGTACAACCCACCTGTAGAACAACAACACAGTGGTTCTTTTAAACATAAGATATAAAAGCGACTCATACACATATTGATATTTGATGTAATTGGAACAGATATATCCAAGTGGATATTCATGTTGATATCCGAGTAAACACCACTCTGCCACAAACAGACAAAATGCAACTACATATCATACAAAATATCGAAAACCACAGAAGTCAAGGAACTCTGTATCAAGACCCATCTTAACAAAGAATCAAGCAATGGAACGTCCTGATTCATAAATGCTCAAATGACAATGGCAAATTATTATGGCTTCAATTTCCTAATTGTAGACATTGAAAACTAGCATGAAATCGAGACCTACAAGGCCATAGTTTTGAATGTTAGTATGTGCATTCTACTTCTATAGTACCATCTATACAAAGAGATGTCTTCAACAAACAAAATCCTAAACCAAAACTCTAATTTCTTGATATCCTTTGAAGTTAGAGAGCTTTACAGGTTGATAAGGCGTTTCATTCCGCTCCACAACCATGCATAAAAGAACTAAACGATATCAACATACTCCTCTGGCTGGTTATCAGTTGCTGTTGTGCTTCCTCTGGCCATTGCTGTACCGTCCGATCTTCCATATTGGTAGCTACCATACTGTATGGTTCTTTGTGCAACTTCCCCATCCACTGCTTGCCCATGCATGAATCGATGATCTCCGCCTGAATTGTCCAAATAAAAATGTAAATGCAATACTATGCTAAAGATTCAGACAACCATGTGTTTTTCATTTGCATAAATATAATTTTTTTGAGAATTCATAGAAAGATTAAATCTTGCCCTTGTTATGACTAAACACGCATTACCCGTGTGTGAGAGAAAAGAGAGTATTACTGCTGAAAACCATCTCAGTATAATAAAGTAACTCGAGTCTCTAGGAGGAGGGCAGCATAATATGAGAAGAGAAGCTGTGTTAGATCTACTCTAAAGGATAGAGTAATTGCAAAAATTTAGACAGGTTGATTAAGCAAAAAAGGTAGCAAGGGCCCAGCTATTCCAGGCCTACATGGCTACATCGAAATACAAGCCGTCCCACTTATATTTGTTTTATGTGTAGTTATTCAACATACCCTACTAAAGACCATCCTCACAGACAGCAATATTTGTACCAAAAAACCATGCCCATATCCTGATCCAATGCGTATCCAGAATAAGTCATACTGCTCTGAATCAACCCAAAAAAGGCCAAAGTCGTCATTGGCACTTCAAATTCCGTACCACCATGTGTAAAGTTATGTATGACCAACATAAAGCAAAATATAAAAGCGTCAAAACATCTACACAATTATTACCGCTATCACTGTCGGGAGCGTTGGATGCTTCTGCAAGCTTCGCAATGACATCAATCAGAGCACGTTCATGTTCCTATATTATCCAACACAGAAACATTATAAAGCTTGAAATACATATAAACTTTCTTAAGAAATTTATGATTCAGAGACCATGTCATACCTTCAGCATTTTCTTTGCCTTCTCTATTTCAAGCAGATCAGGTTGAGTAGTATCAAAAACCTTTTCGACCTGCCGATATTATGCAAGGTTCATAGCAAAGGTTAATTGGTAGTGAGAAAAGGTATAACATAAATAAAGATCATCAGTGTTAGCACCTCCTTTATAAGAGTGTCAGTGTGAAGTATCTCTATTTCATCTGAAGCCTTCATATCACCATTCTGCAAGAGTGGGTATCCTATTTGAGTTTGTTCCCTGAAGTTCCCTCTACCCCTTCCAACTCCATGGCCAACTTGATTGCTAAATCCATGTCCTTGCCCGGCCTGACTAGATTGATGGGTTCCTGAATCCTCGCCTATCCATTGGATATCCTCAGGACGAATCTGGGATGAAGAATTTTCAGAGAAAGTGAATTTTCAGCCTTATTTTAGTAAATAAAAAACTGACACCAATTGTTTAGAAGACAGAAATACAACACTTAACTTCCAGGGTAAAGTTGCAAGACACATACTTGCAGTGAAAGAAAAGAATACATTTGAAGAAAAAAAAATTAAGAACTCCTCTTTGAAAAAATTGTGTGCGATCTCAAATTAGCTTCTGTCATATGTCTTCCATGAATAAGGGTAACATTTTCAGGTTTAGATATTAATTTATAAGACCAAGCTTACGGCTTATGCTAACTTGAAAATAAGGAATAAACCATAATACTAGTAATCAAAAATGAGTTGGCAAACAGCTTACGTCATTGAGATTAACCCATTCAAAGGTCTCCTGTGGTGTATTCTTATTATAAGCCAAAGCATGCCTTCCCTGTCAATAAGTTCAATATACATCAGCAATTATTGATGCTAGATTTGCATGAATTGAAGATGTAGCATCCGTATTTCCAAGGGTGGCTGGGTGGAACATATCAATCAAAGAAAGAGTGACTTGATTACATGTTTTACATACTGATTTATGACGCAAGCTCAGGCATAACTGGAACAATGCCTGAGCGCTAAATAGTGGATCATAAAACAAAAAAAAACTGGACGTATTGAAATCACATAAAAGGGGTGAAGTCTGAATAAAATAGAAGTGGATAGCTCACCTAAAAGGAAGATTGTAAAATCCACTAGGCGCTAGTCAAGCGGCCGGGTACCGCCTAGCGATTAATCGGTTAGGCTGGGATTAATCGAATTGGATTTTTAATATATAAAATTATAAATTTTTTAAATTATATGTATGACACAAATGAAATGCTCCAAAATACTTTAAAGTTCAACGTTCAAATGGTTCAATTAATTTTTAGAAATCAATTTCCGAATTCAATTAGTGTCATAACCATTCAATTGAAATAAGAAAAACGAGCATACCTTCACATTTTGTGCTAAATCACTCCCGAGGTGTGTCTGAATGGTTGTGTCGATTGATTTTGTGAAAATACGAAGTATATTGAAAAAAACCTCAACTTCAATTTTTAAAAAAAGGTGATCCGCAATGACCAATTTAGCCGTTTTTTGTCAGATTTCACCAATTTTTGTCAACCCGATTAAAAAAAGGTGTCTGATCGGTGTATTAAACCGATTTTTTATCAACCCGATTAACAAGGCCGGGTAGGTTAAAATTGGGCGGTTAATCCCCGCCTAGCGCCGATTAATCGGACGCCTGGGCCGATTTTTACAACAATAATAAAATTAAGGAAATTTGGTTTTTACATTTTTGTCAAACTCTCACGACTCAGAATTTCATGTATGAGATGTAAACCAAAGTAAGGCTATAAGTAAACAGGGGAGTTGTGGTTAAGGGAGTGAATTTTTACCGTATTAAATTCCAAAATTTTATTTAAAAAAAAAAAAAAAAAAAAAAAAGGGGAGTTGTGGTTAAAAAAAAGAGGAGGAGGAAAACAACTTCAAAGAAAGGGGAAGCCAAGAGTTATTGGACAATAAAGCAGCTTCAAAAAGGAGCAAAAACACTATCTTATCACATCTCAAAACGTGAAATGGGATAAACATGATAATAATCAAAAGCTTGTAAGAAAGAAATAACAAGTTCAAATTTCTAATAATTTAGAACATGTTGCTACATTATATGATGTGGCACAAACATAAAAGACCCATCTATGCCCATTTAGCATCACATTCCTAGTCTGACAAAAATGTATTTACAGCCACCAAATAGAGCCAAATGAATGCTGGACATACCTGTAAAGGGTTGTAGTCCACTATGACAGCCTCATAAAATTGGTTGTCCGCAGGCCATCTTGTTCTCAGTTTCCTTCCGACTAAATAATCTCTTGTACCCGCATCATTGGCTTCATTTGCTATAGGGACAACAGAAGAGCCATGATTTGGAGGCATTCCCCTTGGAGTTCTCCCCATTAACGGGTACCTTGGGGACTTCACAGACATTCAAGATGACCCATCAGTCCAAGAGTATTAAGCCATTACTTAATATCACACTCAAAATCAAAATTTAATGAACTTACAGGTTTAGGGGTCTGGATCCCACTTCCCAAGCCAGGAAATGACTGAGAGGGTAAAGACAGGGGCATATTTGTCTTTTGCCTCTTCCGTGATGCTGAAATTGTTGGACTCATCGGGTCATGGATAGATTGGGGAATGTTGAGCATTGCACTGCGGGTCCCACCTGAGGACCTCCACTCCCTGATGCTTGTAATGATTTCATCGGTATTTACTTTGGCGAGTAGTTCTCTATGCTCATCATCAGAAACTCGCAGCTCTTTTCGAAGTTCTGTTATTAATCCTTCTTTTTCCTGATATAATGTTTAATCAGTATTTAGTATTCCATATAATTAGCAAAGGAAAAAACAAATTTAGGTTGACGGAAGTGATTTGTAGAAAGTTGTAACGCGTACCCACGAAAGGGCATCAGACTGTGCTTTAAAAGCTCGTAGCACTGAACTGTATGCTACTTGTTCAAGATAATGAATCTGGGACTCCATCTCATGTTGCATCATTGCAAAAGTTCTCCAGCGCAGGAATCCTATATAGTTGCATCAGTAAAAGATCATCACAGTTATGGGAAAAGTTTCATATAGCAAAATGGAGCACAAACTCAGAATAATGTCATTGAGCTGAATTTATAAATTAATGAGTTTAAAGATCATCACAAGTACATTATGACAATCAGTATATAGGGTCAGGGAAACGACGCTAGAAACATAATGTTGTTTCAACAGAAAATTACACACATATAAGATACAACCATGGTGTCGCTCAAACTACAAAAACCATCCTAATATGGTTCTTCTGGCACTAGATGTAGACCAGAACTTTTTGTTATTTACTGAAGTAACCCAGTAAATGTAAAACAGGGAACTTTACCAAATTAACAAAGGATCCAAATGCAAAGATTGGTCTCCTTTTATATTTGATTGTCCGTTTATCCTATTGTCTCTTACGGGATTCCATTTTCGCAATATATCGTATTACATTCTTTCCACATACCTCATCAAAATTTTATGTAATATTGACCAAAACTTATTGGAACAACTTTTTTTAGATCTCTTATCACATACATAATTTTTATTTAGCTATCTTCCCTAGCAATTTTCATATTGTTCTTACTCATTCTAAACAAGTTGTTGCTAGAAAATTTCAAAATTCTACACGTACTGTTCTTTCTCGGGTTATGATTTATGTCTTATCTCATCAAACATTGATTTTGTCCATATATACATGAATACAGCATAATGTAACCATCATTGGATTTCATATTGTACTTAAGGATTGTGAGCTAAGAAACAAGATGTCAAGCATTCATAGAGAAATTTGTAGTGTCATCTAATGGGGTGTTTAGAGTAGCTCAGTTACAGCTAGCAGGCTTGCTTTATATTGGAAAAGTTGAAAAGCACACTTTTTTAGAGCTTTTGAGCCTATCAACAGGAGCTTATGGACTTAGTAAGCCACAAGCTTAAGATGATAGCTCATAAGCTCTAAAATGTGAACTTATCAGCTGTTCCAAAATCAAATAAGTGCAGCCAGCAATAAGCTGATCCAAACACCCCCTTACATGCACAAAATAAGTAGCTCTATGAATTCTTGACATCTTGTTTATTGTATCACAATCCTTAAACAGAACCAAACTTTTTTTTATAATTTGTAATCCCACGATAAGAAATTCCACCCAACATGATCACCCATTCCAAAATAGAAGAGAAACTTGCCATGAAACTTGGGTCTAGTCAATACTAAATAGATGCAGAAGCCCCATGATTTGTCATAAGAAGTTTCAGTTAAGGTGCTTAAAATTAACAATAATTTCACTTTCATGGATTCAAAATACACCTCGCCATAAAGACATAAACAGTGTTTGATTTCCTACTCCAATGGTATGTTAAGGAGAAGAAAATAACTAAATAATAGTTGAATCTGAGTTATCTACTATCTATAGTACTTTGACTTTTACTCTACTTACCAATGCAAACATCTTTTCTTTCATGACAATCTGCTACCAAGGAATTTGTTGTATCTATTAGGCTAGAAACTAACATTGTGTTTTTATGAACTTATCGATAAAAGATACACAAACAAGAAAAAGATTGTGTGGTAACATGTGTGTTTTCAAAGTGATAACCGCAACGTTCATAACAAAAGTAATTAGTTGCAACAAAGTGATCACGGTCAGTGAAAGTTAGGAAACTACATATTTACCCTAAAAAATAAGTTTTGTTGCAGCAATGCTTCTCAAATTCGATAATCACTTTTGGCCCTTAAAAAAACTGGATTTGTCAAAAACACCGAAACTAGTAGGTTTGCAGAACATCCATATCCACCTTATAATTTTACGATATTATGCAGTTTTGACTATAAATAAAGGTTTATCTCTAGGAAAACCAAATATTCAATAGCCCACATGTGTGTTTGGTAGAAAAGTTGTTTCACCGAGGTACGTAAAAAATAAATGACCAAACACAAACAACTGCTTCTTTCAACTAACTAACTAAAAGCACACAACTACGGTTCGGGTTTGTTTGTTCTTGCAAAATAAATCAAGCCCACAAAAATCGTCATCACCAAAAAAAATACAACATATATCACACACCAACTTGCACAAACTTTCAAAAAGATGCACGAGAAAGGAAAGCAATGCCCAAAAAAGGGTTTCCTTATTCGACCAAGTAACCAACATGGTAACCGATAAGACCAACATATATCAGCAAATAAACCCTTTAAATACTACGTGGTGCACAGGGCTGTAAATGAGCGCGCATTTACAGGACATTTATGTGTAGAAAAACATGAACAGATGTCACACACTCTCGCCTACATTAAATATAAACTATAAACATAGTAACATACTATATACTCTAAACACTTGTTTACACCCAAGCAATTTACATCGTTAACCATCAATAAACAAACACGAACATACCATGTACAACTTACTCCCTATCACAAACACACATTCTTAAAACCACTCGCCCTTGCGCAACTAAACTTAAACAAACGCGTCTCGGCAAAAAAACCTAAACCTATTTCCAGTTATAATACATCACCAAGCCCGATTTTCACCGACAAATATCTTAAACACAACGAAACCCTAAAACACAACTAGACAATAAAATCCCTAATCTTAACCATTTCAAAACTAAATTAAACCAGAACTAACACAATAATAATAATAATATAAACAATTGAACAAATTAAAACAATTAACTCACCGGTTCAATAATCAAATCGTACGGACCGGATCTTTGAAAAAAAACAAGCCCTAGAAAGTGACGTCACGTGAGTCGAATTGAATTGGTACAAAAGATTAAAAAATGTGAAATGAGTTTTTTTGAAATTGGGGGACAAATTTTTGTTTATATGTTTAGGGGGTTTATATAGAAGTGCGGATTGGATTGTGGATATAAAGAAGAAAGGCGGATGTCAAATTGTTTTTTGAATTCGGTTTTTTTACGTGTTCGGGTCCTTTTTTTGTTTTGTTTTTCTATTTGTAATTGTGTGTGGTGTCCTTGTATTTTTGTAAACGAGCTGGGCAGCCCGTGCATTGCGGCGGGGTGTTTAGATAATTATTTTTTGTTTTAGGGTTAGTGTTTCGGATGTGTGTTTTATGTTTTGTGTAAATAGTTTTTAAAATACATGAGTGTGCAATATATATATATAATATATATATATATATATAATATATATATATATATATATATATATATATATATATATATATATTTTTTAACGTGGTATTTGGTAATATACGTAGGGCAAAAAATAAAATTGAGTTTTGGTTTTTTTTTTAATTATTTTTTTTTTCTTTTTTGTTTATAGATGAGTTTGTGTACATATTTTGTGTAAGGGCATTCATTAGAGAATCTATGCAAGTAGTATTAGTATGGTTTGCATACAGTAAATGGCTTAAAGCATTTGTTTTATTATACAAATACAATTAAATTTCATGAGATAAGAACATTTGCTATTTAAATTTGAATCTGCAGTGCTAATTTTAGATAACAGAATTCAGAATATGATGGTTAAAAGCTTATTCTCACCCACAAAAGAATATTTTTTGTCCAACGAAAAAACTCCCAAATCGGCCCATTTTTGACATTATAGGATCAAAGGATACCAAGCTTCTTACATCTTTTTCAACATTTTAACCACTACAAAGTACAAACTAATTACGTAACTGCTGCTACAAACAACTTGTACTAATCATATACTCAATACCAAAGAACCTTGAATCGCAAAAGTAACCATATAATGACCACTTTTGTAAACCAAATATGATCACTTCTAAAGTAACACCATATTATTACATTTCTTATTTCCATATTATGATAATATGATTCTCATTTCGTTTGCACGATAAGAAATCAAAGTCAGGACCTATTATTGCAAAATGTAACCCTTTGTGTAGAAACAAAGATCAAGCTCGCACATGCTGTAGTGTATAAGTAGCATTGAGAAGTCTGCAACAGTTTCTTGTGCTCTTTGATACCTACGCCACATTTTCTGATCATTTGCAAGATCATCACACAAATCAATTTAATTCTTTTGCAGATGGTCAATAGTAGCAGACAGCCAGTGCTTGTGCAATATGGTAAGCAACGCTAACACGCATTTCCCATGGCAAAGGCTGTTTATCCCCTATATACCAAAAAATAGAACTCATTAAGCAAGATAGTGATGCAAAAACTGCTTGGCAGTTGCTTAGTGCATGTAGATTCGAAAAAGAAGATACATTAATTCTGTTGGAACTTGGAAAGTAGCCAACTTTTTGTTGTATTTGTTGCCGTTAAGCTATAACACGTCATGAGACTACTTTACTTTGGTATAGTGACCAATGATGCTATAAAAATTTGCAATTAAAATTTAAAGACGTAAATGAGTGACATGGGGTCATTTTTAGTACTGGTCAAGTCAGATAGAGTTAAACCGAGTAAATAATGATGATCAGAATGAATTTAGCAAAACAAATGAATAATAAGGCAAACGCTCCCTCAAATCAGACTTAAGTACGAATACAGTATATACCTGAAAATTGTCGTTACCATTGGCAATAAAAGCAAGAATGTATCACATACTGCTCTTGTCTTTGTACATTATTAGAGCTACACGATAGTTGAGCCATACCGTGTCATTCAATCGACATCTGTAACTAAGTGAAGGCGACACATAATTGCATGTTGCTTTTCGGTTCAACCTTCTGACGAACACGTCCAGTATGCCACAGTACCTATTATTCATATAAAACGTGTACTAAGCAATAATAAAAGTCACATATTCCAAAATCTGTCTAAATCACTTTATTAATTATATAGATTACAATATTGATTACACTAACAGATTTTGCTATGTTTTTGTATACGGAAAAAAAAAATCTGAAATTTTTTGCAACATAGCATACAATTCACAATACATCTGCAATGAAAAATTACCTTTGAATAAAGTCATCTTTTATCCAATGAACCCCCTCCATGAAAAGTTAAAATAACTTACACACGACTGCTAAACTGCATGTCAAAGTTAAAGAGATAAAGCAACATTACATTGAGAAAGAAAGTAAAGAAATGATTAGAATGGAAGTATGGTTATACAAAAAGTAGAAAGAACATACTATATGTTCATTTATAAATATAAAAAAATAAAGCATATAAAAAATAATGAAGACATCATACCTGTATTTAGACATTTTGCCTTTGAGATTGTGGTTCGGCACCAATTTAACGACCATTCCAGTTGCCCAGCCAATGAATACAGTTAGAAAAAACATAAGTGTAGAAACTAACGGCATGGGTTTCTGAAACATAAAATTCGAGAGTCGTTTGTGCCAGATTCAGTGGTTTCTAAGGATATACAGTAATAGTCTGATTCAGGAAAAAGTTAGGCTCAGCGCTGCAGACGGGGATGGACCGAAAAAACAAAGCCAAGGTCATCGTGGCTGCAAAAAATAACCGGTTGCATAGTTACCATGTAGATTATGCCATCCGGTGATTGCCGCGCCACTATCTTAACATTTGAAAAAATATATTTCGGTTCCCCACAAATCTGAGCAATCATCACAGCCCATTAAGTTCATATAGCAAGTATTAAGGTTTGGCAAAAAGATGATACGCATTAGAAGACAGTACAAAACTTTGCATTAGTTCAATCAACTTTTGGAAATCATGTGTTTCCAATGGAGATATTGATTTATTATTATTATCTCTGCAGTAAAAAGACATAAAAGGTATCCAACCACTAAAATGTTGCAACAAATAATTGGCTCAGATCTGTAGGCAGGATTCAAATGACAAAAGTATCATTATTCCGTAATGGCTGCTAACAAACACGGTTGCATAGTAAGTATTTAACGTATGCCATCCGGTTGTTGCCCTGCCAGTTTACGGCCAAATCTTGCACTAATGACACTACTAATTACTTTTCCAGATTTTTTTGCAATAGCTGGAACGTGTGAAGGTTGCTGAGGCAAGTGTTTCTTGCACTCTACCATCCATCCACATAGTATTCGAACAATCATCACAGCCAAGTATAACGTAACATAATGGAACTTAAGTTCCTGTTCACACAAAATATGAGTAAGCGGGCTCAGATTTATTTGTGTACTGGTGGACACGTGAAGGTTGCTGAGGCAAGTGTTTCTTGCACTCTGCCATCCGTCCATATAGTGGAGCACTACATCATATTCAAGCAATTGTCACAGCCAAGTACAACACAACATACTGGCACCTAAGGAGAATCACAGGAGTTATTGACATTCTTTTCCAAAAAATGGGAATATTTGGCTCAGATCTGTATGCAGGGTTTAACTCATTAAATTATCTTTATTCCGTAATGGCTGCTAACAAACACGGTTGCATAGTAAGTATTTAAACTATGCCATCCGGTTGTTGCCCCGCCAGCTTACGGCCAAATCATTTCAGATTACAGATATCATCATAGCCAAAAACTGCTGGATAAAAGAGTTTACGAACCTGCCATGGCTGCAAACACTAACATGATTGTAATGCCACGCCAAGATACAGACCGTTTTAACCGATCATATTCCAGCAGCACATAACCCAGACAATGCTGATGACCTACAAAAAAAGTCATTTATATGTTGTGTGTAATTAAGTGGATTAGCACAAATCTTCTACTGTACACGCTAAATATCTATTTGTCTATACATACAAAAATGAAGTGCATCCAGAAAGATACATACATTTTCCAGAAAGTTACATTATCCAGAAATTTCATTTTCATCAATTTCTATTTATGCAGTTTTGAGAGCAAGAGAAATGGTAGCAACCACAAATGATGCATATCGCCTATCCATATTAGCAAATGAAGAGTATCTGGTTTTTCTTAATTTGTGGATCTCAAAAATTGGTACTATGTATATGTGATGGTAAGTTTTTTTATGCATGTTTGTAAAAAATACCAAATATCCTTCAATTGCTAATATGAACAGGGGATGTACAATATTCGTAGTTGCTTTTATAGTTGAAGAGCAGGAACTAACCAAAAAAAGTGAGTGATTCACAATTTTTCGGGGCTATTAAATGGTATTTTATGGCACATAGATTGCATGCTTTCTTAATTCTATGTCTCATAAAATAGCATATAATAGCTCAGTAAAACCGTTAATTTTAAACAGCCTTTTTTGACAGAAAAAATAGTAGCAATAGGATTGAGCCCTGAAGATCATGCACCATATCAGGTGCATGATCATGCACCATATCAGCTGCACTAAGTGACTGTTTGTTATCCAAGTTTGTCTTCCTCACCTGAAATCATTAAAAAGAAATGACAAAATGGTTATAAAAAGGTTGAGATAGGGAGTAACAGTTAAGGGGTTTAGTTAAAAATTAAGTTAATACACACCTCTTGACAAAATGGTTATAAAAAGGTTGGGATAACAATATAGCTATTAAGCACATAAAATAAGCTTAACCAAACGCCAAGTCTAGCAGGCATGTTTTTCAAATCCGTGGCCACTTGCGACAAATATCTACACCTGCAAGAAAGCAGAATTTCCATATTTCGACTAAAAAAAGGTGTCGTAGTAAACATTCTGTATATCGGATCATAGGAAATAAATCAACTGAAACAAATGTCCAAGTTGGTCAGCGTCACATTTTCACTTATCTGAATATCTGGTTTGATTGTACGATTGACGTAATCACTGACCTCTTGATTGATCGTATGAAAAATACACGATTGCGCCAGGAGCAAAGCCAGCAGAATAGAAGTCTTGAGACATGTCCGTTATTTGTTTCTTTGGAGGAGTAGTATCTGCACACACAAAAATGGAACCCACTGGTTTAAAACAACTATACAAAGACAAAGGTGAAGCGAGATGGAAAAGATATTTCACAAAGTATAGCTCAATAAACTTTTCTAATTTCTTAATCACTCCTTTATTTGCCTAAATCTAGCATACCAATTTTAGTTTTCTCCCAATTGTATACTTATTGGATAATTAGAACCGTAGAAGAGTATAGGTATGCTTACATATGTAAAAAGGGAGATCTGGTTGGGCCACAACTTTCATGAGAAGATCAACCAAGCTTTGCATTGTCTCGGATGGATGGAATGTGGCTTCTAATGTGTGGTTATCTGGGAACCGGACACGAATCACTGCCTGCTAAAAATTTGTATATGAAAGCATGGTAAAGACACGCACTTTTTTACCATCCTTATGCATAGTCGATACTTCAAATCATCTTGTTACCGAATCAATCTGAAGGCAGGGGCACATGTTCATACGATTTTGCCAATGACGTGTTGCAGGCCTTCGAAAACAAACAAAAAAATGTAATCAATATTATAGAAATAGGCCTAGCCTGATTTTTTAGGCAATGAAAGGAAGCCCACATTAACTAAAAGGTAGGTAAAAATTAGAGATACCTTGCGTGCTGCAGTTACTGGTTCAGCCACATCTTGTGAAACGCACCTTATTTCTGCAAAAATGTGATGGCTATGCACGAATAAAGTACGAAGGAATGCCATTTACTTATCCAGCAGCATGCTTTCAAAAAACAACTTGTAACACAAAAGCTTTTCATAACTCTCTTTAGGAAACATCGGTTGGTAATTTGATTTTAATGTTATGAAAAGCTTATAAGACACTGAATATGAAAAGCTTATAAGACACTAAAGCCTAAATACTAAAAGAAACTAACTATTGATCAGTCGAGAGCGGGGTACAATGCGTTCCCACGAAAGAATATGCAGGTTCAGGCTTTCGACCTGGTTGTCCAATGTCACTTAAATTTGCACCTAAACTAACAGTGCGACTTTTTAGATTTCAGTCTGGCATCATCATACAAAAACTTTAAATTATAGAAAATGATTTGTTAGCCATATGAAGTACCTTTCTCGGGCATGTTAATCACTGGAAGTGACCCATAAAATTGGGAAGCTGCAGCACCAACGGCACACGAATGGTTAATATTCTTGAGTCTTTTATAAAAGAATGTGAGGCTGTCTCGAAGGAAAGAAAGTACCTTCGGACCATTGAGGAAGCCTCAAATCCGACCACACTTTGAGCTGTTATCGATAGAATCATGCTACAATGTTACTTTTCATCGACGATGCCATTGTTTTTGTTGTCTAATATATGACCTGGAACGTTGACAAACTATTACAGATATTATGCCGTCATTATGTTTAATAACTTACATAGGGGTAAGACCCTCCCGGCTTCATGCACACACTTGTTGTATTCCTCACAAATTCTTTGAAACAATTGGTACAGCCTGGAGAAAAGAGCAACACAAAGAAGGAATACACAACTCTCTAATTTTGAGTAAAGATGCACAAAGTCGATGGTCTGTACACTCTTTGGCCTTTAGATTAGAGCCGCTTCGCCGTCTTTTATTATTCTTTGTTGCCCTGTTTCAGTGTGTCCACAACCTGCAATGTAACAACACTTATTTAGTAAAACAAAAATTGGCACCAACGATTCGTAACACTAAAGTTTGTGGCATACGAAAGTCGACTTTTCTGAAGCAAAGAGGTCATTGGTGAATTCCTACAACAATTTAAAAGAGAAGTTTGCTAACTAACAATAGGACATTATCGCTTGACAGCCATAGATGAAAGAACAAATTATCATATTTGTAAAGTTTTGAATGAAAAAAAAAAAAAAAAAAAAAAACAGAGAACAAATATGAGGTTAACCTTACCAAATATATGCTACAGCGCAAGCTATCGAAGTTACCTTTTTTGTGACACTGTTTTCTTTTAATCTATAGATAGAAGAATATATTTAGATTGGCATTAGGAAATAACAACCTATTAGAACCTACAAAATTTGAAAAGACATCAATTTACACTTACACATAAATTATTTTTATATATTGGGAGCTTACTTAGTTCTATGTAATCAATATATCAAATTGCACATTCACATCAATCAGTGCTCATCAATTGCACCTCATACACATTTAACACAAACACATACAGTAGTATCAAACACCTTTTTCTAACGACATTTCATCAAATACCTAGCACATCTAAAGTCAATAACACCTACCATATTTAAAGCCAATACACTCTCTAACGGACATTTCATCAAACACCTTTCGTGCACAACCTAAATCGCCATACTAACCCGAGTTTGAAACCATAACTAACACCAATTGACAGAAATTTGACTTCAAAATAGTAAATCAAAATACCCAGAAAAATCAAAAACTTAAAAATATTAAAAAAAGATGAAAAAACCATTACCCGTCAAAGAGGCGTTCCTATTTGTACTTCATCGTTTCTTTGTAATCCATGAACCCCTCTCAAAATAGGTCGGCCCTGCAAATAAATAAAAAAAAAAAAAAAAAAAAAAAAAAAAAAAAAAAAAAAAAACATGGGTAAAAATACAGACCTTTTTGTAAAGAAAAAATTATATGAAACTCAATTTGTTACAACTAAACACAAATCCATGAATAAAATTGCAAAATTATTAAAAAATAAATAAAAAATCCTGGTATTTGAGGGTTCGATCACAACCTGATGACATTTTTGCATAACCCTCAAAGGAGGAGTAGTGCGAATATGATTTTGCATAACAAAGCACAACCTAATGACATTTTTTTGGATTTCGATTTGTGATTTATGATCAGGTTGTGATTTTGATTGGGTAGGTTCGGTGTTTTAGAGAGGCAGAGAGATAAAGAGAGTGGTGAAATGGTTCTAGAGAGAATGAGAGAGATACAGATATGTACTAATACACTTGCTAATTACATGTAACAGTTGATGAATAGTGAAAAACAGTACAAATGAACAGTACTAATCCATGTGAAACATAATAATCAGCCACACATTGGTCCACTAATGACTCTCTTAATGACTTTGGGAGATATTTTTGGGCAAACAGTGTTTCCCATCTTTAAATAGATTGTATAATGTGAGGATTTAGTCCTTGTGAGCATTTTTTATCACATTAGTCACTTTTGATTTCTCAATCATTTTTAGTATGTGTTTGTTACGAGGGTATAGCACTGTTTGCATCGAATGAATGCTAAAATAATTAGTTTGGTATGGCACTTTTGAAATAGTACGAAGGATTGGAATGTTAAAACCCATTCCACTATATTATGAGGGGTTTTCTGACATATATACTTGTTTTACTGACACAAAAGATATCTGAGCCATACAATTCTTTTTTTTTATAAACTCAGTCACACAATTTGACTTTGTCTCGTTTGCTTTGTTGTTTTTTTATTTTATTTTATTTTAAATAATATTTTAAAATCTTTTATAACTTTAAAACTTTTTTATATATAATAATATATATTCTCTCTTCTAATCTTTTCTCAAATCTATTCCAAAACTTTTAAACCTTTCTCAAATCCTAATACCACTTATAAACCAAACGGGCCCTTGAAAGTGTAAAACTGTAATGGTTACTATAACAACCACCACCATCTCAGTATTCACTTCTTTTACCAAACCAACAACCAGACTATCATTGAGGAGACCACCGAACCAAACACATAATAATGTTTCTTGCTTAAATGCAAACATAACCCATAATATACCTCTCAACCACACACAAAAAAGAAGGTTTGATGGTTTGCACCACTAAATCATTTTCAAAACTTTATTTTCACGCGTGGCCCTAGGAAGGGTGTAGTGGTTAACACAATTAATGGTGGTGCCACCTCAGCCTACCACTCGTAGTAATATCAACCATTACGTTGAGTGTTAGGTTTCCTATATTACAAATTGGTATCTTATGTTACCTATTTTGGTAGTTTGTCCTTTGCAAATGATTTTGCTTACAAGTAAGGGGTTAAGTAAACGATACATGATCAAAAAGCTTTTTAAATAAAAGTTTGATAGATATCAAGTCATTGTTACTAAAGGGTATTTGTCTTATATTTCTTGAGCTCATTTGTGTGGCTTATTTACCAACTTGTGAGCTTATCTTCCACCACTAAGTCATAATAAACTCGTAAGTCATAAACAATCTCAACAAAAAAAATAAGTTTATGAAACATAGACGAATACCCGTGCATAGCAACGGAATTTTATAGCGACAGATAGTTTTAGTGATAAAAAATAATTTATGGGTTATAAACGAAAAATAATAAAAGTTTGAGGATTTGGGGATGAAACATAATGTTTTGAAACCCGGTTCGACCCGGGTGGTTCAACCGGTTGAACCGTTCCAGTCGAAAAACGGGTCAATTTAAACAGGGTCAACCTACGTGTTGGGTCGAAAAAACGGGTCAAATTAAACTGAGTCAACCTGTCGTATTTGAAGCATCCCGGGTTAAACCGGTTTTCGATGTGTATTAATAGTTTCATTTTGTTAGTGCAAATATTACGATATTTAAACTAAACGGTTTCTTCGGTTTTAATGATGACAAACATGTAACTTGTAATACATAACGTAAAATGTGCAAGTTACTTGTAAACACAAATCATCAATGCATACTTCATCAACACCTCCCGACGTCTCAAGTATGCTTCAACGAAGTCGTAGATTTCCATCCCGACATAAATCACTTAAGGTATGGACAAACAAATCTACTAGTTGACAAATGATCAAAGGATTATATTTTTCTAAACTTCACATTTTTAATGTGACAAAAAAAATGTTCAAAAATATATTTTACAAATTATTTTTGAATTAAAAAGAAATGTTTTATTTTGAAAACTCCCAACAGCCATTTTCCCTCCCAAAACAGCTCCAACTTCCCCAAATAAACCTTCCCCACTAAAGACAAAAACGGGAGCGTCCAACGGCACCTTTAAGTATGGACGGCTCCACTAAATTTAGTGGAGCCGTCGGGTATTTAGTGGAGCCGTGGGTCTGTAACGGTCAGATTTTCCCTTGCCTATAAATAGTGGACCATTCCACACTTTCAACTTGATTTTTCCAGTCCTTTTTCTCTGGTCTTATCCCTCTTCACTTAGATAACTTTCTTTGATCATTTGGAGAGTCTTAGGTTGTTTAAGAGTGATCCAATCATCTACTCAAGTGATCCTCTTCATTCCTCTTGATTAGCAAGAGAAGAACACAAAGTATCCTAGATACAAAGTGTTGTCATCCCTCTTGATTAGCAAGAGAAGAACACAAAGTATCCTAGATACAAAGTGTTGTCATCCCTCTTGATTAGCAAGAGAAGAACACAAAGTATCCAAGTAGATACAAAGTGTTGTCATCCCTCTTGATTAGCAAGAGAAGAACACAAAGTATCCAAGTAGATACAAAGTGTTGGAGTTGTTAGGTCTTGTAACATTTGTTACACTCTTGATTGTATCATAGAATACATCAAGATTACTTTTCTTTTGTGAGAGAGTGAGTCAAGATCATTGTGATCTTAAGAGATAGTGAAGATCTCTTGAAGCCATTGGGCTTGTGTGATTGATCATGTGGATCAAGGGTAGATCGTGGTAGATTGGTGCTAGCTAAGATTAGCACTCGACATCTAGCTTAGTGTCGGAAATAGGATAAGCAACGTGTATGGTGTAGATCGGGTAGATCGTGGTAGATTGGTGCTAGCTAAGATTAGCACTCGACATATAGCTTAGTGTCGAAAAACAAGTTAAGTGACGTGTACGGTTTTCTCCGCCTAAAGGGAGTTTGTTGATTAGTGAAGTAACTCTCGAGTTGGGTACTCGGGGAGTGGAGTAGGGCGAAGAGGAGCTTCGTGACCGAACCACTATAAATCACCGTGTCCGGTTTGCGCCTTCTAACTTATCTCTTTACTTTCATTTCATTAGTTATCGCTTTATATTTATATTTGCATTGCATATGTGTTTGTGTGGCTTGTTGCTCATGTAGTGATTGATCATGTATGTTCTTTGATTGTGCATATGTTGTAGTTTACTATAGTCATCTCTAGATGCTATATACTCTTTGTTGACACTCTTCATATTACGTCACTCTTGATCGGGTGTTTGATACAAAAGTTTTAAGTTTTTAAATGGAAACGTATTCACCCCCCCCCCCCTCTACGGTTTCCACAATTGGTATCAAAGCCACGTCGCTCAAATTTTTAAAACAAATGGTTTTCAAAATTGAGTACGATCCATGTATCAAATTACACATGAAGGTGATAAAAATATGAAAAGTATTTAGTTGCATAATACTTACAAGTTTTGTTGTTAAGTATATGTTGTCATACTAGCTTGATGTTTTTTTTTAATTGATAAAAGTTGGTTCTGTTCAAAAACTGAAGTAACACGTACGGCACCGTTAAATACAACAGACGGCTCCATTAAATATGGACGGTACCGCTAAATTTAACGGAGCCGTCCGTCTGTCTTTCAGAATTCGGTAATTTTCAAAAATTCGTATAAAATCAACCGTAAGTCCGTACGAGTCGTGCCACCTATCGTTTTAAACGTAATTGATTCTACTTTCACTTAAAAATATTTTTAGAAAGTGATTGTAAAGTAAAATTTACAAATGTCTTTAATTTGTAACACAGAGTCTTTTCCGGTCTTGCCGATTGCACAAATTTTGTTGTCAAATCACAAAGTGAACATCACACGTTGATGCATTCATGATTTCAAGGTGTTGAACTTGATCAAATCTTTAAATGGGGTGGAAAATAATTCTTTTTCAAATAAAGTCAAGCTAAGTGTACATTGTTATACTTAATACACAAAATGACGATAAGTATCTTTGTGTGTTATGCTAAATGACTATTTGCTTTTGTTTGTGCCTTAATATTGTTAGTTAATACTTTTGTATGCTTATTGTTATCTTTAGTTAAGCTAATTTTATCTTTAAGCATAAGTGTCTTTCATGCCTAGTTGCTATGTGTCAAATATTAGCTTTTCGGTTTATGCGTCAATAGGACTTAGGCTAGACTTCTTGCACTAAGTTGCGTAATTGATTTTGCATTTGATGCGTGGTTTTGCGACCTTACAACAGGTTTTACCTCTCGAGGGATCTCAAGAGGCTTGCAATCCCCACCAGGCAGTGTACCTGACCGATGTAGTATAGTGTAGTGGCAAGTACCGGGAGATTGATCGTTCTCTAGGGGAATAGTGTCGTTAGGATTGAAAAACTACTCTAATAGGTCTAAGGGTGAGGGAATATTCTTTTTGTATTTTTTTATATTTTTTTTATGAAAGCAAGTAAAATCTCGGGTTTGAAGGAGTGGGCGGAATTAGTTGCTAGTCAACTAACCCAAATAACTACAATTGCAAATAAAATAAAATAACTGAAAATAAAAAGGTTGTGGAACTTATATGGAGAGAAATGTGTTTACTTAGATTTCCTTACTCCCTAACTATCTTTTACCGGTTGATTAGTGTGTATTAATTGCGTGGATGACGGGTGTATTCCTTAATACCAATCGTGGGGTGGCGTACGTACTTCCCCAACTCTACAAGCTCCTACTTCACTCCTATGTCGAGCCGGCTAAGAAGCTCCTAACATGGGATCATTAGAATTCGCTCATGCATTAAATACAACCATAAAAACCTTAGTACGCATTGGTTCATGTTTCTTAAGACGTTCAAGCAAGTTACCGTATAGGAGGTTAGCCAGTTTTCTTAAGCCTAACATCGATAAACAATCATCCAATACAATTAATAACACACCAACAACCAATAATCAATAGTTAGGTTTCATTAGATCTAAGCAAACACAAGATAAATCTAGCCTAGCATGTTAAATAAAAGACAAGAACAAGATATAATCAAACAACACATAGACATATTGAATGATTAATTGATTACTTATCTTCAATTGAACATGGGAGATCCAAGGGTATAAAACCCTTAAAAATGGCAGAAAAATCGTCTAGGGTTTCTCCTCACAAAGTTGCACACTAATGACTAAAAATTATGAAAGTATATATAGGAAAACAGATCTGACGGCGTCACCCTTTGGGTCGTGACGCCGTCACCTCGCCGCGGTTAGGGTTTCTTGATGGCCTTCTTGACGCCGTCCCCCTTTAATCTTCCAAAATCCTCTCTGGCTTATCAAGGCTTGACGACCTTCTTGACGCCGTCCCCCTTTAATCTTCCAAAATCCTCTCTGGCTTATCAAGGGTTGACGGCGTCACATTGGGTCTTGACGCCGTCACAGGTACTTTTCCAGCAGATTTAGAGACTTTGTCATTTTCTTCACTTATATGCTCCAAAAACGTCCAAAATGCTTCCTTTTCCAGATTTCTTCTCCAAAGTACCTAAAATGACAAAAGGAACGATTTAGGGCAATATTTGATCAAATAAATACGATTTAGGGCTTAAATGACCCCCTAAAAGCGGTACACTTTTTGCTTCATCAGCATTGCATATAGGCATCAACCATTTGTCTTGCATTTGTTGCAAGTTCTTAAAATGGTTTAGTAAGTTTCTTAGGAATAGAAACTAAGTTGGTAGATCATGTGTGTCGAAAGATATTGTCTTACACAATTATTTTTCCAAAGGTTTAAGTGTAAAAAGTACATCACCCCAAAATACTTAACACTTTCATAAAATCCGTAACATGATCTCTAAAACATTACATCGTTTGTCTTGTTTAACCGTCTAAACAAGATAAAAGGTCATTTTAATACATTAGTATTTAAGTAAAAGAAAATGTATTAAACCTGCATTAATCTAACAGACATACAAAATGTTTTTAAACATTTAGTATTTTACGTATGTTGTATAAAAATAGTTAAGATAATTATTTTTATACTAATGAGGTGTCGAAAAACTAAAAGTATTATACCTAATAATATAAATAGTTTTTCTCAAATAAAAATTAATGACAATATCGAAGTAGTAACTTAATATGTCATTAACCTCACACATACAACTAGTATTAGAATAAATGGAACACACTCCTTAATTTTATTTATTTTTTTTTTTTAAAAGGAGTGATCGTGAGGGTTAAGAAAGATTTCGAGTACATATCGATTCATTATTCAAATTATGATTGATATCATCATTGAATCTAATTGACAAGTTTTCAAGTGTGGACATGAAATTGGAGTCATTATTTGTTTAGCTTCAAGATAACATCAAAACATGATGAAACATATTATCTTGAATCTACATACTCAATCACACTCGATTGTTATGAAAATAATGACGTCCTCTTAAGACGAAAATAATATGCATCGGATCATAACTCACACTTATGTTGAAGATGCCATATTGAGTCTTGTTGTCCAATAGTTGTGTTCCAAACATTAAACTAATATGTTTAAAAGATGCATAAAATACACAACTAAGTAGGAGTGACAACTTGGATGTTTCATCCGAAATATACAAGTAATCTACATTGCAATGCAATTAGTAAATGTGTCATTTTCGAAAAACCAAACAAGAGCAAACAAACAACATATGTAAACTTTGCTCATGAACGACTCAACACTCAATGTCACATGTCTAGTAAAAGTGTCACACATAATATGTTATTAACTATTATGTAAGTCATCAATCTTTGAGAATATCACATGTATTTCTCTTATCAAAAGATTGACAAAGGATAACTTATATCCCATGCATCTTATTTTCTTTGTGACATGAATGGTTATGTTACAAGAGAATACATTGCATCCTGTTAACAAATGTAGGATATTAGAGTTGAATAATAACCTAATACGTCATGTGTCATTGCATAAACAAGTAAAATTAGTCATACACTAAAATACTTGTTTCACAAAGCATTCATAAGAGTGATAAGTTTCCTCTTAGAAAAGCATACTTGTTGAAATAAATAGTATGTCTCATTTTAAATAAAATGCTCACAAGATCTATTGAGGTAAGTAACATTTACTAGATTCTTACTCAAGATATGCAAAGGAGCATTCTTGAAACACACACGATGTAGTATATTCTACATTGTATCACATTAGAGTGTCTCTTGGTTCTAGGAAACCAAATCATGTTAAAATAACATGTAACAACTCAACAAACAAAGATGTTGTCCAAGAGATCATAAAATACACCATCTCCATCAAATAACCTCTAAATCTCAAACACGAAATTAAAATATTTCGCTTGCCTTTGTTAGGAGTTGTGTAAGACATGTCATTCTCTTAATCGACCTTCAAAGTATGGTTAGTTGAGTCATATTAGGTCATGTATTAGCGAAATAAGCTAATATCATCTTTGCTACACTTCAATAGGCAAATATAGGAATTTGAAATTTTCTAATATGAGAATGACTACTGGAGAAACTATCGCACTAGAAATTCAATTTGACCTAACAGTTGAATTGCTTCCAGGAGAGAAGTTGGGTTTGTGGTATAACCCGTAAAAATGGTCGTGTTCAGCCTTAATTAAGCACCACTAGTGATTGTCTCATACTCATTCTCTAACTTGAAAAATTTTCATTCCTACATTTGACTAGAGATAGTTTGCATCATTGAACTATATCTCCCATTAGGATGTCATCTTGAACAAGTAGTAATTAGGATCTGCCTTAGCAAACCTAGATTGCTTGCATCCCACATACATGTTTTCAAAATGATAACATGTTCTCATAAGACATGATTAAATGTCTTCATGATCTTAAATGCTAAATGATTATCATGTTTTGCATGATGTTTGCATTTATTCCTTATGTGCATTTTACTTGATTTACTTGTAAAGTTTGCACCCACACTATGTTCTTTTGACACATTAGGAATTAGGTATGCCCATCACTATGAACCCTTAGAAGTCATAGAGCCATACACTAGTGTCAAAACCCATAAGTCAAAGTAGTCGCGAAGTTACCCTAATTCCCCAGTCATCACTTCGCCTTCTTCCAAGTAATACACCTTTTTGTCATGGGAAGGTTAGGAACAAACCTAGTAGAACTCGGAGTAGGGTTGACAACTTAAATATTTCACCCGAAATATTCAAGTAAGTTTAACTTGCGATCGCAATTGTTAAATGTCATATCCGAAACATCATACTCAAGCCTTTTAACAACATATGTTAAAACGCTCATCCAAAGGACTCACGAGTTACTATATAAGTAATTAGTAGTTCCTTTCATCCTCGTGTGAATATACACGTCTTAAGATCCCAAACCCTGCTGCAAATCAGCACCATAGGCCTAGCTTTACATCTTTCAAAACCCCATGAAACACTCACGTGCAAAGCACATAGAAACCCTTAAATCAACCAAACCTCTCAACCGAGAATCCCCTTACCATCTCCGTCTAGGTCTAGGAATGATGGAACATTTTCCATAAAACTTATGACTATTTAAATATTTCACTGGAAATATTAAGTCATCTTTCACATCGCTCTAATGACTACCTATGTATTTCCTCGGAAATATAAAAGTCATTTCTTCTCGTCCAGTACCGGTCAAAGAATTTATTAGGTATAAATTCTCTTCTCGTGTCGAAAAATGGGAGATTTATTCGTAAAATCCTCTTAAACTCCAATGACAACTTAAATATTTCATCCGAAGTATTTAAAGTTTATTTAATTTGCGAAATGCAATTAAATGTCATTTCTCGTTCTCGACAAACGTTCATCGAATCCCGGTGGATTCATTCATAAAGGAATTTATTCGGTATAAATTCTTTTAATCTAAGGTCCAGAAAAATCACAACATATGTGAAATTTCTTTGTCAGAAATCTAATTCTGGGTCAAAACTGACCTCAGCAGGTCACGGTACTCTTTAATAGGGGACAGTATCGTTATTTTTAACGGTACCGTCAGACCGTTATTTGCTGAGACAGTTTATTCTCACTATTTCAAAACCACTATCGAAACACACTCGATGTAGTCTTGAACCAGAACCGTATCTTGTCAGAACAGATTGTATCTATCTTCTGATTCCTAAGCCTTCTTCCCTTTCACTTCCGCATGGTACTAAACACTACCAATGCTTCCGCATCCCACTCATCTCATACACACTTCAAACGAAGACATTAGGATACGTTGAGATAACCTTCCTTCATCAACATAGATAACCCTATAACCTTATCACCTACCTCACAACCCTGAAGATTTTATCTTCTTAACCCTTAGGATATCTCCAAGTAATCACATGTCTCATCATATAAATATTCTATGAATATTCACAATGATTGAGAAGAGCTACGTGACTTCAAAGGTGAAGTTTATTGTATGATATCCACTACTTGTCATGACGTTACTAAGCTCATCGCTTCAGTCAACGTTTGTTTTCCTCTTTATCTTTTACATCTTGTCCGGTTGGTCATAGATTAAGGGGAAGCGAAAACATACTCATATAGTCTTTCACTAAACACTCTCAAGAACACACAAATGTGATTCTTTTTCCCTAGGAAACTTCCCTTTAGCTGCCCAGAACTAGGCTGTATAGGAAAATTCGTGACTTCCAGGTCACGGTACCGTTAAATAGGCCACGGTACCGTTAAATTTAATGGTACCGTGTGGTATTTAGTGGTACCGTGCCTATGTTTGACGAATTTTCACTATTTCCTTTAGATCCCTGCATTCCTAACCTCAACCTGCAAAATCTTGCAAACTCACATACACCCTAGGATTCCCTCACTACACCATAGGACTCTAACACCAACTTTAGTTCGAATCCCACAACTCTTGCCTATATAAGGCCTCACCATTGCAAGCTTATCTTGCATCTCACCTTCAAACCTCACATTAACATCATCATCACACTCAAACCTTTTAGCTACACTTCACTCTTGACAGTGACAGTTAGTCTAAGAACCTTCAACCCATAGATCATCACACTCAAACCTTATAACCTTCAACTCATCACACTCAAACCTTACAACTACTCCTCACTTTGGATAAGTGATAGTTAGTTCAACAACCTTCAATCCTCACAAACACACGAAACTCTTCATGCACCAAATTATCCCTAACACACAACTAGGATCATCCAACCTAGAAACCTAGAACTTCATTACCTTAACCCCGTGAGAGATATCCACCAACAATCTTGTTAGGATCACATGCACCTTTTCTTTTTCCCTTTTGAAATATATCATGCATCTCATTGTCAGTGCAAACGATATATTAACCTAAACCATCCTTTTCCACCTTTCCTCAAAGGGCAAAACCAACACCTCCAACCACATCATCATCATCCTACACCTTTAGGATTCCTACACCCTTACCTCCACCAAGTCCACCACAACCTTTAGCCATCATACTAACCCTATCACCATCAAACCTCTTTGGACTTGGCACCAACACATCATCCTTATCACTATCACCTTCACCACATACACTAATGGGTCATCCCATTATTTATCCTCTACAACCACATAACCCAAGTTGTCCTTGTTGTCACCACAACCAACACTCTCCTACCTTATGGAATCATTTAGGTATAACCTTCATCGAGTCTACTTTATGGCACGACTTGTCATGATAGTAATCATTTAAAGTATGTCTTATTAACAAACTATCCTTAACATCAATCATCCTAGGTAGATGATTATGTTGTTCAAAAGGTTTGTTAGAACTTTCCTTCCCAATGACAACTTGGAAGAAGTCATTTAGTGCGTCAGTCAATGAACGAATCTCGTTCTTGATTAGTGTGATTGAGTGAACAATTACACCTTAGGTTTTCGGTCGGGTTGTGACACTTACGTGTTAACATAGTTTAACCCATGCATGTCTTGCTATGTGTATTATATCCCTATAATGTTGCTCCTATACTGTTATATATTATGCTGCACGAAGATAACCCTTGATGTAGGAAAAGCCTTTGTAAGAATTTGATCCATGGATCCGCTAGATACTAAGGTAAATAAACAAGGGGATTAAGTCACCATAGGGGAGCATTGAGCTAGGGGGAGCTCGAAAGTATTTGAATACATAGCATGGAGTCATCTTCACAAGTGATGATAGAAGGCTTCACTAGGATGATGCAAACTCGCCTTTCTAGGAAGAAAGGAATGTAGTTCAATAAGGGGGAGTAGGGAATGAATTCAAGGGAGCGCTCGAGGCAACTACCTTTTTGATTCGACAAAAGGGGGAGAAGGGAGGTCTAAACAGGTAACTTTTACATTTTACTATGTGTTACGGTTTACATATTTGTCATCGTCAAAAAGGGGGAGATTGTTAGTGCAAATATTACGATATTTAAACTAAACGGTTTCTTCGGTTTTAATGATGACAAACATGTAACTTGTAATACATAACGTAAAATGTGCAAGTTACTTGTAAACACAAATCATCAATGCATACTTCATCAACACCTCCCGACGTCTCAAGTATGCTTCAACGAAGTCGTAGATTTCCATCCCGACATAAATCACTTAAGGTATGGACAAACAAATCTACTAGTTGACAAATGATCAAAGGATTATATTTTTCTAAACTTCACATTTTTAATGTGACAAAAAAAATGTTCAAAAATATATTTTACAAATTATTTTTGAATTAAAAAGAAATGTTTTATTTTGAAAAATAAAATTGAAAACTCCCAACAGCCATTTTCCCTCCCAAAACAGCTCCAACTTCCCCAAATAAACCTTCCCCACTAAAGACAAAAAAGGGAGCGTCCAACGGCACCTTTAAGTATGGACGGCTCCACTAAATTTAGTGGAGCCTTCGGGTATTTAGTGGAGCCGTGGGTCTATAACGGTCAGATTTTCCCTTGCCTATAAATAGTGGACCATTCCACACTTTCAACTTGATTTTTCCAGTCCTTTTTCTCTGGTCTTATCCCTCTTCACTTAGATAACTTTCTTTGATCATTTGGAGAGTCTTAGGTTGTTTAAGAGTGATCCAATCATCCACTCAAGTGATCCTCTTCATTCCTCTTGATTAGCAAGAGAAGAACACAAAGTATCCTAGATACAAAGTGTTGTCATCCCTCTTGATTAGCAAGAGAAGAACACAAAGTATCCTAGATACAAAGTGTTGTCATCCCTCTTGATTAGCAAGAGAAGAACACAAAGTATCCAAGTAGATACAAAGTGTTGTCATCCCTCTTGATTAGCAAGAGAAGAACACAAAGTATCCAAGTAGATACAAAGTGTTGGAGTTGTTAGGTCTTGTAACATTTGTTACACTCTTGATTGTATCATAGAATACATCAAGATTACTTTTCTTTTGTGAGAGAGTGAGTCAAGATCATTGTGATCTTAAGAGATAGTAAAGATCTCTTGAAGCCATTGGGCTTGTGTGATTGATCATGTGGATCAAGGGTAGATCATGGTAGATTGGTGCTAGCTAAGATTAGCACTCGACATCTAGCTTAGTGTCGGAAATAGGATAAGCAACGTGTATGGTGTAGATTGGGTAGATCATGGTAGATTGGTGCTAGCTAAGATTAGCACTCGACATCTAGCTTGGTGTCGAAAAACAAGTTATGTGACGTGTACGGTTTTCTCCGCCTAAAGGGAGTTTGTTGATTAGTGAAGTAACTCTCGAGTTGGGTACTCGGGGAGTGGAGTAGGGCGAAGAGGAGCTTCGTGACCGAACCACTATAAATCACCGTGTCCGGTTTGCGCCTTCTAACTTATCTCTTTACTTTCATTTCATTAGTTATCGCTTTATATTTATATTTGCATTGCATATGTGTTTGTGTGGCTTGTTGCTCATGTAGTGATTGATCATGTATGTTCCATGGTTTGATTGTGCATATGTTGTAGTTTACTATAGTCATCTCTAGATGCTATATACTCATTGTTGACACTCTTCATATTACGTCACTCTTGATCGGGTGTTTGATACAAAAGTTTTAAGTTTTTAAATGGAAACGCATTCACCCCCCCCCCTCTACGGTTTCCACACCTTTTGAAACATATGTTTTAACATTTCCTTTATTGTGATGTTTTAAGTTTTTCCTTACCTAATATAAATTTTTCAACATTTCACATATTGACTTTTTCACTTTCCACATTGACTATTTTGCCTTTATATGTAGTATAGATAAGCTGAGCCAAGTAAGCTCATAAGCTCAATAATAGGCTTAACGCCCCACTCCGCCCACCCTAACAGCCTTTTACTCCAATGCAAAAGTCATGTAAATTGGATATGCTTTAAAAAAGAGGGAAATTTCCTTTGTGTATCCTGACTTGAAAGAAAATAAGAAATGAGAAATATGCACCATTGGTATATTATTTAGTCAGTGCTTGTGCCTTGTCATAAGTATCGGTCACATTTTCAGGATTAGTGGTACATGTAATATGATAACGCTTTAACGCAAGAAGCTTATTGATTCACTTTCATGTAAAAGAGGTCTTTATCTTAACGAGACAGACACAAGTAGCCAGCGATTGGCAGTGCAATGTTTTAACACACTAATCTCATACCCACAAGTTATTTATTACTTATAGTTAGGGGTGCCAAATGGGTCAACCTGACAGGAACCCGAAACCAATAAGGCCTTATAAGATCGAGTTGAGTCAGGTCCAACTTAGCTTATCGGGTTGACCTAATAGTCTAACAGGGTCAGGTTAAGGTTCTAACTTGTTTGTATCAAGTGAACCCGATAAACCTGATGAAATGGCCTGAAATGTCATTTTTAAACACTTTTATACGCCGTATAGGTCTGGACCTTATATGTTGTATGCGTGCATACGTCGTATAGGACTATTTCCTATACGCCGTATGGACAATGTCCTATACGCCGTATGGACCTGCAGATACGTATTGTATTAACTAAAATATGTACTTGACCATTTTCGTAAATCATAAAAACTCGAGAATACATTTCATAAATATTAAACATCTAGTCAATACAATGTTTCATGAAAACTACATACGTGGAAACGTTAAATACTAAGAGTGCAGGTGTTAAACCTGAAAGGATTTGTGTGCAGACAACACAACAGCTTTCACACTAAACAGAACATGCAAGCAGAAATAAGAAACGAGTTCACAAAATGAAATGGAAATGAAGAAGAAATGAAAATCCGGCAGTATTTTCATTAAAGGGGTTAAACGATAATTACCCAATGTCTAATATTCATCCTGGATGAATATTAAAAGTTAATTGTAGAATCATTTATAGCTCGAGGTTGTTTAGACCTCATATTATCTAGGAACAATAACATTGAATAAACATGATACGCAGCGGAATAAACAATAAGAACATCAATGTTTTGAACAAGGTTTTTCATTCATATGATTCACATAATCACCACAATTCTAGATGATCAACTCTAGAATGGTTACTCAATAATAACAGGAATCCTAAGATCCTTGCAGTGATAAACAACTAAAACACTCTAACCCTAGGCGTCCATTGTAGGAACTTGACGCCTAGACACACACGACACAATTTAGTCGACTACATATTTTGTGCACATGATGAACTCAAATAAGTACATTTTATTACCATCATTTATCCTATTTATTTGACTTGTTTTATTATATTATCTGTGAGAATTGATACGTTAATGTTTACTTTTGTAATTCTCAGGTCAAAACAAGTACTATGTGAAACTTGGCGATTTTGGACTAATTATGGAGCAAAACAAGCAAGATATTAAGAGTCTACTGAAATGTACAAGATCAAGATCATTCTGCTCCAGATACGCCGCATCCTACTTCTAACATACGGCGCATCACTATCAAGATTTCACAAGTTATAATCCAAGACGGCAAAGGACATGCGCCGCATAGATAAATGGAGTTACGCCGCATCTTAAGGCGGTGTACGAATATTCCTGAATATATTAATCTTGGACCCCACGCGAAGTTAAGTCAATGCGCCGCATCTAACCCTCAGACAGAAACTATAAATACCCCAAAGTCAGACGAATTTTGTGTGCAATATACCAAGTACGAGACTTAGCAAAAGACAGAAGAAACCCTAGGACGAAGTCAGACGATTAGCAGCACAAGACACGCCCTAAACGAAGATACAAGAGCTGTAAGAAGGTCCTGCATGTATTCAATTCATTAAGTAGTTTTGTTTTATTGTATTAGTACACTTTAATTCATCAGGATTGATGGGCCGATTCCATGTGACTACGAAAAACCATGGGCACCCCTTAAAATTGCTTTCCCATTAATTAAAGTTTATATGTTGATGTCTTTGGTGACTTTTATTAGTGCATTGATAACCTCTGTGTCTAGCTGAGCATTGCTTGGGTCGCCATGCCCCTTCCTCGCCTATTTATTCTATCGTTTTAGGATAGTGGGATAGACATAAGTAATCATTAAGGGTTTACTCGCCGATAAGATTAGAGCCAACGAGAAAGGTTTAACTCTCGGTGCGTCGCATCGAACTATACACTTCATATAAAACTAGCAATAAAACAAGTGACAAGCTACTTAATTATCAGGACAGGTCTTCTTATTGTCTCAAGTATTTATCTGTGTACGTGTGTGCTAATCGCTGATTCATGCTAATTAGTTTAGTTTATTATTTAATTATAACAAAACCGTGCCAGTCTCTCAGGCTGAACCCCCTTGCGTTAGATTAGGTTGTATAGCTAACTTAAGATATTAAAATACTGATTAGAATAACTAGATAATACGTTCCACTCTTAGTGATCGACACTCTACTTACCATTATATTCATACTGACCGGGTACACTGCTCGTTAAAGTGTGTGTTTTATTGATAAGTCGGCTAAATATAAATTTAAAACTTGAATACTGCTAAAACCACAACGACACACCGTGGCTATAAAAATTAGAGCATAACACGCACACATCAAGTTTTTGGCGCCGTTGCCGGGGAGTGAATTGTTATTATCTGTTAATTTGATTAGTATTTTAATTAGGTTTTTCTTTTTAATTTTTAGATTCTAACCGCTAACCCCGTTGTATATTAGTTATTTTGCATTCATTGTATTATTTGCATATTTTTTGTTTTTGTGTGTTTTTATTTTTGTTTTTCTTTTTCTATTTTCTTGTATTCTGCTATCGTTGTACTGAGCTGATTCAAATGATACGGCGCATCTGTTTTCACAGATACGGCGTATTGCGTTTAATTTCTATAAAATACAACGCGTTTAATAAATTCGATACGACGCATCTTTCCCCAAGATACGGCGTATTCTGTTTTTAATAAGAAATTTTTCTAAACCGTAACGCTATACGACGCATCTGTTTTAACAGATACGGCGTATTATCTATTTTAATTAAAAACAGGTTTTCGAATTTTTAAACAGATACGACGCATCGATTTTTATCGATACGGCGCATCTTCTGAATAAAAAAGCTTGTATTTTGAAACGTAACGAAAATACGGCGCATTAGCTTCTGTTAATACGACGAATTTAATTTAATAAATATAGTTGATTTTTGATATTCACTGTGATCGTTCCACTACTCTCGTGCACAAGTTGGTTTACTTTCAGGATAAAAGATGGCTTAAGCATCACTATGGAAGATTACATTCTGAACCAAACCAAAAGACGCTAGCTGTAGTGATCAAACCTTTGACAACTAGAAGGCTTTAATAAGACGACAAGAATAGAGAGAAATTCAGTACTGGTAACATTTGAGTATCTTAAAATTCTTGAAATAGAATTCCAGGTATCCTTTACATTAATTTACCTAGCCTTATAGAGAGTTCTCTACGAAACCTCTCCCGAATATAATCTTAATTTTGTATGCTTAAAACGATATTTGCTCATAACCTTGGAGTAAATCATTATCCACTAAACAAGAAGATTATAATCATCAATAAAACGAATATGCTTATTGTTCTTATCTTGAATTTATATATATCATATGGTATACCGTTTTACCCCAATTTGATGTGTAAGGAAATGTGTTGCGGAGGCCAAGGTACGTTCCTTATTTAAATTTCGTTCACTAGCACAGTAATACGGCGGATCTAGTACTCTAAGCGCCGTATCTCAGACCTATTAACACTTATTAACCGGTCAACGAATTTAGAAAGATACGGCGCATTATAATTATTCAATACGGCATATCTATTTGCCCTATAAATACGAAAGGGATGCGCCAGATCTCAATTTCTTACCCAAATTTACACACAGTCATTATGAAAACCACACACCAGAATCAAACCCTTTGATCCGAAGTGCTTTTCTCGAATCAAACCTCCTTATCCGAACTAAATACTAATCGTAATATAAGGTGATTATTTTATTTAATTTTGTTTAATTTAATAATTAGGATTTATGCGATAATATGATTAGAACTTGGACCGAATTTCAATGGAAGATTAGGAGAATTGATTAGAATTTGCGTAAATGATTTCCCCCGTATTTAATTTGCATAAATCATTGAATTTCTGGCCTAATTTGATTTGAATGTAAATTAGGGTTTTGAATTTGATTTTGAATTATAGTGGGAAAATGGATTGGTGGTGGTATAATAAACTTTTAGAACTCTTTTAATGGGTAAAAGGGACTGTGATGGTAAAGTGGGAGTTTACGTCACGGGTCCGGATTTCTTGGAATGCGTGCCTGACCCTTTTCTTTCATACTGATATATCAATAGATGCGGCGCATCTAAGTCAATTGATGCGGCGTAACGACCTATTTCCAATTTTATAAAATTCCATATACACCGTATTACTTAATTTAGATACGACGCATCTCCATACGCCGTATTCTATTGTGCTTGCTCCGCATCTCTTATATTTTGTGCAGATACGCCTCACTGATTTATCAGATGCGCCGTATCAACCTTATTACAGACTGTTTACTAACCTTAAAGAATTATTGCAGATGGCACTACCTGAAGTTGCACACAGACATCCGTGGCTCCGTTTCGAGACCATGGGACTGACAGCAGATACTGAGGCTGAATACGTACAAAGACTGAGAGCGATCTTCTTTAGGAAGATCTTTAGGGTCTCGGTTTTAGGATTTGTGGATGTTGGTTTGATTGATGGGGGGAATGCAGCTGATGGTCTACATGACAGGTTAGAGATGGTAGTTAGAGATGATGATGATGAGGTCGTATTCAGGTCTCATGCTTGGGAGAGGATGTTTAGGATTGATGAGCCTCTGATTAGGGAGCTTATGTTGGAGTTCTTTAGCACAGTTTCCTATAGGGAGACTGATTTGGAGTTGGATACTGCTGACACTCTTGTGTTTAGATTGGGTGGAGAGTTTAGGCAGATTTCGATGAGGCAGTTTATTTTGGCTATGGGCCTGCATACTGAGGAGGAGATTGAGTCTGGCGGGTTTGCCAAGTACTGGAGTGAGAGCTTGAGGGTGGTTCTTGATAGGGGGTGATGAACTCAAATAAGTACATTTTATTACTATCATTATCCTACTAATTTGACTTGTTTTACTATATTATGTATGAGGATTGATACTTAATTGTTTACTTTTGTAATTCTCAGGTAAAAACAAGCATTTGGTGAAACTTAGCGATTATGGACTAATAATGGAGCAAAACGTGCATAAAGTGGAAGTCTACTGACATGGACAAGATCAAGTCAATTCTGCTCCAGATGCGCCGCATCTCACTATCAACATGCGCCGCATCTCTATCAAGATATCACCAGATACGATCCAAGATACAAGAGGACATGCGCCGCATCCTAATCAAGAGTTACGCCGCATCTTCTGGCGGTGTACGAATATTCCTGAATATTATAATCTTGGACCCCACGCGAAGTTAAGTACATGCGCCGCATCTACTTAAGTAGATGCGCCGCATCTTCCCTCAGACAGAAACTATAAATACCCCGTAGACCAGACGAGTTCGAGTTGGGAAACCCTAAAACCGAAGTTCGGACAGCAGAGCAAAAGGACGAATTCAGTCAAGGAGGCAGCACAAGACACACCCAAATCGAAGATACAAGAGCTGTAAGAAGGTGCTGCATGTATTTAACTCATTAAGTAGTTTTGTTTTATTGTGTTAGCAAACTTTAATTCATCAGGATTGGTGGCTTGTGTAATGTGACAACGAAAGATTGCACTCCCTTTAATACTTGATTTCCCATCAATTAAAGTTTATATGTTGATGTCTTTGGTTACTACTTATTAGTGCATTGATAACCTCTGTGTTTATTAGTGGCTTGCGGGCATTTGACTGCGGGACAAGATGTGGCTCCCACGGTTGTTTCTAAATTGATCACTTAGGAATAACTTTTAGACATAAGTAATCATTAAGGGTTTACTCGCCGATAAGAATAGGACCAACGAGAAAGGGTTAACTACATACACTTCATATGAAGCTATCAATAAAACAAGTGACAATCTACTTAATCATAAGGACAGCCCTCTTATTGTCTCGAGTATCTATCTGTGTACGTGTGTGCTACTTGCTGATTCGTGCCTATTTGTTTATTTTATTATTTAATTACAACAAATCGTGCCAGTCTCTCAGGCTGAAACCCCCTTGCGTTAGGATATTAAAATACTGATTAGAATAACTAGATAATACGTTCCACTCTTAGTGATCGACACTCTACTTACCATTATCTTCATACTGACCGGGTACACTGCTCGTTAAGTGTGTGTGTTATTGATAAGTCGGCTAAATATAAATTTAAAACTTGAGTAGGCATTAAAACTGCTAAACCGCAACGACACATCACGCGCATCAAGTTTTTGGCGCCGCTGCCGGGGAGTGAATTGTTATTATCTGTTAATTTGATTAGTATTTTAATTAGGTTTTTTCTTTTTATTAGATTAATTGCATCATTGTACTATTTTGCATATTTGTTGTATTGTGTGTTATTTGTTTTGTGTTATTTGTTTGCTTTATTTGTTTGTTTAATTTTTATTTTTATTTTTCGTATTTTTCTGTTCTGCTATCGTTGTACTGTGCTAAATCAAACGATACGGCGCATCTGATCTCTCAGATACGGCGTATTGCGTTTAATTTTTTTTTAATACAACGCGTTTAATTAATTCGATACGACGCATCTTTTCCCCAAGATACGGCGTATCTGTTTTTAATAAGAAAATTTTTCTAAGCGATAAAGTAATACGACGCATCTGCTTTTGCAGATACGGCGTATCTGTTTTTGATAAAAAAATTTTCTAAAACATTAACGCCATACGACGCATCTTCTTTTGAAGATACAGCGTATCTATTATTTTAATTAAAAACAGTTTGCGAATTATTAAACAGATACGGCGTATCGATCTCAGTCGATACGGCGCATCTTACTGAATCAAAAATCTTTTATTTTTAAAACGTAACGAAAATACGGCGCATTAACTTTCGTTAATACGACGCATTTAATTTTAATTAGATAAGTTGATTTTTGATTGATTAATTCGATACGGCGCATTCTTAAATTCTAAAGCGGCGTATCTATTTTCTGAATAAAGTCTGATTTAATTTTAACGATTATAAGATACGGCGTATCCAACGTTTTGGATACGGCGCATCGTCTGCAGATATCAGCTACTTTTATTCTTATATCCGTTTCTATATTCATTAATTTCTCTTCTAGCGAACAAATCCTACTGATGCTTTTCGTGATTGTTTCAGAAGGATAATGGAAGGATACGGAGAACTAATTGACTTCGACTTCGAAGCCAATTTTATGAATGAAGTATTAGTGCATGAAAAAACACCCGAACATCACGATGGGGACTACATTGAACTTAATGACCTTAATGGACCCTTGGAATCCAATGACCTGTTCATGGTTGATGCTGAATCTGAGTTAGAAGAAGGAGAAATTGTGGATAGTCCAAAGTCAACGTTATTACTACTAGAAATTACGATGAATTTGAGGGATATGATGGTTCTTGGGATTACGGTAGAAGGATCAACACCAATTGTGCTTACAATTTACAATTCCCATGCATGATTGGGTACAAGTGTATTGACGCAAATTTCTTTCCTATTTTATCAATAAATGTCATGTCTAGAAGCTTTTACAATTCTATTATGAGAAATAAAAAAGAGTATAAAGGAAAGAATGTAGTTGGAGCCTTCATTAATGTCCCGATCTTCGTTGGACGCTTCACTATTGTTACTGAGTTCGTAGTTATTGAAGACATGAATGCCTATTGTGACAGCAATATGGGTGACGTGATTGTTGGAAAACCATTTTGTAGGGAGATCGCTATTAATGCAAAACGATTCGAAGGAAAGATCACCTTTCAATGTGGAAGCGACGTTATCACTTATATGATGCCCCGAACTCACCCTGGATTTAAACATGCTACTAATAGGATTTGCTACAAATTTTCTCCATTCCTTTTTGTTAGTGATAATGACAATAAGAGAGGGATTGAGTACCCATATCAATTGAAGGAAGGATTCTACAAAGGAGTTTTGAATTTGGGACCTGAATATATACGAGACGATTCGGTTGCTAGATGGATCCTACGTGGCCATGTAGGAATCAATGATCGATATTAAAGAGCTGAACGTGAGTCTAACTTGAAGACTCTGGAATAAAGACAAGTGCTTACCGGGAGACAACCCGGATTTATCTTTTATTATTCTGTTTTCTGTGTCGAGTCAGTCCAGGCCGCACGAAGATACGGCGCATCTCAGTCCTGAGATGCGACGCATCCTCTGCAATGGTCATATCTTATTTTATTTTTCTGCATTTTTATTTTCGACTTTAAAACTATTTATCAGTTTATTTTAATGCGGCGCATCCCTGGTTAAGGATGCGGCGCATCTTTATTCTGATCCGTATTTATTCCAGGCTCGATACGGCGTATCTTCTTCAATAAGATACGGCGCATCGACTGACCTGATGATTTTCAGTTTTAATTTTTAAGTTTTATTTTTCCTAACTACTAATGTGTTATGCAAGTTGAACCTTTCTTATCTTAGGTGTGTTTTAAAGTGTTGGTGGTATTATAGTTTCCTGGATTTCCTGTGGATACATCAAGTATGAAGCTTTAACGTTCTAATCCACAAGAAGTTGATTTTTGCTCATATACAAATGGAGGATCATACCGAGCAAATCTCAGGGGAGTTTTTCTTGTTCTAATTCTTTTATTTTCCAGTTTTTAACCTTTTATACAAACAACGAGGACGTTGTTTAACTTAAGTGGGGGGATTGGAGAATTAGAACACTTAACACTTACTTGTCCTAAACTTTTTCAAAAATTATGCTTAAAATGTGCTTAATATATCAAACTTAAAAATTTTTTAGCATGTTTTTGTTTAAGATCTAAGTTGCATAGCTGCACACATGACGTTATTTTCAAAAATTGTGATTTTTCAAAATTCACAAATCTATGAGTGTGCCGGTGACTTGTAAACTTTAGAACTTGGCTTGTATACTATTCGAGACCACCATAATGAGTATTATTTATATAATTGGAATGACTTGTCTAACTTGGTAAAATTCTAGGATTACACCCAAATAGCCTTTATATGTTATGTGTTATTAGCTAACTACACTGGTTAGTTAACCCCCGTATAAAACCTTTTGTTACTCTCATTTTTAGAGTAAGATACCCCTAGAAAAACACTCAGAGCCATTCCTTTCGTTTCTTACACCTATGTTTAAAATGTTTCGTTACACCTTAAACCTTAGCCTACCCTGTAGATTAGAATCCGTGGTTGGTTAATTGCTATAGGCAGAGTGTGTTTCCTTACATTACCTGTGTTCGCGTGCGTAATTCATTATCTATGGTTAGGTCGGGAAATTGCACAATGCAAATTGGAGTGAAAGTAAATATTGTATATTTTTGAGTTTATTTTTCGTGTGTTTACTACTTTCACTATTACCGTTATTTCTGAAAGTATGAAAAGTATGAAAAAATTATCCGGAAAGAAAGTTGTAGTGATGTGGTGAAATTTTACACATCTATGTTTATGTTTCAAGTTATTAAAAAAAAAAAAAAAAAAAAAAAAAAAAAAAAATCGAAAAAATGAGAAAAGAAAAAGAAAGAAAAAAAAAGTTGGATGTTTATTTTAAGCCAACGATGTAGAATTATGTAAGTGGTCGATATCACCACTATTTGTTGTATTATATCTATGGATTGAATGGGAATTGGCAGTTATGGGAACGCCAATTAAGGTTTATTCTTTGATTAAGATTTTGTTGAGTATAATTCGTGTCTACCTAAAGCGTGTATTTCAAGTGTTAAAGCGTGAGTTATTCAATGATATGAGTCTTATTCATGGGATGGTTGGGATAGTGATTAACCACACTTAGGATTTTAATTTATTTGTTTTGTTTTGTTTATTTTTATTTTTACACCAATTTATATCCCAAATGTTATCCATACCCTGTATTGTTCTTTATCCAACCGAACCTTTGATTTATTGAGATTAGGGATTTGAGCAATCTTAAGTATCGTAGTCGTGGATTCGGCTATGTATTTATGATTTTGTCGCCCTTTTTGATATATTATTATTGGTGAAGTTTGGACCTATCTTTAGCCTATTCGAGTTAAGGATTTGAGCAATTGCAAGTATCGTGTTCGTGGATTCGATCATGTATTTGTGATTTTGTCGCCTTTTCTGGAATTTGAGATCGATAGTGATTAAGAATAATTAACCCTTAAGCCTAAAAACCCTTTTTACCGCTTTAGACTTGTTATTCCTTAGCTTTAGTGGTGGAGATGTGTATACTTGCCAAGCTTATGATAGAATATTCGTCGCGACTGGACAGTTAAACGATTAGATTTGATTTTATCAACTTATTTTATTTTACTTCTAATTCGTTAAGTGTTTAGTTGTGTGATTATGAAATAAATGAATACATGCTTAAATATAAAAATAAATCCTAACATCTTTTAGGATACATTTTCATAAATGAAATTCTAAGGTTTACTTGGGGACAAGTAAAGTTCAAGTGGGGGGATATTTGATGAACTCAAATAAGTACATTTTATTACTATCATTTATCCTACTAATTTGACTTGTTTTACTATATTATGTATGAGGATTGATACTTAATTGTTTACTTTTGTAATTCTCAGGTAAAAACAAGCATTTGGTGAAACTTAGCGATTATGGACTAATAATGGAGCAAAACGTGCATAAAGTGGAAGTCTACTGACATGGACAAGATCAAGTCAATTCTGCTCCAGATGCGCCGCATCTCACTATCAACATGCGCCGCATCTCTATCAAGATATCACCAGATACGATCCAAGATACAAGAGGACATGCGCCGCATCTTAATCAAGAGTTACGCCGCATCTTCTGGCGGTGTACGAATATTCCTGAATATTATAATCTTGGACCCCACGCGAAGTTAAGTACATGCGCCGCATCTACTTAAGTAGATGCGCCGCATCTTCCCTCAGACAGAAACTATAAATACCCCGTAGACCAGACGAGTTCGAGTTGGGAAACCCTAAAACCGAAGTTCGGACAGCAGAGCAAAAGGACGAATTCAGTCAAGGAGGCAGCACAAGACACACCCAAATCGAAGATACAAGAGCTGTAAGAAGGTGCTGCATGTATTTAACTCATTAAGTAGTTTTGTTTTATTGTGTTAGCAAACTTTAATTCATCAGGATTGGTGGCTTGTGTAATGTGACAACGAAAGATTGCACTCCCTTTAATACTTGCTTTCCCATCAATTAAAGTTTATATGTTGATGTCTTTGGTTACTACTTATTAGTGCATTGATAACCTCTGTGTTTATTAGTGGCTTGCGGGCATTTGACTGCGGGACAAGATGTGGCTCCCACGGTTGTTTCTAAATTGATCACTTAGGAATAACTTTTAGACATAAGTAATCATTAAGGGTTTACTCGCCGATAAGAATAGGACCAACGAGAAAGGGTTAACTACATACACTTCATATGAAGCTATCAATAAAACAAGTGACAATCTACTTAATCATAAGGACAGCCCTCTTATTGTCTCGAGTATCTATCTGTGTACGTGTGTGCTACTTGCTGATTCGTGCCTATTTGTTTATTTTATTATTTAATTACAACAAATCGTGCCAGTCTCTCAGGCTGAAACCCCCTTGCGTTAGGATATTAAAATACTGATTAGAATAACTAGATAATACGTTCCACTCTTAGTGATCGACACTCTACTTACCATTATCTTCATACTGACCGGGTACACTGCTCGTTAAGTGTGTGTGTTATTGATAAGTCGGCTAAATATAAATTTAAAACTTGAGTAGGCATTAAAACTGCTAAACCGCAACGACACATCACGCGCATCGTTCTTGATAGGGGGTTGCTAGGAGATTACTGGGAGAGGATATCATCAGGGGGTGATTCCACCATTGGCACCCCATCTTATACATTGATCTGGGAGCCCATGAGGAGGCTGTGCTAGGATGAGCCACCCAAGCGCACTTTATTTAAACAAACTTATAGGTTATTGGCAAATACCTATCCCGAGGGCCTATATACTTTACATCATCTTTGATGCCTGTTAAGCGTTGCGTGTCATGAGCTTAATGCAATAACAACTTGATTTTAACTTGTTTAATTGTAATTCGATGCAATTAACACTTATACTTGTGTTCAAACTATTAAACTTAAACCTATGAATATCACTCAACTTTTGTTGACTTTTAGCATGTTATCTCAGGTAACTAAAGGCTGGAACTCAAGGCACGGAGTGGGCACTAAACCCGACACGGGTTCTAAATAAATGTTTTATCATTCAAGTTTAAATAAACATGTTAAACTATGAAACATCTTTGTATCTCAAATGCTTGTATTTTGAATGATAAACTTAAAACGTCTCTTTTAAGTCGTTTTCTATGGTTATGACTACGATCCACTAAGTAACACCCAATTAAGTCTTCCGCTGTTGATATCCGAATTTGGGGGGTGTTACACTCATTTAGGCTCGCGAGCCTACTCGAGCTTTTTGTATAGAGCTCGGGCTCGATCTCGATTATTAAATGAGCCCAAACTTAGGCTCGAGCTCGTTTAGGCTCGGCTCGTTCGAGCTTTTTACCGATTTGATCCCGAGCTTTTCACAAGTGGCTCGGCTCGTTTACACGGGATCCGCAAGTAGTGGGTGGTGATGTGAACAAAGATACTTGAGGATCTAAATATCTTAGAACTGAAATACCTTAGGACTAAAATACCTACTACTGAAATACTTTACGACTAAAATACTTAGGACTGAAATAGTACAAGGTAGTGCTCCTTAAATCTAGTTTGTCAAAACTGAACTATACTAACCTAAGGACTGAAATAATAAAAAAATGAGACCTTTTCAACTTTTTCATTCAAAACTTTGAATTAGTTGTTTATAAGACGAATTTGCTCCAGTATAACTTAGCCAAGTACCTTAAGAAAGCTTTTAAACTACAAAGTTTCCACCTTTATCCGTAAAATCTATGATTTTGGTACAAGAACTATCTTAGTTTTGAGACACGAATATCAATTTTACAACAAATTGATGGTTGTTTACATTCACTCCATCAATCATATATTGGCTCAGATACCAATTGTAGGCCACAATATATCAAGAATTAACACACGATTTTAGAGAGAGAAAGTTTAATAGAGAGAAAGAAATGAGAGAACTTATTTTCTTATTAGAACTGAAATATAAAGAGGATACACAATGAGACAGACCACACACTTAGACTCAAACTCATCTTCTGAGGACTTAGGGGTATTTATACCCCTCATACATGATGAGTCTCGTGACTCATTGTTGGGAATATGTGTAACTATTATCAAGTCTTGGTCATCTAATAATGTAATAGGTTGCTAAGTTATAAGGCCTTTATGTAATGATCGGTCCATGTAGAAGGCCCATAGGCCGTGAGCTTTAGTAAACGTGTGGATGGAAGAGCTAAGGGATGTTGCCCTAGCCTTCCACTCCTATAAATACCCATGTAACTCACACTTATTAGGTGTTGGTTATTTTTATATTGCTACTAAACCTTTGTCCATTTATCTTATGTTATAATCGACCTACTCTATTTCTCTCTATCTCATTTCTATCTTTAATACACTTGTGTTGAATCATTATAGTGACCTAACAAGTGGTATCAATCGCCTAAAGATCATTGTTTTGTGTGTTTAAGGTAGTTCGTATCTTCTTTTTTTTTTTGCAACAGTTTTGGTTTTTTAGTTGAGTTCGTAACATAAAACTTAGTTTCTTACACTTGTTCTTGAAGCTTGTACAAGTTTTAAGGCTATTATAGTGTTTAGAAACTTAGTTAGTAGTCAAAAGTTTAGTAATTTATTGTTTAAAAGTTGTTTTCATTCGTAGTTTAAGATTTGCAACATGTCGAACTTTCACAAATTTTAGTTTACAACTTACAGTTTGCTACTTTCCTGTTATTTAAGTAATTTTAAGAGTTTTTGATCGGTTGGTTTAGTTTAGAAGCTTGTGTTTTGTCGTTAAAATTGATCTCCAAAAAACTGTCCTTCCATCGAACTTTCACTTAGGGTTCATCGAACTTTAAACATAAGGGTTCATCGAACTTTTGGTTAGGGATCATCGAACTTTGCACAGTTAGGGTTCATCGAACTTTTGGAGAACAAGGCTCATCGAACTTCAATAAAGACACTTCTTCTACACGATCTGTGGTTTACCCAGTTCTTTCCTTGCTTGTATAAGCTTGTGAAATACTTCGACTAAGGGAAAATCTTTTAGCTTGTATAAGTTAGATAGATCTCATTGAACTTGCATTTTCATCGAACTTGCAGTTTACATCGAACTTGCACTTGTTCATCGAACTTGCACTTTCATCAAACTTGCTGAGTTCATCGAACTTACAATTTAATCTACTTTACTGTGTTCATCGAACTTGCATCTCACCTCATCGAACTTAGACTTAGTAAACTTCATCAAACTTGCAACATATCAAACTCATCGAACTTTACAACAGTGAACAGTGACATCGAACTTTACAACAGTGAACAGTGACATCGAACTTTACAACAGTTAATAGTGACATCGAACTTTACATCAGTAAACAGTGACATCAAACTTACAAAAAAAAAAAAAAAAAAAAAAAAAAAAAAACAAAAACAAAATCTCATCTACTACAACACACTTCTCAATAATCTACAAGATCCATTATTTCACACAAGTTAAGCAAACATGTCGCAACTACCTTATCCGTATTTCAATCAATTCCCATTTTATCCTTATCAACAAGGACAACCATTCCCTCCTCCGCAAAACCCACACAGTCCACACTTCTTCCAACAACAACAATACCATCAACAACCACAATTCCCAACACAACAATTCCCAATGCATCCATTGCCTCTTCCACTAAAACAACCACATTGGTTTGATCAAATATGTAAAGCTATCAGTAGTCAGCAATCCATCCATGAAGCAGGTTCACTAGAATGACCTCCAATGCTTACACCTGGTAATTATGTTCAATGGGCAAGCAGATTCTTAAGGTTCATGGAACACCAGAAACCTCATGGCAAGTACCTGAAACAAGTTATCCTTGAAGGACCCTTTCAAATGCCAACTATAACGGTCGTCGGTGATGCAACTCCTGTTCCTCCAAGACCTAAGACTGTGACAACTCTACCAGAGAATCAACTTACACCAGAACAGATCCTACACCGTGAGGCCAATGAACTTGCAATGGAGTATATTCTTCTGGGAATACCTAATCCGATTTATCGTAGCATTGATGCTCAGAATACTGCTAAGGATGTGTGGGAACATGTACATCTTTTGATGGAAGGCACCGAACTTAATCAAGAAGACATGGAATCCAAGCTTTATCTTGAGTATGAAACATTCATGATTGAACCAGGGGAGCCATTAGAGTCATACTATCATCGCTTCACAAACACCATCAATGACTTGGACCGACACAATATCATCTTACCTAAAATTGCTATCAACACCAAATTTATTAACTGTTTAGGTCAAGATTGGCAGAAATATGTCACATTTGTTCGTCAAGCCAAAAATCTTCATAATGCGAAGTACGGGTTGTTGTTTGATTACCTGAAGCATCATCAATCTGAAGTTGATAAAGATCGAGCTCTCCGTGGAATGTATCAACCTTCAACACCTCCTCCACAATCGAATCCACTAGCACTCATGGCTCAATCTTATCCAGCTCCATATCTACAATCGAATCATGCGTTTGGTCAACAACAACATCACTTTACTTATCCTCAACAATCACCTTCCACTCAGATCGTTCCATATGATTCTTCGCAACAATCACCTGACAATCAACTTGTTCCATATGAACAACAAGACAACATGTTCTATGCACAATCACATGATGAAAAAGATGAAGCGTTTAATACATTGAATCAAGGATTTGCTTTCATTGCTCGAGCCTACAGCAAATTTGAAAACAAGTCAAACAATCGTCTTCGCAACTCATCTAATCCAAGGAATCAAGCTGTTGTTCAAGGCGGACGAGTTGAAGTGCAGAATCGATCTTATGGACGTCAAATGGGAAACAGTGGTTATGCAGGGAATTCAGGAAATGGCCAAATGTCCAATGCTGCTAGTGGAAGTAGGAACAATGTTGGTGCTCCTCAAAGAAGGGTCAAAATTTTTGAAACTGGGAATGCGGTGATCAGATGCTACAACTGTAATGATAAGGGTCATTTGGCTAATGCATGTCCTAAACCAAAGATGAGAGGCAGTGATTTCCACAAGCAAGCATTACTTCTAGCACTCAAGGATGAAGCAGGAGGAACACTCACCGACAACGAACAAAGCTTCATGGCCTCAGCTAATTCAGATGATGAAATGGAAGATCTGGAAGTCAATGCTATTGTGATGTTAATGGAAAACATGCAGGAACTCTACATGAGTGATACAGGCCCAGTGTATGACACTGATGTCCTGTCTCAGGTACCTGATGAAAACACATGCCTCATACATGAAATTGCATCTCCATCTGCAACTGCACTCGACAAGGAGCAAGTTATTCAAGATGATCCATTGTTACCTCTTCGAGACGATGGTCAAGTTAACACAGTCGTTACATTTGATGATGATGATGATCAAATTAACCCAGTTGTTACATTTGATGATGATGATCAAATTAACCCAGTTGTTACCTTTGATGATCAAATTGATGAATGTAACAATGATCAACTTGAACAAGTTGAAACTTCGCCCGGTCCAGATCCAGAACTTATGACCTTACTCATGACCACCCAATCCCAAGTTGAAAAATGCAATGAAATAAATGGTAACTTAAAATCTAAGATTGCATCATTAACTGCGAAACTTAAGAGCTGTAAAACTCAACTTAAAAACTTTGAAACACAAGCAAAACGAGAAAAAAGTTTTGAAGTAGCATTTCAAAATTCGAATGTTAAAGAACAAGAATTACAACATCAAATGCGAGAATTAATTGTTTCCAATAACAATCAAGTTTCTAAATTAGAACAAAAAAAGCTTGAGTTAAAACAACAAGTCGAACATCTTGCAATTGAACTTTCAAAAACTAGTTTGGAGATGTCGGTTTGTCTAGCAACTTTTTTATAATACAAACAAAAGTCATGAAAACGAATTGATTCTCACGTTGATGAAATCGTTGAGTTATAAAGACAAATAAAAGAATTTCAAAACGTTGTTTACAAAACTGGTGAGTCGGTCACAACCATACAAAAGTTCAATTTAAAATCAAATCCAAATGGTTCAAAAGGTTTTGCTCTTTGTGAAGATAAACCACGTTTTTTACACACAGCTCTCAGAGAAAATCCAAAGTTGTATAGTGTAGAACAATTGTTTGATGATACTGTTAAGCGTGTTATTGTATATAATTGTGAGAAAGAATGGGAACAAGAAGACGAGAGTCGATTGAAAATGAGCAAAAATGATATGGTTAAACCATTTGATTATTCCAAATTATCATCTATCCATGAAACTTTTGTTTCTCAAAAAGAAAAAACAGAACAACCTTGGCATATTTCAGAAATTCATGAATCAACTTCTGTTATTGGTCCCGTCAAACCAGTGGCACAAATAAATGGCCCTTTACCATCTTCTGGTGAAATTCAACCATTACCTAAACGATGTCTTGTACTTCGGTATTTTGATACGTTTATGGAATATATCAAACTTTTGGAACAAGCAATTGAACGTAATTCTGAGATAAAAATTTCTACTTTTCAATCTGCTTACTCAAAAGAACAAAGATAAATTTTTCAAACCCAATTTTTACCTCATGTTCAACATTTGCGTCTTTGTGCAACACACTGGGAACATGAACTACAAAATGAAGTTTCATCCATGATGAACATTTTCAAATCAACAGAAAACTTGATTTCAAAAAGAAAACGTCAAAACAAAACTCTTCAAAACGAAATAGATCGACTCTTGGAAGATGTACTAAGTTCTGATATTATATCTGTATTTATGAACTCTGTTTATTTGTCATGCAATTCCATGCTCATAACCGACCACAATGTTATCATATGTTGAGACACGAGATTGAGATTTTAAAAGCAGAAAATGAGAGAATCATGACTCATAATAATGATGTTCAAACAAAACTTTCACTCGAGATTTCTCAACTTCAAAAGAAACTTCAATGGTGTCAGGCTCAAAGTCTTACTTTTGAACTCGAATTACAACGTCAAAAAGAAAACATGTCTTTTCAAAACCATCAAACATCTAAAGTTGAGAATCTTGATGATGAAAATGTTTTTTTAAAATGTCAAGTTTTCAAATATGAAAAAGAAATTGAGAAATTAAAAGATGAGTATAAAACGATTTATGATTCTTTGAAAAAGACACGTTCTAAGCTATTGAAAGAAAATGATGAATGTCGACAAAATCGAAATGACATCGTTCGTTTGAATAGAGAACTTGAAGCAAAAATACAAGATCAAAAACTCATCATTAGTGAGTTAGAAGAGAAAATACATACACTTAACAAAGGGAAATCAGGAAACACAAAGGTAATCGCACCAGGAATGTACAAAATCGAAACATCATCTAGGAAAAAAGATACTAACCAAAGTCAGACCACTAATTTGAATGCTTCCACTTCAACAGGACTAGGAGCCACTACTAGCGTTAGCAGATCACAGCTTAAGAGCACAAGAAGGAAGTATAGGATCTGGAAACGTAGGAGCAGACCTCTAGAAGAGAATGAAGTAGAAGATCACCTTAGGACTTTGAATAAAACGCATGTTGCACATGATTTAGATTCGAACTTAAAAACTTGTAATTCTAATATCAATGTAACGAATTCTATGTATTTGAACGTTTCAAATGTCAATGCTTCTTGTATCTTTTGTCGTAAAAGTATGATGTTTGGTACTCATGATCGTTGTGTTGCTAATTCTCTACGCACTAGAAAACATACTAATGGCATTCTTTCTAGGCCCACTATAGCTTCTAAGTCTGCATTAGGAAAAGAGCCATAAGTAGTTTCCGAAGTTGCGTTAAGTGATCCCATAGCCGAAAACACAAGTCCTAAGAAAAAGGATTCACCTAGTGCATTCACTAAGAGTCTAAGACAAAAGCCCAAAATAGTTAGATATGGCAAAAATGGTTGCAGTATACACCTAGTTTTAAGTGGTTACCTAAATCTAGAAACATGTGTAATTCTACTGTACCGGAACCCATTACTAGTACGGGTTCCAATTTTACCTCTATTACATCTTCGTCGTCTTCATGTGATGCAGGTAATCCAAATCGTACTATGGATTGTTGATAGCGGTTGTACCCGACATGTGACAGGCAATCTCAAACTGTTAGTAAACTTTGTTTCAAAATTCATCGGCACTGTCAGATTTGGGAACGATCACTTCGCTGCTAGCATGGGCTATGGAGATTATGTAAATGGTAACATCGAAATTAGTCGTGTGTATTATGTCGAAGGCCTTGGTCACAATCTTTTCTCAGTCGGTCAATTCTGTGATGGGGATTTGGAAGTAGCATTTAGGGAGAAAACATGCTTCGTTCGTGATTTACAAGGAAATGATCTAATGTCAGGCACTCGTGGAACAAGGCTTCACACAATCTCAATGTCTGATATGATTGCTTCTTCTCCAATATGTCTGCTCTCTAAAGCAACTTCGACAAAATCATGGTTATGGCAAAAACGACTTTCTCATTTGAACTTCAAAACCATGACTGAACTTGCACGACACAAACTAGTTGACGGTCTTCCAAGATTTCGTTACTCCAAGGATCACTTATGTCCTGCATGTGAACAAGGGAAAAGCACTCATGCACACTTTCCTCCAAAAGCTGAACGAAGTACCGATCACGTTCTTCATCTTCTTCACATAAATTTTTGTGGCCTAATGCGCGTGCAGACGATTAATGGAAAATGCTACATTTTAGTAATTGTTGATGATTACTTCATATGGACTTGGGTTTATTTTCTTCAAAGTAAAGATCAAGCTCCTAACATGATAATCACCTTTCTCACAAAAATTCAAGTTCAGCTTCGCAATAAGGTCAGAAAAGTTAGAATAGACAACATAACTGAATTCAAGAATCAGACTCTTCGTGGTTACTTTGAGAAAGTGGGAATTGAACATCAAACATCAATTGCACGAAGTCCAGAACAAAATGGAGTAGTTGAAAGACGAAACAGAACACTAGTGGAAGCTGCAAGGACGATGCTTATTAATGCTCAATTACCTGATTACTTATGGGCGGAAGTCGTTTCGACTGCATGTTACACTCAAAACCATTCTATGATTACCAAACGCCACCACAAAACACCTTATGAGCTTGTCCATAACCGTAAACCAAATATCAAACACTTTCATGTATTTGGTGCCCTTTGCTATCCAAATTATGATCGTGATGACCTTGGCAAACTCAAAGCAAAAGCAGACATCGGTGTGTTCATTGGATACTGTGAAAATTCAAAAGGCTTTCGAATTTGGAACCGTTGCACTAGAGAAATCATGGAAACCATTCACGCTAATTTCGAGGAGCTTACATATATGGCTTCTGAGCAAAACAGCTTAGGACCCGCAACCAACCGTTTAAACTTCCCAGAATCATCAGCTGCACCATCACTCGTATTCACTCGTCAACAATTGGAAACCTTGTTTACTCATCTGTTCAATGAGACAACAGAAAGGCGTGCTCCAGATGTATCAACTGTTTCCGCTGCACAACCTGGTCAAATTTGAATACCTGATACACCTGCATAAACAACAACTGTTGCAACTGATGCACCTCCAGTCGACTCTCAAACAACAGAAGAATAAACCGCTTCCAACACCAATGATGTAGCTGAAGATCAAGTTGAACAACAAATACCCGCACCCACAGATTATAACAGAAATGCTTTCTTTAATCCATTTGCTCCAACTCCAACCATTCCCGATATTGTAGAGTCGTCTACACGCAACTTGGATCCGTATAATATGCACACTTTTTACCAACATCACCCTTCAACACACAAATGGACAAGAGATCATCCCTTAGTAAATGTGATTAGTAATCCAGATAATCATTTATGCTCTTACCGTCAATCAAGCTGAACCAACGAACATTAAAGAAGCAATGACTTATGACAATTGGATTGAATCAATGTAAGAAGAACTTGATCAATTCAAACGTCTTGAAGTCTGGGAATTGGTAGAAAGACCCGATGGAGTCTATGTTGTCGGACTTAAATGGATTTGGAAAAACAAACTTGATGCTGATGGAACAGTAATTCATAACAAATCGCGTCTGGTTGCCAAAGGCTTTAGCCAAGAAGAAGGAATTGATTTTGAAGAATCCTTTGCACCAGTAGCTAGACTTGAAGCTGTCCGAATATTTCTGGAGTATGCTGCCCACAGGAAAATCATCGTTTATCAAATGGACGTGAAAACTGCATTTCTGAATGGTCAACTCTATGAAGAAGTGTATGTCACTCAACCAGAGGGCTTCATCGATCCAGATCATCCTAAACATGTGTACAGACTCAAGAAAGCCCTTTACGGCCTTAAATAAGCCCCGAGGGCATGGTACGATAAACTGTCCGCATTCTTACTTGCTAATCACTTTACCAAAGGATCAGTTGATCCCACACTGTTTATTTAAAGACACGGGGAGGACATTTTAATTGTTCAAATTTATGTTGATGACATCATTTTTGGTTTAATACATAAAAAGTACTCAAATGCTTTTGCAAGACTAATGAAACAAAACTTTGAAATGTCCATGATGGGTGAACTAAAGTTCTTCTTAGGACTTCAAGTTCATCAATCCCCCCGTGGTATTTTTCTAAACCAGTCCAAATATGCTCTTGAAATTTTAAAGAAACATGGCATGACCATTTGTGATACTTATAAAACTCCCATGTCTGCCTCTTCACCAAAGCTGGATGCTGATTTACATGGGACACCAGTTGACCCTACCAAATACCGAAGTATTATTGGGTCTCTCATGTATCTAATAGCCAGCAGACCAGATATAGTATTTGCAGTATATCTTTGCTCCCGCTATCAGTCAATCCCAACTAAAAGACACCTCTCTGAGGCTAAAAGAATCCTTCGATACATAAAGGGAACCATTCACTTGGGGATCTGGTATCCGAAGGATTCTGGATTTGAACTAATAGCCTTTTCAGATGCTGATCATGCAGGTTGTTTAGATACATGAAAAAGTACTTCTGGTGGTGTTCAGTTTCTCGGAGATAAGCTCGTATCTTGGCAGTCAAAGAAGCAGGATTGCACTTCATTGTCATCAACAGAGGCAGAATACGTTGCCATGTCAGCATGTTGTGCTCAAGTCATTTGGATGAGATCACAACTAATGGACTACAGCTATGTATTCGACAAAATCCTGATGTACTGTGACTCCAAGAATGCCATTGCCATCTCCCGTAATACAGTTCAACATTCAAAGTCAAAGCATATTGCTCTAAGATATCATTTTATCAAGGAGCATGTTGAAAAGGGTACAATTGAATTATATTTTGTGGGTACGGAATACCAGTTGGCAGACTTATTCACCAAAGCCTTGCCTCATGCAAGATTTGTGGAATTAGTTCATAAAATTGGTATGCGGTGTTTGACTCCAGAAGATCTGGAAAACTTTCTCAAATTCACTTGAAAAAGTCAAACATCCATATACATTTTGTAAATATTATTTAAAAAAAAAAAAAAAAAAAAAAAAAAAAAAAACATCATCTTTTTTGTGCAAACAACATTTCTTCAAAACATGTTCTTCATTTGAAAACATATTCTTAATTCAAAATCGGGAACATATTTTGAGGGGGAGAAAATTTTCACAACATCATGAATTTTGCACACCTTATCATATGTCTTCAAGAAAAATTGTTTAATAATCATATGTATTAAAAACTCATTTTCAAAAGTTATATGATCTCTCGAATTAGAACGTGCAAAAAGGTTTCACAAAATAAATGCTAATTCGAGGGTGAGAAAAGAAATTTTTCTGCAATGATCCTAAGTTAACCATGTTTGGACTTCAAATGGAAAAGTAACTAACCTTTAATGAGTAAAGTACACAAAAGTCTTAAACTTAGGTAAAAGGACCTTGCATGGAAAATAAAACGGGCTCAGGAACTGCAAGTGTCAAACAGTCAAACTTTACTTTACACTTAGTGACACTAATCAATGTTTCCACAAATATTCTTAAAAGTATCACACGTAATCGAAAACCTCAACGATTCAGACCAACAATTTTTTTATCCTCGATCTTTTTTTCACGATTGTGAATATCTAATTTTCTCATGGTTGTTGTCTAATCGTTCCCTAAATGTTTCAAATGATTTCAACGGTCAAAAAGGCATAATCAGAAACTAGGGTTTATGTAATAATCGATTTGGGCATTTCTTTTTGATGTGTTTTTTAGTCTAATTAATCAGTTCATATAGCTTTAGAGAACACTAAAGAATGCTTAATTGGTGTGTGTGCACGATTAGAAACAACATAGGTTTGAAATCAAGTGATTTAGGGTTTTAGATGTCGATGTCTTTGCTGCTACCACTAGGGCGATTGTTTGTACAATGTTCATGCATTATGATGCTAACATGCGTGCAAAGTCTCAAATAACAACCCCAAACCATGATAATAATCGGAAAACTTCGAGTGAAAGAATGAATTAATCTGTGATCTTGTGTGTTAATTTGAGAATTCTGAGCACTTAGGAAGATTTAGAATGAGTTTTTTTTTATTCATCTCTATGCTTGCTTGTTCCTGATGCATTTTTCTGTGTGCAAGTACATGTCATCCCATTTAAATTCAAAATATGTTTCGTTAAAATTTCAACTACTGTCAAAATGTTTCTTATGGAACATATTTTGATGCGGAGAAAAATAGTCAACTTTTACAAAACTATTTCGTTCATGTAGTTGCATATTTTCAAATCGTTAAAAATGCTCATAATCTCTGCTGCACCAATCTCTCGTGGTGTTTTTCAAAGTATAAAATTAACTAGATATTATTGTGCGGTGTTTGAGGTCTTACGGCTCAAATGAGAGAGGTCAAAGGGCTAAATGTGTCAAAATGCTAAACTTGAAAGAGGATTCAAATAATGAGAAACAAGTTTTTCAAACTCTACACTCTCGTTTTACACCGGTAAAGCAAGTGTGGAGACCCAAGCAAAGTCGTTCAAAACCTTTCAAATTTTCAAAATCTGGAATGCTTTGGCTGCAATATAAGAATGACTTTGTTTTGAACATCCCAAATACCGGAAGATTTCCATTTATCACAAAAACAACTCTTCAAAAAGAACCCATGAGGTTCAATTATAGATGGAAATCTTCTTCTTCAAATTTTAAAACTCAAAGAGAGACACCGGGTTTCTCAAACAACTTTCAACAGAAAAGGAGTTTTAAATTTCCATTGATTCCACGAGTAAATGAAACAAAGGTTTTCAGTCCTCGTTGGAATTCAACATCTTTTAATTGGATTGACACAACCTACAAATGAATTTCAAATTTTAGTAAACCCGTTGGCGCCGTGTTTAAATGGGTTCCCGAGGTTGTTTTCTAATCTAATATTCAAGCATTATTTCTTGTATAATACTTGATTGTGTTTTCTAAAACCTTGAGCATAATCATCTCACGAATTTTCAAAAAGTATTTTTTTTAAATACGATTCAAAATTCTGCTCAAGAAAACTATCTCTCGAATAAAATTCATTATTTGAGGGGGAGTATTTTGTTAAAACAAAACAAATTTTGTATTAAAAAACGATGGCTTGTGCACACATAACAGTGCACAACCCGTTCTTTGTAAAGAAAGGACCCTGAGGTACGCTTCAGTGCCTCAATCCTAATATAAGGAGCCAACGGGTTTACCAAAATTTGAGGGACGCTTGTGCACACAATAATTCTATTTTTGAGTAGAATTATTCAAATTTTAAGTTTTTCATAATTCTGATCAAAAGAACAAGTATTCCCTCTCGTAATCAAAACCTCAAAAAGTTATTTCACTTATTGAGGGGGAGTACTTGAAACAATCTTTGTTCAAAATGATAAGTTCTTAAATGGTTTCTTCCCACAAATCTCAAACAGCATATTTTAATCAAAAATATTCTTAAAAAACAACATCATTTCTATCGTTATTTCAATTTATCTTATGTTATAATCGACCTACCCTATTTCTCTCTATCTCATTTCTATCTCATTTCTATCGTTATTTTCATAGAACATTTTTTATTAAAATATGCTGTTTGTGGTTTGTGGGAAGAAACCATTTAAGAACTTATCATTATGAACAAAGATTGTTTCAAGTACTCCCCCTTAATAAGTGAAATAACTTTTTGAGGTTTTGATTACGAGAGGGAATACTTGTCACACCCTGAATTTACCTGTTAATGGCAGCGGATATGAATACCTTGGTGTGACTTTCATGGCGTCTCATACAATGGATATATTGAACGACCTAAAGTGTCGTTTTGAAAATACACGTTTGATCATAAATAAAATCAGAGTTTACAAACATAGGTCCCAAATGATGTTGCAAGTTTATAACAAAACCATAGTAGATCAAACGTTACATAAGTGCATGAAAATAAGTGATGCAAGTCGACCCCGCGACTCCAAAATAGCCAAATGCATGTCCACACGCTAGCTAATTACCTGAAAATACATTGCTAAAAACGGTCAACATAAAGTTGGTGAGAGATCATAGGTTTAATAAAATGAATGTATACGATAGCCACAAGTATAAAGTGTATGACATAAGTCACATAAAATGGTGTACAATAGACTTAAGCTCATGACCCCGAAACTATGACTGAATCTGTGGTGCCCCTCAGAGTGTTTTGCCAGGCACTCTAATAAAAGACATGAAATGCATCCGCTATCGGTTGTTGGTCAAAGCCAACACGGATGGAGGCGTCACCCTCGATAGATCTATCCACTCACTCTCGCTTACAGGTAAATTAACGGTTCATGATATAGGGGACTTTCATATGGCAACAAGGTAACTTAATCTATGTACAAGGAATTTGATACTAGGGCTCGCATATAAAAATGGTTGCAATGTATTCTCCCCCGTGGGATTTGAAATGAAATAATAAATTGAAAAACGGGGCTATGAAAACTCACCTCAAGTGATGATACAACAATGCTATGAAATCGGAATACTTGGAATAACAAGGCGCGAACACTAGCCGCTACCTAAAATGAATATGCATAATCTACTTAGATTATGAGGCAATGTAGTGCATGTACATGTATATGTAACCTATACCACTCGTACTTTGAAAATAATAGTTATCGTTAATATGTAAGGTCCTTCCAAAACTTGATATAAATATGTTAACTTGTTTCGTCAAAACTAGTCATGTAATAAAGTGTATAAAACGTTCGCGTTAGTATCGGCGTTTTGAAAACATGAAATGTAATATGATAGTCGTGTTAATAAGTCTTTGATCGTACGTGTTCCAACGGGTAAGAATTGCGGTTCTCCATAGTCGTTATGTGAAAAATATAGTTTCTAGTACGTAAACATTTTCTAGTTAAAAAGCTGTCAAAATGAAAAGTATATTATCGATGTTTAAGCGCGTGTATCTTGTTCGTTATTAGCTTGTTTTCGACGTTCTTTATATCCGTGGGTTCGTATAAACATGTACTAATATATTTTCAGTAGCTCGGGTCATCTAGGTCGCGTTAAACGCCTCAGTTTGTCCGCCGAATGTTACCAAACAGCATGCAGTTTTTCCGGAAAATAGTTTTCGTCGTTAAACTTTGAAAAATCATAACTCCTTCGTTATTAACTCGTTTTTATCCCCGTTTTCGGCCACGGCTTCGTCTCGGAATGTATTTTCTAAATATTTGGCCAAAAATTTCCTCACACCTACTGATTTTCCCACGTTTCACTTTTAAGGACAGAATGTTTTATATACTTGTCAAAACTTGATTTTTCTAGTTAGTAACTTGTCCAAAAATGTCATAAACAACAACCAATCTTTCTAAAACTTATCATCTATCTTTTTAAAGTGTCAAGGGTCCTAAACATCATCATCCATGTAGATCTAACAAGGATCTAAGTATAAAACACATCTAGGGCTCATAAGTTGCAAAAGGTTTAAAAAGGAGTGGTATAGCTAACATATACTTGCAAATCTTGTACAAAAATGATATAAACATTATATTAACTTGGAAAAATTATGAAAATGGGTGTTGACAACTTACTTGAAGTATTAGTGGAGTTTTGATGGTGAAAACCTAAGTAATCCTTGAGTTTGTATTGCAAAACCCTTAAAGGAATACTAGTATAACTTGTTTATGTAATAATCTTGCAAAGTTTGATGTTCCTTTCTTGTTTTCTTGATGAGGCCGAGCACAAGAGGGGGGAGGGAGATGAGAGAAATCTTGCTAGTTACTTGAAGTTTATGTGTAAAATGAAGTGAAATAATGTGGTTAAGTATATATTATGGACAAGATTTGATGTGCATTAAATGAGAAGTGAAGTTAACCACTTTTGATGTGTTTGGGGTGCTAATGGGCGGCGCACAAGGAACAAGGGGGGGGGCATCTTGATTAAACCATGTGATGATTATGTATGCTTAAGTGTAATTAAATTAGTTTTAGGTGTAACCGGGTACCGCGTTTGCTAGAAATAAAATTTAACGGAGTTAGTCGGGACTTGACGAAGTCATAAAAATTACAAAAATATGTTGGGTACAAATATTGGGTGTTCGGGTAATTATCGTTTAGTTTTTACGAAAACCGTCGTAATTATATTAAACGTACGATATAAATTAAATAAATTCGCAAAATACCGGGTAAATGAATTTTATAATTTTCTTGACATTAAAATGAGTATAAAAAATATCGGGACCATCGTGGGGATTGTCGGACGTGTTAGTCACATTTATCGATCGCGCGTTAACGTTTTAATTAAAAGTAATTATACGTAAAACGTCAAATGTAACAAAAATATTAATTTGATAAACCTACGAGTGGAATAGTATGAAAATGTAAATATGATGATATGCAGACTATTACTAGTCCGTATGCAATGATCCTACTGATGATGCATAATTTTTGCAGCTAAACCAAACCGGTTACGCTGAAATGAATGATGAATGATGGACATGAATGGTGGTTTGTCGAGGTTAGGAAAGTGACCTGAAATTACGGGTTGTGACAGTCGCCCCTCCAAAAGGGAATTCAGTCCCTGAATTCAATTGTTGTTGGTTTCAGAAGCAGGCTCGGGAAAAAGGTGTGGATACTTGCGTCGCATTTGGTCTTCTCGTTCCCAAGTAAACTCGGGTCCTCTTCGAGAATTCCAGCGGACCTTCACGATAGGAATTCGACTCTGCTTCAATTGCTTGACCTCGCGGTCCATGATTTCTACAGGTTCTTCCACAAAATTAAGCTTGTCATCTAGTTGAATTTCTTCAAGTGGAATAACGGACGACTCGTCGGAAAGACACTTCTTGAGGTTTGAAACATGAAATGTGTTATGAACGCTGCTGAGTTCTGGCGGAAGTTCAAGCTTGTAGGCTACCGGACCAATCTTTTCCAGAATCTTGAATGGCCCAATGTATCTCGGGTTCAGCTTCCCGCGTTTCCCAAATCGGATCACGCCCTTCCAAGGCGAAACCTTCAACATGACTTTATCTCCAACTTGAAATTCCAATGGTTTGCGTCGAACATCTGCATAGCTTTTCTGTCGACTTCTAGCTGTTTCGAGCCTTTCTCGAATTTTAACAATCTTCTCGGTTGTATCTCGTACCATCTCTGGACCGGTTAATTGTACTTCACCAACTTCGGCCCAACACACTGGGGACCGGCATTTACGACCGTACAATGCCTCAAATGGAGCGGCCTTTATGCTCGAATGATAACTGTTATTATAAGAAAACTCGATTAATGGCAAATGGTTAGCCCAACCATGTCCAAAATCAATCACGCACGCCCTGAGCATATCTTCTAATGTCTGAATCGTCCTCTCACTCTGACCATCGGTCTGAGGATGATAGGCAGTGCTCATGTCTAATTTGGTGTTGAATGCATTTTGTAGTGACTTCCAGAAATTTGAAGTAAAACGACTATCTCTGTCGGAAATGATGGAGACTGGTGCACCGTGCTTTGAGACTATTTCCTTGACATAAAGTCTAGCGAGTTGGTCCATGGAATAAGTCTCTCTAATCGGTATGAAATGGGCTGATTTGGTGAGACGATCTACTATAACCCAAATAGCGTCGAATCCACCTGAAGTCTTAGGAAGTTTAGTAACAAAGTCCATTGTAATACGCTCCCATTTCCATTGAGGAATCTCTGGCTGTTGAAGTAACCCTGACGGTTTTTGATTCTCGGCTTTCACTTTAGCACACGTAAGACATTTGCTAACATACCTCGCTATCTCTGCTTTCATATCGGGCCACCAATAAAGTTGCTTGAGATCCTGATACATCTTATCAGAACCTGGATGAATAGAGTACTTCGACTTGTGCGACTCATGCATAATCAACTCTCGTACTCCACCATAAAGGGGTATCCAACTTCTGTCCTTGAAGCATAACACTCCATCGGATCTCTTTACAAATCCATTCTCGCTCTCGGGCATACCATAAATCTTCTCGTGTGGTCGGTTTTCTTCTTTGAGTGCTTCAATCTGAGCCTCTAAGATCTTTGATGGTAAAGGTGAAATAATTGTCATTCCCAATGACCTGACCCTCAAAGGTTTGGGTCGTTCTTTCCTGCTAAGAGCGTCAGCTACAACATTAGCTTTTCCCGGGTGATATCGGATCTCACAATCGTAGTCACTAAGCAACTCTAGCCAACGACGTTGCCTCATATTGAGTTCCTTCTGATCAAGTATATGCTGTAAGCTCTTGTGATCGGTAAATACCACACACTTGGTGCCATAAAGATAGTGCCTCCAAATCTTGAGTGCGAAAACTACAGCACCCAACTCCAAATCGTGCGTAGTGTAATTCTTCTCGTGTTTCTTAAGCTGACGTGACGCGTAAGCAATCACTTTCTCGTTCTGCATTAACACGGCTCCAAGCCCTTTGTGGGATGCATCGCAATATACCACAAAATTTTCAATTCCTTCTGGTAATGCTAAAATCGGCGCGCTACAAAGCTTCTGTTTCAACAACTGAAATGCGGACTCTTGCTTATCTCCCCATTCGTACTTTTGATTCTTCTGTGTCAACTTGGTCAGCGGCTTAGCTATCTTGGAAAACCCTTCAATGAACCTCCTGTAATATCCGGCAAGTCCTAAAAATTGGCGAATTTCTGTCGGAGACTTGGGTGTAGCCCAATCTTTAACTGCCTCAATCTTTGCTGGATCAACTTGTAGTCCTTGACTATCAATGACATGACCAAGAAATTGAACCTTTCGTATCCAAAAATCACACTTAGAAAATTTGGCATACAATTGTTCCTTCTTGAGCAGTTCTAGAATCGTTCTGAGGTGTTCTTCATGCTCTTGCTTACTCTTGGAATGAATTAAGATGTCGTCGATGAATACAATCACAAACTTATCAAGATACGGTTTACACACCCTATTCATGAGGTCCATGAATACCGCAGGTGCGTTAGTTAATCCGAACGGCATCACTTGAAACTCATAGTGTCCATAACGTGTTCTAAATGCGGTCTTCGGGACATCCTCCTCCCGAACTCTAAGCTGATGGTAACCGGATCTCAAATCAATCTTGGAGTAATAACTAGAACCTTGCAACTGGTCGAACAAATCGTCAATCCTAGGGAGTGGATAACGATTCTTCACCGTCAACTTGTTCAGTTCTCGGTAGTCAATACACATCCTGAAAGACCCATCTTTCTTCTTTACAAACAAAACCGGTGCTCCCCAAGGCGAGGAACTCGGTCTAATGAATCCCTTGTCCAGTAATTCTTGTAATTGGTTCGACAACTCTTGCATTTCGGAAGGTGCTAAACGATACGGTGCTCTTGCAACAGGTGCGGCTCCTGGCACTAAGTCGATCTGAAACTCAACTTGACGCGTAGGTGGTAGTCCAGGTAATTCTTCCGGAAAAACCTCGGGAAAGTCCTTAACAATTGGCACATCCCCAAGTCATTTCTCATCCGACTTCTTCTCAGTGATGTGAGCCAAAAATGCATAACAACCCTTCTTGATGTACTTCGCGGTCTTGATGCATGATATGATACTAAGTCTAGTCCCGCTTCGCTCTCCACGAACAACTAATGTCTCCCCATCATAAGGAAGATGAACAACCTTCTCATCACAAATAATTTTTGCACGGTGACGGGACAACCAATCCATGCCGATGACGATGTCAAAACTACCAAGTTCTACGGGCATAAGATCTATGTTGAATGGATGATTAAGGAAATTGATGGTGCAATTACGGAGAATTGTATTGGTGCTAACTAAAGACCCATTAGCTAGTTCAACTTGAAATGAAATGTCTAGTGCGGTTGGTGTAATGTTGAGTAAAGGTGCAAACGTAAGTGAAACAAAACTTCTATCGGCTCCCGAATCAAATAAAATAGAAGCATAACGATTATTGACAAGGAACGTACCCGTGACAACCTTCGGGTCTTCGCGGACATCATCTCCACCCATGACGTAAGCTCTCCCTCGAGCTATTCCTCCTTGATTCCTTACCTTCGGGCAATTGTTCCTAAAGTGTCCCACTTCTCCACAACTATAACACGTTGGCGGTGGATTCTGATTGTTTACCCCAGGAGCAGACCTACATCCATTAGCTTGATGACCAACTTTCCCACAATTTTGACAAGGCCTAGGGCAACCTCCCGGGTTATGATGAGTTTGGCACTTGTTACACTTTGGTAGAGTACCGGAGTAACCTTTCTTTTCTGTAGGACCAGCAGCATAGGCCTTTGCAGTCTCTTGCCTCTTGGGTGGTGGTTGGTTGGCGTTGTTACCTTGGTTGTTATCCCATTTCCTTTTGTTGTTGTTGTTATGGTTGGTGTTGTTTCGGTTATTGGAGTAGTTGTTGTTGTTCCGGTAATTGTTGGTGTTATTGTTGTTGTTGTTGTTGTTGGCGGGTGTCACTTTCTTCAGAACTTGAGCTATGAGCTTTTGAGACATCCTGATTGCCTCATCAAGAGTTTGCGGATCAAAAGAAATCACATCACCACGGATGTTTTCGGGCAAGCCACCAATGAAATTCTCAACCAACTTTTCATTATCAGGCACCATAGATGGGCATAGAGCGGCTAACTCTTGGTACCTCCTAATATAAGTCTCGATATCATTCCCCACGGTTACCAGATCATAAAACTCTACCTCTAACTTCTTCACTTCGGTTCGTGGGCAAAACTTCTTAGTTACCAACTTTTTGAACTCGTCCCATGTGACCTTGTAAGCATTCTCCATCCCTATGGGCTTCGCGTAAGAGTTCCACCACGATAAGGCTTGATCACGGAGTGTACTAACGGCAAACTTTACCTTGGAATCGTCCGGACAGTTGCATAAGATAAACACGGATTCAGTATGTTCGAACCATCGAACCATGGCAGTAGCCCCTTCAGTACCCTTATACAAAGTAGGATCTCCACTCTTGAAATCCTTGTACGTACATTTCTTTCCATTAGTCCCGTTGCTAGCTTCTCCCGATGTTTCAATCCGAGAAGCATCTTCGGCAGCTCTTGCGGCAACTGCGGCTCTTTCAATCTCTAGAGCTTCGGCTATACTATCCCTAACGAGCTTCCTGATAGCAGCTTGAGTCATATCTGGGGTAGCCGTTGCAGCAGCCTTGGATCTTGTTTTCCTAGGTGCCATAATTCTGGTACATCACAACAGAATACATCAACCACAATCATACTAGAAATGATTATCGCACAAAATATATACAACCACAACCTGTATGTATATAAACACAACATGTATAAATACAACCACGACATGTATAAATACAATGAAATCACGATGAGAACAACCACAACATGAAATTTCATAGAATAATCACAACACATGAATATCATACATGAAAATTTCGGCCTACGTGGACCGATATCATAATAGCACAACCAAATCCTACATAGTAGAGTCATACTTGATACATTTTGTTTGTACTACAACCAAAAGACAACAAGTTCATAACTATGTCCCACACCCCGGGACTAGGATAATAACAGTACAAGCTACATGATAAAGTCTAACACTAAGCACTCCCTGGTGCTCCACCTGGTCCACCTGGTCCACGCCTCCAAGTTTTGACCACTTTGGCCATGGAAATAGCAACCTTCTCCAGCTGCTCCACTCGCAACTGAAGGTCGGTCTCTCTGCTCTGTGATGCAGTCAAAGCAGCTCTAACTGATGCCAACTCAATAGCCTGGCGGCGTAGCTCCTCCTGAGTCTGCTCGGCTCTGTCCCTAATCTCGGGTAACTCATCCCTCAACTGGTCAATCAACTCCTGATGTGCTAGCTGACGTGTCTCCAGTCCATGATAAGACACATCAATAGAAACTCTACCCTGAACCAAATCCTCTACATCCTCCTCAACCACATCTAGTCGAGGCGCAAGGATCTCATCTACTCGGTAACTCAATCTAGCTAACTGCCCCTGCTGATCAGTCAGCTGGGCATCCAAGGTAAGAGCAGTGGGTAACCTCGCAGCAGCAGCCCGCGAGCTCTCTCCAATGTGGTAATGTGCAGGTGGTGGTAAATCTGAAATCTGAGTAGTGGGTAAGGCTGGGGTAGTGCATCTTGCACGCTTTTTAGGCGGCAAGGATAGAGCAGGTGAAGGAGTAGTAGCAGGTGTAGTAGTGGGTAAATCTGATGATGGTGGTAGTGTAGGAATGGCTGGTGTCCTGAATGTAGTGGTAACACGACGTACGCTCTTACGAGCACCAATGATCGTCTTGCGACGAGGAAACATAAGAACAGGTTCGGCTGGAACTGATGAAGTATGGGATGATGACTCTGTCAGAGGGCGGGTAACAAGAGGTGGTGCAATGGGTGAAATCTGAGGAGTAGGAGCAACCTCATCCTCGTAGAAAGCCTCGGTATCCTGTGCCAAAGGTGGTGAAAGTGGTGCAGGCTGAACAGGTGTAACCATGGGTATAGTGGAAGACATAGCGTCCTCAATGTCCACATCGGAAAGTATGATAATCGGGCGGGAGTTAGAAGACATATCTCTGGGGAAACAATGCAAAATGAAATGAATAACTCATGTAATGAAACTCATAAATAATAAATATGCACTTATGATGAAATGATAAGACGCTACCGTTGGGGTAGTTATAGTCTAGGGTATAAGGACAGCCTAGTTCGCTATAACCATTGCTCTGGTACCAATCTGTCACACCCTGAATTTACCTGTTAATGGCAGCGGATATGAATACCTTGGTGTGACTTTCATGGCGTCTCATACAATGGATATATTGAACGACCTAAAGTGTCGTTTTGAAAATACACGTTTGATCATAATTAAAATCAGAGTTTACAAAACATAGGTCCCAAATGATGTTGCAAGTTTATAACAAAACCATAGTAGATCAAACGTTACATAAGTGCATGAAAATAAGTGATGCAAGTCGACCCCGCGACTCCAAAATAGCCAAATGCATGTCCACACGCTAGCTAATTACCTGAAAATACATTGCTAAAAACGGTCAACATAAAGTTGGTGAGAGATCATAGGTTTAATAAAATGAAGGTATACGATAGCCACAAGTATAAAGTGTATGACATAAGTCACATAAAATGGTGTACAATAGACTTAAGCTCATGACCCCGAAACTATGACTGAATCTGTGGTGCCCCTCAGAGTGTTTTGCCAGGCACTCTAATAAAAAGACATGAAATGCATCCGCTATCGGTTGTTGGTCAAAGCCAACACGGATGGAGGCGTCACCCTCGATAGATCTATCCACTCACTCTCGCTTACAGGTAAATTAACGGTTCATGATATAGGGGACTTTCATATGGCAACAAGGTAACTTAATCTATGTACAAGGAATTTGATACTAGGGCTCGCATATAAAAATGGTTGCAATGTATTCTCCCCCGTGGGATTTGAAATGAAATAATAAATTGAAAAACGGGGCTATGAAAACTCACCTCAAGTGATGATACAACAATGCTATGAAATCGGAATACTTGGAATAACAAGGCGCGAACACTAGCCGCTACCTAAAATGAATATGCATAATCTACTTAGATTATGAGGCAATGTAGTGCATGTACATGTATATGTAACCTATACCACTCGTACTTTGAAAATAATAGTTATCGTTAATATGTAAGGTCCTTCCAAAACTTGATATAAATATGTTAACTTGTTTCGTCAAAACTAGTCATGTAATAAAGTGTATAAAACGTTCGCGTTAGTATCGGCGTTTTGAAAACATGAAATGTAATATGATAGTCGTGTTAATAAGTCTTTGATCGTACGTGTTCCAACGGGTAAGAATTGCGGTTCTCCATAGTCGTTATGTGAAAAATATAGTTTCTAGTACGTAAACATTTTCTAGTTAAAAAGCTGTCAAAATGAAAAGTATATTATCGATGTTTAAGCGCGTGTATCTTGTTCGTTATTAGCTTGTTTTCGACGTTCTTTATATCCGTGGGTTCGTATAAACATGTACTAATATATTTTCAGTAGCTCGGGTCATCTAGGTCGCGTTAAACGCCTCAGTTTGTCCGCCGAATGTTACCAAACAGCATGCAGTTTTTCCGGAAAATAGTTTTCGTCATTAAACTTTGAAAAATCATAACTCCTTCGTTATTAACTCGTTTTTATCCCCGTTTTCGGCCACGGCTTCATCTCGGAATGTATTTTCTAAATATTTGGCCAAAAATTTCCTCACACCTACTGATTTTCCCACGTTTCACTTTTAAGGACAGAATGTTTTATATACTTGTCAAAACTTGATTTTTCTAGTTAGTAACTTGTCCAAAAATGTCATAAACAACAACCAATCTTTCTAAAACTTATCATCTATCTTTTTAAAGTGTCAAGGGTCCTAAACATCATCATCCATGTAGATCTAACAAGGATCTAAGTATAAAACACATCTAGGGCTCATAAGTTGCAAAAGGTTTAAAAAGGAGTGGTATAGCTAACATATACTTGCAAATCTTGTACAAAAATGATATAAACATTATATTAACTTGGAAAAATTATGAAAATGGGTGTTGACAACTTACTTGAAGTATTAGTGGAGTTTTGATGGTGAAAACCTAAGTAATCCTTGAGTTTGTATTGCAAAACCCTTAAAGGAATACTAGTATAACTTGTTTATGTAATAATCTTGCAAAGTTTGATGTTCCTTTCTTGTTTTCTTGATGAGGCCGAGCACAAGAGGGGGGAGGGAGATGAGAGAAATCTTGCTAGTTACTTGAAGTTTATGTGTAAAATGAAGTGAAATAATGTGGTTAAGTATATATTATGGACAAGATTTGATGTGCATTAAATGAGAAGTGAAGTTAACCACTTTTGATGTGTTTGGGGTGCTAATGGGCGGCGCACAAGGAACAAGGGGGGGGGGGGGGCATCTTGATTAAACCATGTGATGATTATGTATGCTTAAGTGTAATTAAATTAGTTTTAGGTGTAACCGGGTACCGCGTTTGCTAGAAATAAAATTTAACGGAGTTAGTCGGGACTTGACGAAGTCATAAAAATTACAAAAATATGTTGGGTACAAATATTGGGTGTTCGGGTAATTATCGTTTAGTTTTTACGAAAACCGTCGTAATTATATTAAACGTACGATATAAATTAAATAAATTCGCAAAATACCGGGTAAATGAATTTTATAATTTTCTTGACATTAAAATGAGTATAAAAATATATCGGGACCATCGTGGGGATTGTCGGACGTGTTAGTCACATTTATCGATCGCGCGTTAACGTTTTAATTAAAAGTAATTATACGTAAAACGTCAAATGTAACAAAAATATTAATTTGATAAACCTACGAGTGGAATAGTATGAAAATGTAAATATGATGATATGCAGACTATTACTAGTCCGTATGCAATGATCCTACTGATGATGCATAATTTTTGCAGCTAAACCAAACCGGTTACGCTGAAATGAATGATGAATGATGGACATGAATGGTGGTTTGTCGAGGTTAGGAAAGTGACCTGAAATAACGGGTTGTGACATTTTGATTACGAGAGGGAATACTTGTTCTTTTGAGCAGAATAATGAAAAACTTAAAATTTGAATAATTCTACTCAAAAGTAAGAAGCTTTCGCTCTGATGCGTGGTTTTGCGACCTTACAACAGGTTTTACCTCTCGAGGGATCTCAAGAGGCTTGCAATCCCCACCAGGCAGTGTACCTGACCGATGTAGTATAGTGAAGTGGCAAGTACCGAGGGATTGATCGTTCTCTAGGGGAATAGTGTCGTTAGGATTGAAAAACTACTCTAATAGGTCTAGGGGTGAGGGAAGATTCTTTTTGTATTTTTTATATTTTATGAAAGCAAGTAAAATCTCGGGTTTGAAAGAGTGGGCGGAATTAGTTGTTAGTCAACTAACCAAAATGACTACAAATGCAAATAAAATAAAATAACTGAAAATGAAAAGGTCGTGAAACTTATATGGAGAGAAATGTGCTTACTTAGATTTCCTTACTCCCTAACTATCTTTTACCGGTTGATTAGTGTGTATTAATTGCGTGGATGACGGGTGTATTCCTTAATACCAATCGTGGGGTGGCGTACGTACTTCCCCAACTCTACAAGCTCCTACTTCACTCCTATGTCGAGCCGGCTAAGAAGCTCCTAACATGGGATCACTAGAATTCGCTCATGCATTAAATACAACCATATAAACCTAGTACGCATTGGTTCATGTTTCTTAAGACGTTCAAGCAAATTACCGTATAGGAGGTTAGCCAGTTTTCTTAAGCCTAACATCGATAAACAATCATCCAATACAATTAATAACACACTAATAACCAATAATCAATAGTTAGGTTTCATTAGATCTAAGCAAACACAAGATAAATCTAGCCTAGCATGTTAATTAAAAGACAAGAACAAGATATAATCAAACAACACATAGACATATTGAATGATTAAATGATTACTTATCTTCAATTAAACATGGGAGATCCAAGGGTATAAAACCCTTAAAAATGGCAGAAAATTCGTCTTAGGGTTTCTCCTCACAAAGTTGCACACTAATGACAAAAAATTGCAAAACTATATATAGAACTTAGTGTCTGACGGCGTCACGTTATAGATCTTGACGCCGTCACCTCGCCGCGGCTAGGGTTCCCGGATGGTCTTCCTGACGCCGTCCCTCTTTAATCCTCCAAAATCATCCCTGGCTTATCAAGGCTTGACGACCTTCTTGACGCCGTCCCCCTTAAATCTTCCAAAATTTCTCTGGCTTATCAAAGGCTGACGGCGTCACAAAAGAGCTTGACGCCGTCACATGTACTTTCCAGCATATTTTTGAGACTTTGTCTTTTTCTTCACTTTTATGCTCCAAAAACGTCCAAAATGCTTCCTTTTCCAGATTTTATCTCCAAAGTACCTAAAATGACAAAAGGAACGATTTAGGGCAATACTTGATCAAATAAATACGATTTAGGGCTTAAATGACCCCCTAAAAGCGGTACACTTTTCGCTTCATCATATACCCTTTCACTTGAGATTTGCTTGTCCTCAAGCAAATGCGCTTTTATTCTAATCAAAATACAAGTTAGGGGTCATTTAATGCTAATATAAAAGTAATTACAACAAATAGTCGTTCCACTTTAATCATAATAAGCACGGAGATTACAAACTAGCACCTCACAAGTAGTGTTTAGATACTCACATCTCTCAGGTGTCATAAAAGTATATCTCATAAATGAAAACGGATAATATCTCTCACTACCTGTCATAGCAAATAGATTACCATAGGCTTGGGAAAGGATCAAAAACCTCCTCCACTAGGCGTAAGCACCTAAGATAAACTATCAAAGAGGGCTTTTAAACGGGTTATAACGTTAGGTGTAGGGATATGATAAACACAGTTTTGTTGGATAAAGGATATTTTACTGGTGGCGAGTTAAAGATCTTGATTAATTACATGTACAAAATGGCGTTGCTAAGCCAAGACTAGACTCGACTTAAGCTAAAAACAAAATAACAAAAACATAAAATAAACATAAAATGAAACGGGATGGTAGTCCGTATGTTTTTTCTACTTTTTTTTTTTTTTTTTTTTCATACACTCTTGCCCTACCATCCAAAATAATACATCATAGGGGCGTTGCATTCCCCTTACACTTGGACTTTTACATAACTTTACAAATAACTATTCTAATGACTCGAATTAAGATAATCGAAAAACTTGGAGTACTTTTAAAATATTTAGCACATATGGGGGTAATAATGTTGTTCTTCCCCATTACTCCATTACACTAGTTGATGACGTATAGTCCGTATTCGGGTCACGAACCCGGCCCATAGTTAAGTCCATCACGAATGGACTCAAGCCCGTTACGATATGGGCTATTGCGATAACGGTTTGGGCTCACGATGGCCCAAACCCAACACTATTTATGGCTGCGATAATATATCTTTTATTTGTGGGATATATATTGCCTAACCGCCCTACGCGGGATACACCGAAGATTGGGGAACACGAAACCAATAAGGATTTCGTGTCCATATATAGAGGGCATCTCAACCCTCACAAAGGTACGATTGACAAAACCCTAACTCTTCTACAAACCCTAAAACCGATTACTTACTCTCACGCCGGAGGATAATCGTGGGAGACAATCCCACGATAAGCCTAACTGTGTTTTTCTGTTTTCTTAGTGCGCAGGTCTCAAGCATTAAGATCGAATTGGTACGGAATCAAGGAACGCCCAACTTTTGTATCAACAAGTGGCGCCATCCGTGGGACCCTACACTAAGAGCTTTGCTAAGAACTAGAATGACGAAGCACGGAAAGGAGCGGACTCCGCATGCGAAGAAAACGCATGACGATTTGCTAGGGAAGAAACAGCAAACTGATGCGGCCTCCAAGCAGACCTCTGGAACAACCAGTGTGCCTAGAAGCTTTGGAGCGTACTCAGATCTGCTCCTTACTCCAGTAGAACCGCTCACTATGACTACCAATGCTACTACAACAAGTACTAGCGCGGTAGACCCACAACGCACTCCCCTTGCCATGCCAGAAGTGAACTTCTCTGAGCCACCAAATGCGCCTATCCGAAGCAAGGATTTTGTCTTGGAAACGGACTCCATCGCGCTAGAAGGAGTCACGCCTGAACTAGCGCCAAGTGACTTCGTATCTCAAAACTACGAAGCCTTGGCTGCGCTCATGCAAGAGGAGGCAAAGAAGAGGTCAAGCCAAAGTCTGCACGCCAGACTCAACTTCGACCCTGAGTACGAAGAATCCCCACCGCGTTACCGAAAGGAAAGACGCGAGAAGGATAACCGCAAACAACCAGTGTTTACCAGGATTGGAAGGAAGGTTGTGGATGATGAAGCAGCCGACTTTCAGCATTGAGAGGAGCATGAAGATGGGGAACGGCGCGCCAATGTCCATGCTAGGCTTGGCAGTCGCAGAATTCAGGATAGGCTTGGGCGACGGTGCTCCCCAAGTGAAAGCCCATCAAGCTCCGATTCTGAGGATAGTCGGCGCAAGCGCCACAGAGGAGCAAGCTCAGATTCTGATGATAGTCGACGTAAGCGTCGCAAAAGAGTACGCTCATCTTCAAGTGATTCCTCGGACAACGAGGACAAAGAAACTGGACACTGGAAATCAAGAGGGAAATACCGCGACCAGGAAGACGAAGACATGTCTCTTCCCTGGCGTCGCCAAAAAGTTGATGCATTTACTAGGCGCATCAGCGATTTTTCAGAGAATAAGAAAAGGCGCATGCCTGCTAACGTCAAAACATATGATGGGACAGGTGATCCTGATGATCACCTAAAAATTTTCGAATCAGCAGCCACTATCGAAAATTGGCCACAACCTGTGTGGTGCCATATGTTCAACTCTACATTAGTAGGGAATGCGCGCAACTGGTTTAGTAAGCTTCCACGCAGAAGCATCGGTGGGTTCGAAGAGTTGCGCAAGGCGTTTCGTTTAAACTTTACTCAAAGGAAGAAGTGCGCCAAAAACCCTGTCGAACTCGCTAGGGTTAAACAGCGACAAGGGGAATCCACAAGCGCTTTCATGGAACGCTTTAAGGACGAATGCATGCAAGTCAAAGCGTGCCCAGAGATACTAAAAATATCGGGTTTTATGAATGCAATCAATAACCCATATTTGATAAAAAAAGTTAAATGATAAGGTTCCCCTAACTTTTGACGAACTCATGAAGCGCACAAGGTCCTTCGTCCAAGGAGAAGCAGCCGCTGCGGATAGCAAGAAAGGCTACTCGAACCATAGGTCACAAGAAGAGTCAGGAGACAATCCAATGACCAGAGTGGCAATCGTAACAAAAGTTATCGCAACCAAGGAAGCGGAAGGGGAAACGACAAGTACACCCCATTAACAAAAACTCCAAAGGAGATATTCGCGACGGAAGGTACGAACTTTCCAAGACCCCCACCTATGCGCACCCCTGAGGATCGGCGCGTAGGGAATGGATACTGCGAGTATCACGCACAGAAGGGCCATACCACTAATGAATGTGTCCAGTTACGCCAACTAATCGAGAAACTAGTGAAAGAAGGCAGGCTGGACCACCTCGTTAAAAATATTAAGGAGGGGAAAGACAAGCAGAGAACCGGAGGCAAGAAGGAAGCGCCTAAGCAAAAAGCTGATACTATCTTCATGATACAATCATGGCAGCGAACGATTAGGCAAAAAGTGAGCCAGAAATTCTCTCATGAAAGCAAAATCTCCTTCCCCACCTTGACTGCGGATAACGCAGTGGCAGAACCACTTACCATTGAAATAAATGCGGGGGGTCACGACATCCACCGCATGTATGTCGATGGGGGCACATCAGCGGATATAATGTATGAACATTGCTTTAAGAGATTGCGTCCTGAAATACAAAGACAGTTAAGTCCAGCCACGACTCCACTTACTGGCTTTACAGGAGAGAAGATATGGCCTATGGGGCAACTGCGCTTACTAGTTGCTGTCGGTAACAAGGAACACTCCACGACAGCCTGGATGAACTTTATGGTGATCAAATCCCCTTCGCCATACAATGGCATCATTGGAAGGTCAGGAATCTCAGCGCTGCGTGCAGTACCATCCACAGCGCATGGGATGCTCAAATTCCCAGTAGAAGGTGGCATTGTCACCATTTACAACAACGCTGCGCCACCAGAAGAATGTAACACGATTACATGTGAGACGACGCACGTCCCAGAACAGAGCGCAGCCAAAGTTCCAAATTCGATGGTCGCAATTCACCCTGATTACCCAGAGCAAGAAGTATCAATCGGAGGGTCGCTGTCTGACAAAGGCAGAGCAGTTGTGTGCGCACTCTTACAGAGGAATCTGGATATCTTTGCTTGGGAACCAAAACATATGACTGGCGTACCACGATCGATAGCAGAACACAAGTTACAAATCCGACAAGGATATTCACCTGTAAGGCAGAAAAAGCGCGGCCAGGCTCCAGAGCGCGCAAAAGCCATACTAGAAGAAGTACATAAACTCGTGGACGCTGGCATCATGCGGGAAGTCTATTACCACGATTGGCTCTCCAACCCAGTAATGGTCAAAAAGAGCGATGGCAGTTGGCGAATGTGTGTGGACTTCACTGACCTTAATAAAGCATGTCCACAGGACTGCTACCCACTACCAGAGATTGACTGGAAAGTGGAATCATTGTGTGGATATCCCTTTAAGTGTTTCTTGGACGCATACAAAGGGTACCACCAAATCCAAATGGCCAAGGAAGACGAGGAAAAAACAGCTTTCCACACAAGCCAAGGGGTCTACTGTTACACAAAGATGCCTTTTGGTCTGAAGAACGCGGGCGCCACCTACCAGCGATTGGTAGATAATGCATTCGAAAAGCAAGTGGGCCGCAACTTAGAAGTTTATGTGGATGATCTTGTCATAAAGAGCCATACTGAGGACGAAGTGGTGCGCGATATAGAAGAAACATTTAGAACGCTACGGGCGATCAACATGAAGTTAAATCCCAAGAAGTGCACTTTCGGTGCTACAGAAGGAATATTCTTGGGATATCTGATAGAACCAGATGGCATTAAGCCTTGCCCAGAAAAGACAGACGCTGTCCTCCAACTTCCTTCACCGCGCACGTTGAAAGAAGTTCAATCTCTAAATGGAAAGCTAGCCGGTTTGAACAGATTCCTGTCCAAATCAGCAGATAAGTCACTTCCCTTATTCAAAACACTCAAGAAGTGCACTAAAAAGGGAGACTTCCGGTGGACTGCGGAAGCGGAAGAAGCTTTCACCAAGCTTAAGCAACATATAGCAGTGCTTCCTAAGCTAGTCGCACCCCGACCAGGGGAGGAGTTAATCATCTACTTATCCGCTACCCAGGGAGCGATCAGCGCAGTGCTGCTGACGGATAGAAATTCTGTACAAACACCAGTGTATTTTGTAAGTAAGGCACTCAAAAAGACAGAGATGAACTACAGCTCAATGGAGAAGTTGGTTTTGGCGTTAGTATTTGCTGCCAAAAGACTGCGCCGATACTTTCAAGCGCACCCCATAGCAGTAATTACTGACCAACCTATCAAACAAGTTATCTTTAAACCTGACGCATCAGGCCGATTACAAAAATGGAGTGTGCTATTAGGAGAGTATAACATCTCTTACAGGCCACGCACTGCGGTTAAAGGGCAAATACTAGCAGACTTCATCATCGAAAAACCAGATACCGATGACGCACCCCCACCTAGCAAGGTAGAATTACAAGAACCATGGGTCTTGTTCACAGATGGATCTTCATGCGTGGATGGATCGGGCGCTGGCCTTATCCTCACTAATCCAGAAGGAATGGAATTCACTTACGTACTGCTGATGAACTCAAATAAGTACATTTTATTACTATCATTTATCCTATTAATTTGACTTGTTTTACTATATTATGTATGAGGATTGATACTTAATCGTTTACTTTTGTAATTCTCAGATAAAAACAAGCATTTGGTGAAACTTAGCGATTTTGGACTGATTATGGAGCAAAACATGCATAAAGTTAAGAGTCTACTGAAATGAAGAAGATCAAGACTAATCTGCTCCAGATGCGCCGCATCTCACTCATGACATGCGCCGCATCTCTATCAAGATATCACCAGATACGATCCAAGATACAAGAGGACATGCGCCGCATCTAATCATGGAGTTACGCCGCATCTTCTGGCGGTGTACGAATATTCCTGAATATTATAATCTTGGACTCCACGCGAAGTTAAGTCAATGCGCCGCATCTACTTACTAGATGCGCCGCATCTTCCCTCAGACAGAAACTATAAATACCCCAAGACCAGACGAATTCCGGAGCTTTTGGTCAGACATATATCAGAACCGAAGAGCAGAACCCTAGGACGAATTCAGTCAAGGAGGCAGCACAAGACACACTAAACGAAGATACAAGAGCTGTAAGAAGGTGCTGCATGTGTTTAATTCATTAAGTAGTTTTGTTTTATTGTGTTAGCAAACTTTAATTCATCAGGATTGGTGGCTTGTGTAATGTGACAACGAAAGATTGCACTCCCTTTAATACTTGCTTTCCCATCAATTAAAGTTTATATGTTGATGTCTTTGGTTACTACTTATTAGTGCATTGATAACCTCTGTGTTTATTAGTGGCTTGCGGGCATTTGACTGCGGAAAATAATGTGGCTCCCACGGTTATTACTAAATTGATCACTTAGGAATAACTTTTAGACATAAGTAATCATTAAGGGTTTACTCGCCGATAAGATTAGGACCAACGAGAAAGGGTTAACTACATACACTTCATATAAAGCTATCAATAAAACAAGTGACAATCTACTTAATTATAAGGACAGCCCTCTTATTGTCTCGAGTATTTATCTGTGTACGTGTGTGCTACTTGCTGATTCGTGCCTATTGGTTTATTTTATTATTTAATTGCAAACAAATCGTGCCAGTCTCTCAGGCTGAAACCCCCTTGCGTTAGGATATTAAAATACTGATTAGAATAACGAGATAATACGTTCCACTCTTAGTGATCGACACTCTACTTACCATTATATTCATACTGACCGGGTACACTGCTCGTTAAGTGTGTGTGTTATTGATAAGTCGGCTAAATATAAATTTAAAACTTGAGTAGGCATTAAAACTGCTAAACCGCAACGACACATCACGCGCATCAAGTTTTTGGCGCCGTTGCCGGGGAGTGAATTGTTATTATCTGTTAATTTGATTAGTATTTTAATTAGGTTTTTCTTTTTATTAGATTAATTGCATCATTGTATTATTTTGCATATTTGTTGTATTGTGTGTTAATTGTTTTCTTTTATTTTTGTGTGTTTTATTTTTGTTTGTGTGTTTTTATTTGTTTTTATTTTTTCGTATTTTTTCTGTTCTGCTATCGTTGTACTGTGCTAAATCAAACGATACGGCGCATCTGATCTCTCAGATACGGCGTATTGCGTTTAATTTTTATAAAATACAACGCGTTTAATTAATTCGATACGACGCATCTTTTCCCCAAGATACGGCGTATCTGTTTTTAATAAGAAATTTTTTTTTTCTAAGCGATAAAGTAATACGACGCATCTGTTTTAGCAGATACGGCGTATTTGTTTTTGATAAATTTTTTTTTTCTAAACGTTAACGCCATACGACGCATTTGCTTTAGCAGATACGGCGTATCTATTATTTTAATTAAAAACAGTTTGCGAATTATTAAACAGATACGACGTATCGATCTCTGTCGATACGGCGCATCTTCTGAATCAAAAATCTTGTATTTTTAAACGTAACGAAAATACGGCGCATTAACTTTCGTCAATACGACGTATTTAATTTTAAATAAATATCGATTTTTGATTAATTAATTCGATACGGCGCATTCATAAATTCTAAGCGGCGTATCTATTTCCTGGATAAAGTCTGATTAAATTTTATCGATTATAAGATACGGCGTATCCAACTCTTTGGATACGGCGCATCGTCTGCAGATATCAGCAACGTTTATTTTTCTAATTTCCGAACGGAAAATATTCTGACTTACCCTTGTACCAGGAAGCTTTTACTTTGAAATCTTCTTGTTTTTGATTTTCAGGAGCAATGTTCGATATTTTCCCATACTGGTTCGGAAGACCACAAAGAAACCTTACTATGGAAGAGTTTGCACTACTAATCGCTCAAGCTAATGAAAAAGAACATCATGAAGCAAGAAACTTTATTACTGAATTCAAAGGCAGTCATGAGCTGTTACTAAAGGAACAAAACAATATGATCAATGGGTTGGCAATTGAAGTGCACCAATTGTCAACAGTGCTTAACAAGGTTCTTTTGGTACGGCACGATCTAAAAGGAATTACAACCAGAGGCGGAAAATCAACCTTTCAAATCGGAGAGACACCCGAGGATGACAGTACCCAAAAAATTTCCCCTGAATCTTTATCACCTGAGCAAGAGCAACCAAAAGAGACTGATCCAGAACCTGTAATTAGAAGAGAACCTTCTGTTGAACCTAAACGATCAACACCACCTTTCCCACATAGGGTAAGGAAAGAGAAAGAAGATGCCTATCAAAAGAAATTCCTGGAGAATCTCAAGCAGCTGCAGCTAAGCATACCATTTATTGAAGCCCTAGTGCAAATGCCGAAATATGCTAAATATCTGAAAAGCTTGCTTACAAACAAGTCTAAACTCGAAGAGGCTTGCACCATAACAATGGGGAAAAGAAGCTCAGCGGCATTGCTCAACAAACTTCCGTCTAAATAAAAAGATCCAGGGAGTTTCACTATTCCTTGTCAAATTAAAAATTTGCATATTGAAAATACCTTAGCCGACCTAGGAGCTAGTATAAGTCTTATGCCCTCTTCTATGTATGATAAATTAGGTCTTGGCGAACCAAAACCTACTAGGATGTGCTTAGAACTAGCTGATAGGTCCATACAATACCCATTAGGAATAGCGGAAAATATATTAATAAAAGTTGATAAATTTGAATTACCTATCGACTTCGTTATCCTTGATATGCCTGAAAATTCTAGAACTCCTATAATATTAGGACGACCATTTTTAGCCACTGCTAGGGCCATGATTGATGTTTTTAATAAAAAAATAACTCTTACCATAGGAAAAGATGAGGTTGAGTTTAACATGGAACAATCTATGAGTAAAGATAATTCCGATGATGATGAATGCTATAACATCGATGTTTCTGATCACACGATTAATCAATTTACTCAGAGATTGTTAAAAAATAATTTGCTTGATTCTTTTCTGCTTAAAAATTTAGAAAACACAATTGCTATAGAAGATCAAGTTGATGAGAATACTATTGATTATAATTTAGCTGCTGATTCTGCTGTATGTAACGTGATACGGCGCATCGAAAACCTCGATGCGGCGCATCTATCTGATGACAGCAGCGATATACTTAAAGAACAAGTTTATTCCGCTAGTGCTACTGAAATTGATAATGTTAAACCTGTGCTTAAGGATCTTCCTTCTACTTTGGAATATGCTTATTTAAACGGAAATACTAATTCACCCGTTATTATTGCATCTGACCTAACGCCAAAAGAAAAAGAGTCTCTTTTGCAGGTACTATATAAACGAAGAGGAGCATTAGCGTGGAGTATGTCTGATATTAAGGGAATTAGCCCGTCATTTTGTACACATAAAATCCTTATGGAGGATGAATTCAAACCAACTATCCAACCTCAAAGGCGTTTGAATCCAAAAGTCCAAGATGTGGTGAAAAATGAAATCGTAAAGTTACTTGACTCCGGACTTATCTACCCAATTTCCGACAGCTCGTGGGTCAGTCCTATCCACGTTGTACCAAAAAAGGGAGGAATGACGGTAGTACTCAATGACGACAATGAGCTAATCCCTTCAAGAACTGTTACCGGATGGAGAGTTTGCATCGACTACCGCAAACTCAATGATGCTACGCGAAAAGATCACTTCCCTCTTCCATTTATTGATCAAATGTTAGAAAGACTATCAGGATATGATTATTATTGTTTTTTGGATGGTTTTTCAGGTTTCTTCCAAATACCCATTGCCCCCGAGGATCAAGAGAAGACGACTTTCACCTGCCCTTATGGAACCTTCGCCTATAGGAGAATGCCGTTCGGACTATGCAACGCCCCTGCTACTTTCCAACGTTGTATGACGGCCATCTTCCATGATATGGTAGAAGACTTTATGGAAGTCTTCATGGACGACTTTTCGGTGTTCGGTAACTCATTTAATGATTGTCTCTTTAAACTTGATAAAATGCTTGCTAGGTGTGAAGAAACTAACCTTGTTCTTAATTGGGAAAAATGTCATTTTATGGTTAGAGAGGGAATTGTGTTAGGACACAAAATTTCTGGGAAAGGTATAGAAGTCGATAAAGCTAAAATTGATGTAATTGCCAAACTACCTTACCCCACTAACGTAAAAGGCGTTAGAAGTTTTTTAGGGCACGCTGGATTTTATCGTAGGTTCATAAAGGATTTTTCAAAAATATCTAGGCCTATGACCCAATTGTTGCTAAAGGATGCAAAGTTTGATTTTTCTGAAGATTGCAAAAAGGCATTTAATATACTTAAAGAAAAACTAACTTCTGCACCCATTATAATTTCGCCGGATTGGAATCTGCCTTTTGAACTAATGTGTGATGCTAGTGATTATGCTGTTGGAGCCGTACTTGGCCAAAAGATAGATAAGAAATTTAAGCCAATTTATTATGCTAGCAAAACATTGAATAATGCCCAAGAACACTACACCACCACGGAAAAAGAACTTTTAGCAGTAGTTTTTGCATTCGATAAATTTAGATCATATCTTATATTGTCAAAAACTATGGTTTACACTGACCATTCTGCTTTGAAGTATTTGTTCAATAAACAGGATGCCAAGCCAAGGCTTATTAGGTGGGTTTTATTGCTCCAAGGATTCGATATTGAAATTAAAGATAAAAAGGGTGCCGAGAATCTAGCTGCTGACCACTTATCTAGACTTGAAAACCCTGATATGGAGGTGCTTGACGAAAGGGAAATAGCTGATGACTTTCCTGATGAACACCTTATGATGGTAGGAATTAAGAGCAATAATAATGGACCATGGTATGCCGACTTTATAAACTTTATTGTTGCAAATGAAATTCCAAAAGGGCTAACATCCGACGAGAAAAGAAGGTTTATAACTCGCGCTAACGAGTATATTTGGGATGAACCTTATGCCTTTAAATTATGTCCTGACAATATTTTACGAAGATGCGTAGACGGTGATGACATCGCAGCAATATTGGCACATTGCCATTCAGGGCCAACAGGGGGACATCACGGTCCAGTCATCACAAGAAGAAAGATCCTGGATGCGGGATTTTATTGGCCCACTATGTTGGAGGATGCGAAAGATTATATAAAAGGATGTGATGCGTGTCAACGATCCGGAAATATTACATCAAGAAACGAAATGCCGCAAAACTATATCCATGTATGTGAAGTTTTCGACATATGGGGATTAGACTTCATGGGACCGTTTCCAAAATCTAAAGGTAATAAATATATTTTGGTTGCTGTTGATTACGTATCAAAATGGGTCGAAGCGCAAGCATCTCCAACGAACGATAGCAAGGTAGTACTTAAATTTTTGCAAAGTTTGTTCTCTAGGTTTGGAATTCCTAAAGCATTGATTAGTGATAGGGGAACACACTTTTGTAATCACCATCTAGGAAAAGCCTTGCAAAAATATGGAGTATATCATAGGGTTTCCACCGCATACCATCCTCAATCAAATGGTCAAACTGAAGTAACCAATAGAGCTATAAAACGAATTCTTGAAAAAACGACTGGGTATAATCCTAAAGGGTGGTCTGATAAGTTAAATGATGCTTTATGGGCATTCCGTACAGCCTATAAGACACCAACGGGATGCACTCCATTTCGTCTTGTATACGGAAAAGCATGCCACCTACCGGTCGAAATTGAACAAAGTGCATATTGGGCTTTGACGAATTGTAATATGGATATGGAAGCTGCAACGAAGAACCGTTTCATGGAACTTAATGAACTCTATGAACTAAGATATGAGGCCTACAAAAATACTAAGATCTACAAAGAAAGAACTAAAAGATGGCATGACTCGAGGTTACGTGGGGATAAAACGTTTACTATTGGAGAGAAAGTGCTACTATTTAATTCCAGATTAAAGATGTATCCTGGTAAACTTAAATCAAGATGGACGGGACCGTTCGTTGTCAAGAAAGTGTATCCATATGGAACTATTGAAATATGCGATAAAAATGGTTATATATTCAAAGTGAACGGGCAACGTGTGAAGAAATACTTTGATAATAAAATTGAGGATAATGAGAACGAGGTGGTGGAGTTTGAACCTGAAGTATTGGAGTAAAGAGCTGAACGTGAGTCTAACTTGAAGACTCTGGAATAAAGACAAGTGCTGGCCGGGAGACAACCCGGAGAATTTCTATTATTCTGTTTTCTGTGTCGAGTCAGTCAGGCCCGCATGAGGATACGGCACATCTCAATTCTGAGATGCGACGCATCTCCTACAATGGTCATATCTTATTTTAATTTTTCTGCATTTTTATTTTCGACTTTAAAACTATTTATCAGTTTATTTTAATGCGGCGCATCCCTGGTTAAGGATGCGGCGCATCTTTATTCTGATCCGTATTAATTTCAGGCTCGATACGGCGTATCTTCTTTCATAAGATACGGCGCATCGACTGACCTGATGATTTTCAGTTTTAATTTTTATATTTTATTTTTATCTAACTACTATGTATTATGCAAGTTTGAACCTTTCTTATCTTAGGTGTGTTTTAAAGTATTGGTGGTATTATAGTTTCCTGGATTTCCTGTGGATACATCAAGTATGAAGCTTTAACGTTCTAATCCACAAGAAAGATGATTTTTGCTCAAATACAAATGGAGGATCATACCGAGCAAATCTCAGGGGAGTTTTTCTGTTCTAATTCTTTTATTTTCCAGTTTTTAACCTTTTATACAAACAACGAGGACGTTGTTTAACTTAAGTGGGGGGATTGGAGAATTAGAACACTTAACAATTACTTGTCCTAAACTTTTTCAAAAATTATGCTTAAAATGTGCTTAATATATCAAACTTAAAAATTTTTAGCATGTTTTTGTTTAAGATCTAAGTTGCATAGCTGCACACATGACGTTATTTTCAAAATTGTGATTTTCCAAAATTCACAAATCTATGAGTGTGCCGGTGACTTGTAAACTTTAGAACTTGGCTTGTATACTATTCGAGACCACCATAATGAGTATTATTTATATAATTGGAATGACTTGTCTAAATTGGTAAAATTCTAGGATTACACCCAAATAGCCTTTATATGTTATGTGTTATTAGCTAACTACACTGGTTAGTTAACCCCGTATAAACCCTTTTGTTACTCTCATTTTTAGAGTAAGATACCCCTAGAAAAACACTCAGAGCCATTCCTTTCGTTTCATACACCTATGTTTAAAATGTTTCGTTACACCCTTACACCTTAGCCTACCCTGTAGATTAGAATCCGTGGTTGGTTAATTGCTATAGGCAAAGTGTGTTTCCTTACATTACCTGTGTTCGCGTGCGTAATTCATTATCTTTGGTTAGGTCGGGAAATTTCACAATGCAATTGGAGTGAAAGTAAATATTGTATATCTTTGAGTTTGTTTTTCGTGTGTTTACTACTTTCACTATTACCGTTATTTCTGAAGTATGAGAAGTATGGAAAAATTATCCAGAATTATCATTATAGTGATGTGGTGAAATTTTACACATCTATGACATGTTAAAAAAAAAAAAAAAAAAAAAAAAAAAAAAAAAAAATCGAAAAAATAAGAAAAGAAAAAGAAAGAAAGAAAAGTTGGAAGTTTGTTTCAACCAACTTATGTAAAGTTATGTAAGTGGTTCATATGGCCACTATTTGTTGTACTATATCTATGGATTGAATGGGAATTGGCAGTTAAGGGAACGCCAATTAAGGTTTATTCTTTGATTAAGATCTTGTTGAGTATAATTCGTGTCTACCTAAAGCATGTGTTTCAAGTGTTAAAGCGTGAGTTATTCGATGATATGAGTCTTATTCATGGGATGGTTGGGATAGTGATTAACCACACTTAGGATTTTAATTTATTTGTTTTGTTTATTTTTCATTTTACACCAATTTATATCCCAAATGTTATCCATGCCCTTTATTATTCTTTATCCAACCAAACCTTTGATTTATTGAGATTAGGGATTTGAGCAATCTTAAGTATCGTAGTCGTGGATTCGGCTATGTATTTATGATTTTGTCGCCCTTTTTGATATATTATTATTGGTAAAGTTTGGACCTATCTTTAGCCTATTCGAGTTAAGGATTTGAGCAATTGCAAGTATCGTGTTCGTGGATTCGATCATGTATTTGTGATTTTGTCGCCTTTTCTGGAATTTGAGATCGATAGTGAATAAGAATAATTAACCCTTAAGCCTACAAACCCTTTTTACCGCTTTAGACTTGTTATTCCTTGGCTTTAGTGGAGGAGATGTGTATACTTGCCAAGCTTATGATAGAATATTCGTCGCGACTGGACAGTTAAACGATTAGATTTGCTTTTATCAAATTATTTATTTATACTTCTAATTCGTTAAAGTGTTTAGTTGTGTGATTATGAAATAAACGAATACATGCTTAAATATAAAAATAAATCCTAACATCTTTTAGGATACATTTTCATAAGAGAAATTCTAAGGTTTACTTGGGGACAAGTAAAGTTCAAGTGGGGGGATATTTGATGAACTCAAATAAGTACATTTTATTACTATCATTTATCCTATTAATTTGACTTGTTTTACTATATTATGTATGAGGATTGATACTTAATCGTTTACTTTTGTAATTCTCAGGTAAAAACAAGCATTTGGTGAAACTTAGCGATTTTGGACTGATTATGGAGCAAAACATGCATAAAGTTAAGAGTCTACTGAAATGAAGAAGATCAAGACTAATCTGCTCCAGATGCGCCGCATCTCACTCATGACATGCGCCGCATCTCTATCAAGATATCACCAGATACGATCCAAGATACAAGAGGACATGCGCCGCATCTAATCATGGAGTTACGCCGCATCTTCTGGCGGTGTACGAATATTCCTGAATATTATAATCTTGGACCCCACGCGAAGTTAAGTCAATGCGCCGCATCTACTTACTAGATGCGCCGCATCTTCCCTCAGACAGAAACTATAAATACCCCAAGACCAGACGAATTCCGGAGCTTTTGGTCAGACATATATCAGAACCGAAGAGCAGAACCCTAGGACGAATTCAGTCAAGGAGGCAGCACAAGACACACCAAACGAAGATACAAGAGCTGTAAGAAGGTGCTGCATGTGTTTAATTCATTAAGTAGCTTTGTTTTATTGTGTTAGCAAACTTTAATTCATCAGGATTGGTGGCTTGTGTAATGTGACAACGAAAGATTGCACTCCCTTTAATACTTGCTTTCTCATCAATTAAAGTTTATATGTTGATGTCTTTGGTTACTACTTATTAGTGCATTGATAACCTCTGTGTTTATTAGTGGCTTGCGGGCATTTGACTGCGGAAAATAATGTGGCTCCCACGGTTATTACTAAATTGATCACTTAGGAATAACTTTTAGACATAAGTAATCATTAAGGGTTTACTCGCCGATAAGATTAGGACCAACGAGAAAGGGTTAACTACATACACTTCATATAAAGCTATCAATAAAACAAGTGACAATCTACTTAATTATAAGGACAACCCTCTTATTGTCTCGAGTATTTATCTGTGTACGTGTGTGCTACTTGCTGATTCGTGCCTATTGGTTTATTTTATTATTTAATTGCAAACAAATCGTGCCAGTCTCTCAGGCTGAAACCCCCTTGCGTTAGGATATTAAAATACTGATTAGAATAACGAGATAATACGTTCCACTCTTAGTGATCGACACTCTACTTACCATTATATTCATACTGACCGGGTACACTGCTCGTTAAGTGTGTGTGTTATTGATAAGTCGGCTAAATATAAATTTAAAACTTGAGTAGGCATTAAAACTGCTAAACCGCAACGACACATCACGCGCATCAACTGCGTTTTGAATTCACAGCCACGAACAACGAGGCAGAATATGAAGCCCTAATCGCTGGATTACGCATTGCAAACCGAATGGGTGTACGTAACCTAGAAGCAAACGTGGACTCCCGATTGGTAGCCAACCATGTGTTGGGCGAGTATGTGGCTAAAGAGGATAACATGGTCCAATACCTCGACAAAACCAAATCGCTAATACAAGGCTTCGACAAGTTCCCAGAGGCGAGAATAAAAAAGCGGATGCGCTCAGTAAGATCGCATCCACCAGCTTCGCTCACCTGTCAAAACAAGTTTTAGTGGAGATCCTAAAGAATAAATCCATCTCGGAGATGGAGATATCCACGGTAATAGAGGAAGAGAATCCTACATGGATGACTCCTATTATCGACTTTATAAGCAAGGGTAACTTGCCCGCTGAGCAGAAGGACGCTAGACGGATACGGCGCGCAGCTCAGAGGTTCGAACTTAGAGATGGTATTCTATATCGACGCTCATTCCTACAACCATGGCTTAGATGCGTTGGACCTCTTCAGGCAGATTACGTACTCCGAGAGATCCACGCTGGTTCATGCAGTATGCATTCAGGACCACGGTCCGTCGTAGCGCGAGCATTGCGCTCAGGATACTATTGGCCTACTATGCACCGTGATGCGCGCGATGTGATAAAGAAATGCAACGACTGCCAAGTTCATAGACCCATCCCGCGCAGACCACAACAAGAGCTAACGCCTATCACTTCTCCATGGCCATTCTATAAGTGGGGAATCGACATCGCAGGTCCCTTCCCTGTCGCAGCAGGAGGACTTAAATTCCTTATCGTTTCAATAGACTACTTCACTAAATGGATTGAAGCAAAGGCAGTAGCAACGATCACAGGTAATCAAGTAAAACGCTTTGTTTGGGAAAATATTGTATGCCGCTTTGGATTACCTGGGGAGATTGTTTCGGACAATGAAAAACAATTCCGCGATAACCCATTCAAAGACTGGTGCGCAGAGTTACTGATGCGCGTGATGTGTCGTTGCGGTTTAGCAGTTTTAATGCCTACTCAAGTTTTAAATTTATATTTAGCCGACTTATCAATAACACACACACTTAACGAGCAGTGTACCCGGTCAGTATGAAGATAATGGTAAGTAGAGTGTCGATCACTAAGAGTGGAACGTATTATCTAGTTAACCTAATCAATATTTTAATATCCTAACGCAAGGGGGTTTCAGCCTGAGAGACTGGCACAGTTTTGTTTGCAATTAAATAATAAAATAAACAAATAGGCACGAATCAGCAAGTAGCACACACGTACACAGATAGATACTCGAGACAATAAGATGGCTGTCCTTATGATTAAGTAGATTGTCACTTGTTTTATTGATAGCTTTATATGAAGTGTATGTAATTAACCCTTTCTCGTTGGTCCTATTCTCATCGGCGAGTAAACCCTTAATGATTACTTATGTCTAAAAGTTATTCCTAAGTGATCAATTTAGAAACAACCGTGGGAGCCACATCTTGTCCCGCAGTCAAATGCCCGCAAGCCACTAATAAACACAGAGGTTATCAATGCACTAATAAGTAGTAACCAAAGACATCAACATATAAACTTTAATTGATGGGAAAGCAAGTATTAAAGGGAGTGCAATCTTTCGTTGTCACATTACACAAGCCACCAATCCTGATGAATTAAAGTTTGCTAACACAATAAAACAAAACTACTTAATGAATTAAATACATGCAGCACCTTCTTACAGCTCTTGTATCTTCGATTTGGGTGTGTCTTGTGCTGCCTCCTTGACTGAATTCGTCCTTTTTGCTCTGCTATCCGAACTTCGGTTTTAGGGTTTCGAACTCTTAAATTCGTCTGGTCCACGGGGTATTTATAGTTTCTGTCTGAGGGAAGATGCGGCGCATCTACTAAGTAGATGCGGCGTATGTACTTAACTTCGCGTGGGGTCCAAGATTATAATATTCAGGAATATTCGTACACCGCCAGAAGATGCGGCGTAACTCTTGATTAGGATGCGGCGCATGTCCTCTTGTATCTTGGATCGTATCTGGTGATATCTTGATAGAGATGCGGCGCATGTTGATAGTGAGATGCGGCGCATCTGGAGCAGAATTGACTTGATCTTGTCCATGTCAGTAGACTTTCGCTTTATGCACGTTTTGCTCCATAATTAGTCCATAATCGCTAAGTTTCACCAAATGCTTGTTTTTACCTGAGAATTACAAAAGTAAATGATTAAGTATCAATCCTCATACATAATATAGTAAAACAAGTCAAATTAATAGGATAAATGATAGTAATAAAATGTACTTATTTGAGTTCATCAAATATCCCCCCACTTGAACTTTACTTGTCCCCAAGTAAACCTTAGAATTTCATTTATGAAAATGTATCCTAAAAGATGTTAGGATTTATTTTTATATTTAAGCATGTATTCGTTTATTTCATAATCACACAACTAAACACTTAACGAATTAGAAGTAAAATAAAATAAGTCGATAAAATCAAATCTAATCGTTTAACTGTCCAGTCGCGACGAATATTCTATCATAAGCTTGGCAAGTATACACATCTCCACCACTAAAGCTAAGGAATAACAAGTCTAAAGCGGTAAAAAGGGTTTTTAGGCTAAAGGGTTAATTATTCTTATTTACACTATCGATCTCAAATTCCAGAAAAGGCGACAAAATCACAAATACATGATCGAATCCACGAACACGATACTTGCAATTGCTCAAATCCTTAACTCGAATAGGCTAAAGATAGGTCCAAACTTCACCAATAATAATATATCAAAAAGGGCGACAAAATCATAAATACATAGCCGAATCCACGACTACGATACTTAAGATTGCTCAAATCCCTAATCTCAATAAATCAAAGGTTTGGTTGGATAAAGAACAATACAGGGTATGGATAACATTTGGGATATAAATTGGTGTAAAAATAAAAATAAACAAAACAAAACAAATAAATTAAAATCCTAAGTGTGGTTAATCACTATCCCAACCATCCCATGAATAAGACTCATATCATTGAATAACTCACGCTTTAACACTTGAAACACACGCTTTAGGTAGACACGAATTATACTCAACAAAATCTTAATCAAAGAATAAACCTTAATTGGCATTCCCATAACTGCCAATTCCCATTCAATCCAAAGATATAATACAACAAATAGTGGTGATATCGACCACTTACATAACTCTACATCGTTGGCTTAAAATAAACATCCAACTCTTTTTTCTTTCTTTTCCTTTTCTCATTTTTTCGATTTTTTTTTTTTTTTTTTTTTTTTTTTTTTTTTTTTTTTTTAACTTGAAACATAAACATAGATGTGTAAAATTTCACCACATCACCACAACTTTCTTTCCGGATAATTTTTTTCATACTTTTGATACTTTCAGAAATAACGGTAATAGTGAAAGTAGTAAACACACGAAAAATAAACTCAAAAATATACAATATTTACTTTCACTCCAATTTGCATTGTGCAATTTCCCGACCTAACCATAGATAATGAATTACGCACGCGAACACAGGTAATGTAAGGAAACACACTCTGCCTATAGCAATTAACCAACCACGGATTCTAATCTACAGGGTAGGCTAAGGTTTAAGGTGTAACGAAACATTTTAAACATAGGTGTAAGAAACGAAAGGAATGGCTCTGAGTGTTTTTCTAGGGGTATCTTACTCTAAAAATGAGAGTAACAAAAGGTTTTATACGGGGGTTAACTAACCAGTGTAGTTAGTCAATAACACATAACATATAAAGGCTATTTGGTGTAATCCTAGAATTTTACCAAGTTAGACAAGTCATTCCAATTATATAAATAATACTCATTATGGTGGTCTCGAATAGTATACAAGCCAAGTTCTAAAGTTTACAAGTCACCGGCACACTCATAGATTTGTGAATTTTGAAAAATCACAATTTTTGAAAATAACGTCATGTGTGCAGTTATGTAACTTAGATCTTAAACAAAAACATGCTAATTTTTTTTTTTTAAGTTTGATATATTAAGCACATTTTAAGCATAATTTTTGAAAAAGTAGGACAAGTAATTGTTAAGTGTTCTAATTCTCCTATCCCCCCACTTAAGTTAAACAACGTCCTCGTTGTTTGTATAAAAGGTTAAAAACTGGAAATAAAAGAATTAGAACGGAAAAACTCCCCTGAGATTTGCTCGGTATGATCCTCCATTTGTATATGAGCAAAAATCAACTTCTTGTGGATTAGAACGTTAAAGCTTCATACTTGATGTATCCACAGGAAATCCAGGAAACTATAATACCACCAACACTTTAAAACACACCTAAGATAAGAAAGGTTCAACTTGCATAACACATTAATAGTTAGGAAAAATAAAACTAAAAAAAAATTAAAACTGAAAATCATCAGGTCAGTCGATGCGCCGTATCTTATTGAAGAAGATACGCCGTATCGAGCCTGGAATAGATACGGATCAGAATAAAGATGCGCCGCATCCTTAACCAGGGATGCGCCGCATTAAAATAAACTGATAAATAGTTTTAAAGTCGAAAATAAAAATGCAGAAAAATAAAATAAGATATGACCATTGCAGAGGATGCGTCGCATCTCAGGATTGAGATGCGCCGTATCCTCGGCGGCCTGACTGACTCGACACAGAACAGAATAATAAAATAAAATAAAAGATAAGCATGGGTTGCCTCCCACGAAGCGCTTGTTTTTGTTCGAGTCACGAGCCTGACTCCACCCTTATTTACTGTGTAATAGGGTGTTGTTCCCCCCACTTGGGATCAAGTGCGGGTGATAGTAGCAATAAACACGAAAAGAGTGTAAATTTGCTAGTAAAGATGGAAGAAATAAATAAAGATCATACCTTGGCAATATATGTACATCTTTCCTATTCTTACCCGGTTTGGTTGATAAATTGGATGACTTGACCTCTTCATCTGAAAGAATAGTGTGTTGAGGAAAAATGAGTCTCCTTTCTTCTTGGTTAGTCTCTTTGGTAGTAAGGCGTCCCTTGACTTCCGCAGAAGATGAGAAAGGGTCTTTAGCAAGTAAAAGTTCGAGTTCCTCAATAATCTTCATAGGGTCGACATCATCATCATCTTTTTGTTTTGCAACCTGTTTAGGAAAACTAGCAAGATTATTAATAACGGGATCAATAGTATTAAATAAATTTGTACCACTTTTTGTTGTAAGTGACTCCAATTCATCTCGTGAGTCTCCATCTTCAACTAATGGTCTTGCAATTTCATCTTTATCCCGAATAGCCGCCTCAAATAAGTCATCCCACATTTCTTCAAAATCCTTTGTGGGGTCATAATCTGGCTCATCCGCTCCACACCTAAATATTTCCGTTTGTTGTGGTAATTGCGGTATGCCATCATACGCAATAGCATCAAACCTTTCAATATCAGAATACTCATTATCTTCATCCGAGGGAATATTATCATGGTGTTTTTGATATGGTGAGAATATATCTTCTACTTCGGGTGGAAAATCACAAGTAATAGCATTATACACCATTGTCCCATATTCATCTTCATTTACATCATAAGCAGTTTCGGATGAATAAGCTTCTTTGTAAACAATTGCCGAAGTTTCATTCAAATCAAACACTTGTGACTCTTCTTCATCTTTGGCAACCTCCGGAGAAATAACATCATCAATAACTATTGCCGGAAACCTAATTGCACCAAAATCGTATGATTCTTCTTCATCATCATTTGATAAAGTCCAAGTATGTCGAAATGGCAATTTGTTTCTTTCTTTCCCTGACTTTTCCTGCTTCAATAACAAGTATTCTTCCATCGTAAGTTCCTTATCCTCGATGACTTGTGCACCATATCTTGCTCTTTCCCAATCGTAGATCCCATTATTGCTCAAGGCTCTTTCCTCTTCAAGTCTGATATATTCTTCCATTGTAATATCCGGATCGTCCATCTTTCTGAAATAAAAACTTACTCGTGCAAAAGAAGGGTGAAACGATCAAAGTAAAATAAAAGCTTCTGATATCTGCTGTTGATGCGCCGTATCCAAAAAGTTGGATACGCCGTATCTTATAATCGTTAAAATTTAATCAGACTTTATCCAGAAAATAGATACGCCGCTTTAGAATTTAAGAATGCGCCGTATCGAATCAATTAATCAAAAATCAACTTATCTAATTAAAGATTTTTCGTTACGTTTAAAAATAAAAGATTTTTGATTCAGTAAGATGCGCCGTATCGACAGAGATCGATACGCCGTATCTGTTTAATAATTCGCAAACTGTTTTTAATTAAAATAATAGATACGCCGTATCTGCGAAAGCAGATGCGTCGTATGGCGTTAACGTTTAGAAAAATTTTTTTTTATCAAAAACAGATACGCCGTATCTGCAAAAGCAGATGCGTCGTATTACTTTATCGCTTAGAAAAATTTTCTTATTAAAAACAGATACGCCGTATCTTGGGGAAAAGATGCGTCGTATCGAATTAATTAAACTCGTTGTATTAAAAAAAAATTAAACGCAATACGCCGTATCTGAGAGATCAGATGCGCCGTATCGTTTGATTTAGCACAGTACAACGATAGCAGAACAGAAAATACGAAAAAATTAAAACAAAAATAAAATAAAAACAAAAAATTAAACACACAAACAAAAATAAACACACAAAAATAAAAGAAAACAATTAACACACAATACAACAAATATGCAAAATAGTACAATGATGCAATTAATCTAATAAAAAAGAAAAAACCTAATTAAAATACTAATCAAATTAACAGATAATAACAATTCACTCCCCGGCAACGGCGCCAAAAACTTGATGCGCGTGATGTGTCGTTGCGGTTTAGCAGTTTTAATGCCTACTCAAGTTTTAAATTTATATTTAGCCGACTTATCAATAACACACACACTTAACGAGCAGTGTACCCGGTCAGTATGAAGATAATGGTAAGTAGAGTGTCGATCACTAAGAGTGGAACGTATTATCTAGTTAACCTAATCAATATTTTAATATCCTAACGCAAGGGGGTTTCAGCCTGAGAGACTGGCACAGTTTTGTTTGCAATTAAATAATAAAATAAACAAATAGGCACGAATCAGCAAGTAGCACACACGTACACAGATAGATACTCGAGACAATAAGAGGGCTGTCCTTATGATTAAGTAGATTGTCACTTGTTTTATTGATAGCTTTATATGAAGTGTATGTAATTAACCCTTTCTCGTTGGTCCTATTCTCATCGGCGAGTAAACCCTTAATGATTACTTATGTCTAAAAGTTATTCCTAAGTGATCAATTTAGAAACAACCGTGGGAGCCACATCTTGTCCCGCAGTCAAATGCCCGCAAGCCACTAATAAACACAGAGGTTATCAATGCACTAATAAGTAGTAACCAAAGACATCAACATATAAACTTTAATTGATGGGAAAGCAAGTATTAAAGGGAGTGCAATCTTTCGTTGTCACATTACACAAGCCACCAATCCTGATGAATTAAAGTTTGCTAACACAATAAAACAAAACTACTTAATGAATTAAATACATGCAGCACCTTCTTACAGCTCTTGTATCTTCGATTTGGGTGTGTCTTGTGCTGCCTCCTTGACTGAATTCGTCCTTTTTGCTCTGCTGTCCGAACTTCGGTTTTAGGGTTTCGAACTCTTAAATTCGTCTGGTCCACGGGGTATTTATAGTTTCTGTCTGAGGGAAGATGCGGCGCATCTACTAAGTAGATGCGGCGTATGTACTTAACTTCGCGTGGGGTCCAAGATTATAATATTCAGGAATATTCGTACACCGCCAGAAGATGCGGCGTAACTCTTGATTAGGATGCGGCGCATGTCCTCTTGTATCTTGGATCGTATCTGGTGATATCTTGATAGAGATGCGGCGCATGTTGATAGTGAGATGCGGCGCATCTGGAGCAGAATTGACTTGATCTTGTCCATGTCAGTAGACTTTCGCTTTATGCACGTTTTGCTCCATAATTAGTCCATAATCGCTAAGTTTCACCAAATGCTTGTTTTTACCTGAGAATTACAAAAGTAAATGATTAAGTATCAATCCTCATACATAATATAGTAAAACAAGTCAAATTAATAGGATAAATGATAGTAATAAAATGTACTTATTTGAGTTCATCAGTTACATATCACACAACACTTCGCATCAGTAAAACACCCACAAACCAATGGCTTAGTTGAGCGCGCAAATCGCAGTTTAGGCGAAGGAATTAAAGCGCGCCTGGACAAACACAAAGGAAGATGGGTGGACGAATTATCGCATGTCTTATGGGCGCATCGCACGACAATCAAGGTTAGTAATGGAGAGACTCCTTTTTCCCTTGTCTACGGGACAGAAGCTGTCATACCAGCTGAAATTGGGATGCCAACTATCCGCACCGCGAAAGTTAATGTCGCGACCAATGATGACGAACGACGGATAGATTTGGACCTACTGGAGGAAAGGCGCGAGCGCGCAGCCATACGGGAGGCAAAAACCAAGTCAAAGATGAAGGGATACTACGATGCTAAAGTTCGAAGCACCTCATTCAGACCTGGCGACTTTGTGTACCGCGCTAATGATGCAAGCCACGCAGAAGACACAGGTAAACTTGGACCAAAGTGGGAAGGACCCTATGAGGTCGTTGAAGCACTAGGACAAGGCGCGTACAAGCTGCGCGACATGGAAGGCCGTGAGCTACAACGCACATGGAATATCTGCAACCTCAAGAGATGCTATCTTTAGGAAAGGTTACGACCCAATGCATGGACACACACGCACTTTAGTAAGTGCCAAATAAATATCCATGTATTTACATTCTTTGTTTCATTTAGACAAATGTTTTTTTTTATCTTTTTTACAAAAACTTGCAAGTATTAATAAAATGTTGCGGTTTCTAGCTAACTCCGTGACACACTTTACTTTATTGCTTACATATAATTTATGTCTCAATATTGTTTATTATATTATCTTTTGCCTACATGGCGTGCATGCACTAATTAAAAACCCACGATGGTAAAAGGATGAGTAAACCTAACAAATGACTCGTTGAGTAAGAGGGTTGCAAACCCATCAACACCGGATCACGCATCCTTGTTAAACACCTTATTCTCAAGACGTTGGAGTAAGTTCCATGCGTACCCCATGACGGGTACACATCAATGCACACTGTGCACGTTTAACAAATCAGGAGTTAAGATAACTAACCCCTTAGTATGGCCCTAGTAGCACGCTGCAATCCATACACTTGTGCACCCCATGATGGGTACACAACAACTTGTAAATTTCATACACAATTATGTTATTTACAACCATGTCATACACGACTATGTCATAATTTTCATACAAGATAAGTATAAGTGATTATGAATCCTTGTAAACCATCTTCAAATGTGTTTATACAAGCGATTTGACTCTTAGACATCTTTTATGCAAAAATAACTAAGTACAAACGTTATAAACCATAGCCAAATTTGATATAATATGTATACAATGGTATTATTCAAAATCAACGCTTCATTATAACAAGTTCATCAAGAGTACACATCCAACAAGCATATGTACAAGGAAAAAGTGGACATATAACAAAATACCACTACACCAAAACTACCAAGACATGCTACGAGTACGCCTTAGCCCTGAGCTACCTGCCTGGTGCGCTACACGACCAGCATCTGTAAGCAGCTGCAACAACTTAGCATCCCCAGGCGCTACTGTTGGTACGCTAACAGGCACCCCATCAGACCTAGGAATGTGAGCTGCGCCAAGACCACACAGGATAGCCTTCCCCTTCTGACCCCTCTTCTTGGCAAGTCTCATCTCGTGAGCTTCCAAAGATGTCTTCAATGGAATCTCTTTCTCAAGAGCAAAAGGGTTTAGGATGTCACAAGGGCGAGCAAAAATGGGCACCTGTAGCTGAGACACATCCGGCTTCAAAAAATAATCAAGCTGCTCCTCAGCATTCGCGGATGAATGTCTAGGCAAAGTCAAACCCTCCATAATCACACTAATAGGGAAGTCCTGGTCCCGCTCCAGCTGCGCTATATGAGGAAGCTCAAAAAGTTTTAACTACTCCATAGCAGAAACAAGCTCGCCATAAGCATTCTCATTATAACCAGGCACTTCTGAAGGAGACATCGCCAAAACCTTGGATGCGCACAGTTCCTCTACCGCCTCCGCCCTACCACGCGCGAGAGCACATTGAACCACATTCCCGAAGGACTCCTTAACCTCTCGAGACTCCAGCGTGGTCATGGCGGCCAGACGCAAACCATGGCTGATAAGCCACCTGCGCTCAGCTATAGTCGACATCAAATGAGGATACAACTCCTTATCATACTCAATGCTGAGTTTGCGCAGTTTGCCCTCCTAATTCTCCAGCAAGCTCTCCACAGCCTTGCGGAACGCATCCAGATCAGACATGAGCTTCCCCTTATTCAGCTCCATATATCTCATGGCCCACAGGCAGGAGGCCTTGTACTCTTTCGCTCCAGTGCGCTCTTTAGCCAGATCAGACATGAGCAACATCTTCTCATCAGCAACCTTCTGGTCATACATAGCGGATGTCCTCAATTCCGCCTGCGCCTCAGCCAACTGCGCCCTCAGAAGCTCAATTTCCTTATCCTTTTGAGCAACCAGGCTGCTCTCACCAGCATACTCAGCCTGTAGCCGCGCCACCAATGAAGCCTGGTGCGCAGCAGACAATGCCAACTCCTCAAGAAGGCTACTCCTTGGCGCATCTCCAGCAGATTTTTCTTCAAACACTGGACTCTCAGGCCCTAAATCACCAACATTAGCCTTGGGGGGCGAACTCTCTATATGCGCATCATCATCAACAACAGCCTCAGCCCTACACGCAAATACAAAGTTACTCTATAATACTAATAGCGTAATAAAGGACTGAAGACCTAAAAACACAAATGCTTACGTGGGGGGAGAAGTCTTATGCGATGACGCATCCTCTTCGGCGGGATGCTCGACAACAAGCGTAGGGCGCTTACTTGATGTCCCTGCGCCATCATCACCAGACGACCTCTTGCGTTTCCGCACCAAGCCTTCATCTCCAGACTCGTCCATAGCACTCCCTGATGAGTCTACATGAAACAACTCAACAGGGATCTGTGTCTCAGCAGAGGGAAAACTACGCAGAGGAGTTGCCATGGTGACACCTGCGGGAACCTCCCCTATCCCCTCTGTCTCCTCTGTTTCCTCCTGCGCAATCAACATTGTGCGCCCAACAGTAGCCTGAAGCAATGGCTGCTCCCCATCTCTCAGTGGGCGCACCCCTACGATCACCTTTGTAGGCTTCGCCAAGCGAACAACATCAAACAAGTCCATCTATGCGCAACAAAGCAACAAACAAATAGCAAATGCGTTAGTAAAACTACAAAGGAAAGAATGCTTACAACTACCAAGTGAAGGGGAAGGAAGAGACAAGCACCCACCCCGGCCGTCTTCATCCAATAATGTTGGTTCCTCTTCCGGACTACCAAAATAGTTGTGACTGATGCCCATGTGCACCAAAAAATCTTCTGGATACGGTTCAATAGGTATGCGATTGGTGTTTATCGTCTCCGCATCCGCCACATTATACAATCCGGGGTCTGGGCGCTCATCTCTCGGCAACGATTCTTGAGTATAGAACTCAAATGCCCAGGGAAAAAATGCACTATCAATCCAGAAATTTTTTTCCCTCCATACCCTTAGTGCGTCTAATTTATTTGCATAACACTGCAGAGACCCCGCGCGCTTAGCAAAAGTGACCCACCCGTTCAACCACGACGTGTGGTAAAACGCGCGGAATAGATGCACAGTGGGTTCAATCGCCAACAGGCGACAATTTACCTCAAAATTAGTAACTTTTGCCGCACCTATAAAGTGCAGTTGCGAGATGTGCAAGCGATAATGGTTTAAGATATCGCACAAAAACAGGGAAATGGGAACACGCTGGTTCGCAAATTCGAAGAAGCGTGTATAAACCCCCACCTTCCCTTGCGGGAAATTCGCTATGGATGCATTTGCGCCCGGAACTACCGGATGCAATGCGAGAGGGATATAATAGTCTGAGGTGAACTGACGAAGTTCATCCTCAGACATATCGGAACTAATCTCAGATAATTGAAGAACCATGATACCTATTATCGGCGCACTCGCTATTATCTTCGCTTTTGTTGATTTGTTTCTTGAAGGTTTAACAATGGCGAAAAAATGATGGTTTCTTTTTACTGTGGTAACCACAGTCAAATGACGGCTAAAGTTTATATAGGGTACACATATTCGTGGATGTACGACATGTGTACCCCACTTGCTCTAATCGTACAGTTGGGAACCCAAAAGGTAAAGCACTTTTTCACCCACCACACACGATTTTCGAAGAAGATACTTGGACTAGGATTAACTCGCTACTTTTGGCGGGAAATACTTAAAGCTTCCCCGCTACGCATTGAGGAATATATTTTTTTTAAGTTGTTAGTCTAGTATCCGCAATCACGCATTGCGCACACTAGACTGGGGGGACATGATGACGTATAGTCCGTATTCGGGTCACGAACCCGGCCCATACTTAAGTCCATCACGAATGGACTCAAGCCCGTCACGATATGGGCTATTGCGATAACGGTTTGGGCTCACGATGGCCCAAACCCAACGCTATTTATGGCTGCGATAATATATCTTTTATTTGTGGGATATATATTGCCTAACCGCCCTACGCGGGATACACCGAAGATTGGGGAACACGAAACCAATAAGGATTTCGTGTCCATATATAGAGGGCATCTCAACCCTCACAAAGGTACGATTGACAAAATCCTAACTCTTCTACAAACCCTAAAACCGATTACTTACTCTCACGCTGGAGGATAATCGTGGGAGACAATCCCACGATAAGCCTAACGGTGTTTTTCTGTTTTCTTAGTGCGCAGGTCTCAAGCATTAAGATCGAATTGGTACGGAATCAAGGAACGCCCAACTTTTGTATCAACACTAGTACTTTACCCATGAGTCCCAATCGTCCCAAAACAATATGTACAAGGATATGACTCGACTTAGCAACCATGTAATCAATTAGATAATTAACTTGGGGTTTAAACAAATGTTGTCACAATAATGCACTAAAAATGAGTGCATACAAGGTAGGCTAAGGCGATTTGGGTGTACATTTAAGTGGGGTGTGAACAAATTCTTCCTTTAAGTAAAATGCTTAAAGGTCGAAACGAAAAGATAGGCTCTGAGGGGTATACTAGGGGTATCGTGTACTAAAAATGAGTACAACGCAAAGGGTGTGGGAGAATTACTTGACCAATGTAGCCAAAGTAATTATAACAAAAACACAGGTGTAAAACAATGGGTTAATCCTAATGCCTCTTATCATGTAGTAAATCTAACTACACGAATGTAGTCTCACTTGTGGCCTCGGAATGGTCCTAACGCAAGTTCTAGAATCTAAGTGCTACCGGTACACACATCATAGCATAAATGCTTTTCCTACCAATTCTAGGGGCGATCCTCACATATTTGGGGGTGGAAAATTTTTTAGTGGTACGGTTTTTGTGCTAGTCATATAACTCCTATCCGTGAGACGCTCATTAAGATCAAAGTTTCACTCCTATATGTTGTAAAAAATTTTAAATTTGGCACTAAAATTGCCCTAACAGGTATTTATCTCAGTTTTATTACGCATCTACCATTAAACAAACGAAAAATCAAGCGTAATAGCATTCTCTAAAGTATCGTACTTTACCCCCCCCCCCCCTTACACTTAAGATGAACATTGTCCCCAATGTTCAAATAACAAGATGTAAAAGTAAATAAGGTAAAAGAATGAAATCAAATACTCCCCTGATTTGTTTGGTGGATAAAGGGGTAACATGGTTAGATCTTCTTCCAAGGGAATGTAGAAGCTTCAAGACTAAAGCATCGCCAAAAGCTTGATTCCACATACATCTCCTTGTCCAAAATAACCTGTTAAACCTGAGAAAACAAACACGAAAACCTGCATAACATCGGCGGGATAAATTCTATATAAGGATATAATGCTTGTGGAATGATAATTTTGCAGATTCCTGGAGTTTATAAGTTAGAGATTTAATAAAAACTTTTTATGAAAACAAAACTTTCAAAAATTTCAGAAAATTAAAACCTGACGCCGTCAGGTTGTAAAGCCTGACGCCGTCAGAAATGATCTGACAGAATTCTCATGTTAAGTTTCCGGAAAATTTCTGGAAAAACCTATACCTTACTTCCTGGAATTCCTGCAAAACATCATTATGACTCGATACAAGCATTTGACTCAAACAATTACTAATATGTATGTTAATTTATTATTGTTACGATTCATGTTCATTTGTGTTCTAATAAACCGATTTGGATTTCCCTTACACTTAACTTTTGTAAAATACCTTTATATGTAGTTAAGACGAAGTTAAAAACAAGATAAAGCATTTTCACAATTTAGTTTTGAACATGAATCAATAATAATAAAAATTAAACATACATACGGAAACAAATAAAATCAAACAAACAAATAAATAAACACACAAAGCAAATAAAGCTTGGGTTGCCTCCCAAGAAGCGCTTTTCTTTATTAACGAGTCTTGTAGCTAGACTCAAAGTCCTTCTACCCTATGTAAGTGAGTTCGTCATCGAGGACGTCTTTAGGGTTAAGCTTGGATTGAAGTTTCCTATTGGTCCGCTTAGTACAATATATCTTTTCAAACTTCTCTCCATCCGGGTCATACAATTTCATCTTAATATGCCATGACCCATGATGCGTGTGGTGTCGTAGTATAGTTTTAGCACGTTTAGATGCCTACTCAAGTTTTAAATTTATATTTAGCCGACTTATTAATAACACACACACTTAACGAGCAGTGTACCCGGTCAGTATGAATATAATGGTAAGTAGAGTGTCGATCACTAAGAGTGGAACATATTATCTAGTTATTCTAATCAGTATTTTAATATCCTAATGCAAGGGGGTTTCAGCCTGAGAGACTGGCACGATTTGTTTGCAATTAAATAATAAAATAAACCAATAGGCACGAATCAGCAAGTAGCACACACGTACACAGATAAATACTCGAGACAATAAGAGGGCTGTCCTTATGATTAAGTAGATTGTCACTTGTTTTATTGATAGCCTTATATGAAGTGTATGTAGTTAACCCTTTCTCGTTGGTCCTATTCTTATCGGCGAGTAAACCCTTAATGATTACTTATGTCTAAAAGTTATTCCTAAGTGATCAATTTAGTAATAACCGTGTGAGCCACATTATTTTCCGCAGTCAAATGCCCGCAAGCCACTAATAAACACAGAGGTTATCAATGCACTAATAAGTAGTAACCAAAGACATCAACATATAAACTTTAATTGATGGGAAAGCAAGTATTAAAGGGAGTGCAATCTTTCGTTGTCACATTACACAAGCCACCAATCCTGATGAATTAAAGTTTGCTAACACAATAAAACAAAACTACTTAATGAATTAAACACATGCAGCACCTTCTTACAGCTCTTGTATCTTTGATTTAGGTGTGTCTTGTGCTGCCTCCTTGACTGAATTCGTCCTTGGTTTCTCCTGTTCGGTCTTCGGTATTATATGGTATCCAAAGCTTTTTGAATTCGTCTGGTCTTGGGGTATTTATAGTTTCTGTCTGAGGGAAGATGCGGCGCATCTAGTAAGTAGATGCGGCGCATGTACTTAACTTCGCGTGGGGTCCAAGATTATAATATTCAAGAATATTCGTACACCGCCAGAAGATGCGGCGTAACTCCATGATTAGATGCGGCGCATGTCCTCTTGTATCTTGGATCGTATCTGGTGATATCTTGATAGAGATGCGGCGCATGTCATGAGTGAGATGCGGCGCATCTGGAGCAGATTAGTCTTGATCTTCTTCATTTCAGTAGACTCTTAACTTCTTGCATGTTTTGCTCCATAATCAGTCCAAAATCGCTAAGTTTCACCAAATGCTTGTTTTTACCTGAGAATTACAAAAGTAAACGATTAAGTATCAATCCTCATACATAATATAGTAAAACAAGTCAAATTAATAGGATAAATGATAGTAATAAAATGTACTTATTTGAGTTCATCAACCCATCTCCATCTTTGGGTGGTTTGTCCCAATCCCACTTATGATCATCGTCCTCACAAGTCCACTTATTCATCCCTAGGTTAATTGGCAAAACTCCTAGGAAATCAATCATCTTCCTAAAAACTAGAGGGTCTTCAAATGGATCCAATTCGGTGTCCCTAGCCAAGAGTTGTTCTACCGCATGTGTTCGGTTCACAAAGTCCTCTTCTAGGTAAAATGGGCGTTGGGGTCCTATGAAGTCTCTATCGATCCAAGGTCCATATCTAGATGGTCTCCTATTTAATTCTAACCAATGGGGTGTTGGTTCATCACTAGTATCATAGGCATGTTTCTTCACATCATAGACTGACCAAGTATCACCTTCTCCTACCGCTATCTTAGATTCCTTACAATCAATCATAGCACTAGCGGTCGCCAAAAATCCTCTACCTATCAACAAGGGGCATGTAGGGTCGCTAACCATATCAAGGACGTGGAAATCGGCTAAAATGGTTAGTTTTCCAATGTGTACTAACACGTCTTTGACTACTCCAATCGGGTAAGCAACACTCCCATCCGCTAAGCCTATTATCACCTCGGTTTCTTCAAGTTTTCCTAGTTTTAGAGAGGTGTAGAGAGGTAACGGAAGTAGGTTAAGGCTTGATCCAAGATCAGCTAATGTGTCATAAGCCTCCGAATTACCGATCTTGCAAGGTAGAACAAATAAGCCCGGATCATCTAACTTCTTAGGTAGCTTGTTTTGAAAGAAGGCGGTCCCTTTTTCGCCTAACTTGAGCTTCTTCTCATCCAACACATCAATAACCGGACTTTCAAGGTGGAGCTCCTTGAATTCATTGTCAAGGTTTTGAGTGGGAGGTGTTTCAACTATGTTGTTGACCAATTTGGATATCATAACTTCTTGGTCATTTTGAACGACTTGGGTTTGTTTGAAACACGTGCTCATGGAATTGACCGAATAATATTGTGGACAAGAACTAGGAGACGAAACTGACGAGATGGCGTTGACGTTTAGTTTCGGGTTCTAGACTGTGTTGCTAGGGAGTGCTCCCATTTCTCGGTCATTGAGGGCTTTCAACAAAGTGTCAATCTTATTGGTCATCTCGCTTTGTTTTTGTTTGAAATCGGCTTCAAACTTGGCCAAACGAGCTTCTTGAGATGCCATAAATTGAGACATCAATCCTTCAAAGTTATTGGTACTACCATTGCTGGAAGGATTGTTGTTGAAAGTATGGTTCGAGTTGGAACCGCTTGATTGGAAACGATTAGGTGGGTTGGAAGAATTGGTTTGTTGAGCGTTTTGGTTTTGTTTCCACCTAAGGTTTGGGTGATTTTTCCATGAGGGGTTGTATGAATCACCGTAGGGGTTTGGCTCGGGTTTGAAAGTGTACCACTTGTCTCCCGTTCCGTTGGTACGCGAGGATGCGTAGTCCGCAAAAGCTTGTTCGGGGAGTTCCATGCAATCACGAGTGTCGTGGGGACCACTACATAATTCACATGAAGAAGTGATTTTGTTCACTTGGCTTGAAGGTTTAGGAGCCTCGTAGGATTTCATAAGAAACTTGACTTGGTCTTCAAGTTCTATGATCCTACGGTCGGAAGTGCTTGGATTGTTCGAAGGCAAAGATATTGCCTTGACCGTTTTATTCAAATCACGGGGATCACTCCAACTTTCGTTGTCATATAGAGCAAGATCTTCTAGGAGAGCCCATGATTGTTCCGCACTTAGATCACGTAGCTTACCACCGGCCGATTGGTCAATGGTTTGCCTCGTGGAGAGATTGATATGGTCATAGAAGATTTGGATTTGGAGCCAAAGTTCTATGCCATGGTGAGGGACTTTTTGGAGTAAGTCCTTGAATCGAGTCCATGCCTCGTAGTGGGTTTTGCCTTGACGTTGTTGGAACATCAAGATATCATTCCTTAGCTTGGTAGTTCTTCCTGGTGGGAAAAACTGAGCAAGGAAACGAGTGGTGAGATCATCCCAAGAGGTGATGGATCCTGCGGGTAGACGCTCTAGCCATTGACTAGCTTGGTCCCGCAGAGAGAATTGAAAGAGACGCAGTCGGGTCGTCTCTCGAGTGGCAACATCAAGGTCTATGGAATCAACGATTTTGAGAAAGTCCTTGAGATTTTGATTAGGATCTTCGGAACGAAGTCCATGGAATGCGCATCCGCTTTGCACCAACCGGATGGTGTCGGATCGCAAGGGAGTGACATTGGCTCCTTGAGTGAGCTCAATGGTGTTTCGATAGCCATGGTGGCTAGGACGGGAGTAGTCTCCTAAGGTACGGGCTCTAGGAGGTGGGTGTTGTTGTGGTGGTGGGTTGTTGGGATCGAGGATATTACCACCTTCCATGATGTCGGATGGTAATGGTTACGAACAAGGAAACGAAGAAAAAAGATAGACTAAAGAAAACCTAGAAAAATAAAATAAAAATCTCACCAGAAAGGAATCTAGTGAGTAGACCTAATAAAATAAAAATTCAACCTAAACAATAACTATTCCCCGGCAGCGGCGCCAAAAACTTGATGCGTGGTTTTGCGACCTTACAACAAGTTTTACCTCTCGAGGGATCTCAAGAGGCTTGCAATCCCCACCAGGCAGTGTACCTGACCGATGTAGTATAGTGAAGTGGCAAGTACCGGTGGATTGATCGTTCTCTAGGGGAATAGTATTGTTAGGATTGAAAAACTACTCTAATAGATCTAGGGGTGAGGGAAGATTCTTTTTGTATTTTTTATATTTTATGAAAGCAAGTAAAATCTCGGGTTTGAAAGAGTGGGCGGAATTAGTTGCTAGTCAACTAACCCAAATGACTACAAATGCAAATAAAATAAAATAACTGAAAATGAAAAGGTCGTGAAACTTATATGGAGAGAAATGTGCTTACTTAGATTTCCTTACTCCCTAACTATCTTTTACCGGTTGATTAGTGTGTATTAATTGCGTGGATGACGGGTGTATTCCTTAATACCAATCGTGGGGTGGCGTACGTACTTCCCCAACTCTACAAGCTCCTACTTCACTCCTATGTCGAGCCGACTAAGAAGCTCCTAACATGGGATCACTAGAATTCGCTCATGCATTAAATACAACCATATAAACCTAGTACGCATTGGTTCATGTTTCTTAAGACGTTCAAGCAAATTACCGTATAGGAGGTTAGCCAGTTTTCTTAAGCCTAACATCGATAAACAATCATCCAATACAATTAATAACACACTAATAACCAATAATCAATAGTTAGGTTTCATTAGATCTAAGCAAACACAAGATAAATCTAGCCTAGCATGTTAATTAAAAGACAAGAACAAGATATAATCAAACAACACATAGACATATTGAATGATTAAATGATTACTTATCTTCAATTAAACATGGGAGATCCAAGGGTATAAAACCCTTAAAAATGGCAGAAAATTCGTCTTAGGGTTTCTCCTCACAAAGTTGCACACTAATGACAAAAAATTGCAAAACTATATATAGAACTTAGTGTCTGACGGCGTCACGTTATAGATCTTGACGCCGTCACCTCGCCGCGGCTAGGGTTCCCGGATGGTCTTCCTGACGCCGTCCCTCTTTAATCCTCCAAAATCATCCCTGGCTTATCAAGGCTTGACGACCTTCTTGACGCCGTCCCCCTTTAATCTTCCAAAATTTCTCTGGCTTATCAAAGGCTGACGGCGTCACAATAGAGATTGACGCCGTCACATGTACTTTCCAGCATATTTTTGAGACTTTGTCGTTTTCTTCACTTTTATGCTCCAAAAACGTCCAAAATGCTTCCTTTTCCAGATTTTATCTCGAAAGTACCTAAAATGACAAAAGGAACGATTTAGGGCAATATTTGATCAAATAAATACGATTTAGGGCTTAAATGACCCCCTAAAAGCGGTACACTTTTCGCTTCATCACGCTCCTTATATTAGGATCGAGGCACTTAAGTGTACATCAGGATCCTTTCTTTACAAAGAATGGGTTGTGCACTGTTATGTGTGCACAAGCTATTCATTTTAATACAAAATTTGTTTTATTTGAACAAAAACACTCCCCCTCAAATAATGAAGTTTATTCGAGAGATAGTCTTCATGAGCAGAATTTTGAATCATTTTTTTTAAAATATTTTTTGAAAATTCGTGAGATGATTCTACTCAAGGTTTTAGAAAACACAATCAAGTATTATACAACAAAGAATGCTTGATTATCAAATTAGACAACAACCTCGGGAACCCATTTAAGCACGGCGCCAACGGGTTTACCAAAATTTGAAATCCATTTGTAGGTTGTGTCAATCCGATTAAAAGATGTTGAATTCCAACGAGGACTGAAAACCTTTGTTTCATTTTGAAATAACACTCGTGGAATCAATGTAAATTTAAAACTCATTTTTTCTGTTAAAAGTTGTTTGAGAAACACGGTGTCTCTCTTTGAGTTTTAAAATCTGAAGGAGAAGATTTCCATCTAGAGTTGAACCTCATGGGTTCTTTTTGAAGATTTGTTTTTGTGATAAATGAAAATCTTTCGGTAATTGGGATGTTCAAAGCAGAGTCATTCTTATATTACAGTGAAAGCATTTCAGATTTAGAAAATTTGAAAGGTTTTGAACGACTTTGCTTTGGTCTCCACACTTGCTTTACCGGTGTAAAACGAGAGTGTAGAGTTTGAAAAACTTGTTTCTCATCATTTGAATCCTTTTTCAAGTTTGGCCGTTTGACACATTTAGCCCGTTGACCTCTTTGAAAAACACTCACGAGAGATTGGTGCAGCAGAGATCATGAGCATCACAAGTTTTCAACGATTTGAAAATATGCAACTACATGAACGAAATAGTTTTGTAACAGTTGACCATTTTCTCACCTTCAAAATATGTTTCATAAGAAACATTTTGATAATAGTTGAAATTTTGACGAAACATATTTTGACTTTAAATGGGATGACATGTACTTGCACACAGAAAAATGCATCAGGCACAAACAAGCATACAGATGAATAAAAAAACTCATTCTAAATCTTCCTAAGTGCTCAGATTTCTCAAATTAACACACAAGATCACAGATTAATTCATTCTTTCACTCGAAATTTTCCGATCATTATCATGGTTTGGGGTTATGATTTGAGGCTTTGCACGCATGTTAGCATCATAATGCATGAACATTAAACAAACGCCCTAGTAGTAGAGGCAAAGACATCGACATCTTAAACCCTAAATCACTTGATTTCAAACCTATGTTGTTTCTAATCGTGCAAACACACCAATCGAGCATTCTTTAGTGTTCTCTAAAGCTATATGAACTGATTAATTAGACTAAAAAACACATCAAAAGAAAAACCCAAATCGATTATTACATAAACCCTAGTTTCTGATTATACCTTTTTGACCGTTGAAATCACTTGAAACATTTAGGGAATGATTAGACAACAACCATGAAGAAAATAGAAACTCACAATTGTGGAAAAAAATCAAGGATAAAAATATCGTTAGTCTGAATCGTTGAGGTTTTCGATTATGTGTGATTCTTTTAAGAACATTTGTGGAAACATTGATTATTGTCACTAAGTGTAGAGAAAAGTTTGACTGTTTGACACTTGTAGTCCTTGAGCCCGTTTTATTTTCCATGCAAGGTCCTTTTACCTAAGTTTAAGACTTTTGTGTAATTTACTCATTAAAGGTTAGTTACTTTTTCATTTGAGGACCAAACATGGTTAATTGGGATCATTGCAGAAAATTTTCTTTTCTCCCAATCGAATTAGCATTTATTTTGTGAAACCTTTTTGCACATTTTAATTCGAGAGATCATAGAACTTTTGAAAATGAGTTTTTAATACGAATGATGAAGAAACAATTTTTCTTGAAGATGTTTTTAGAAAAGAGTGTGCAAAATCACAATATTTTATAAAAATTGTTTTCTCCCCCTCAAAATATGTTCCCGTGTTTGAAATCACAAAATTGTTTGCTTAGAAGGAACATGTTTTGAAGAGTTGATGTTTGCACACTAAGAAAGATGATGTTTTTTTCTTGACGTTGTAATTCGAGTTCAAAAGTAAGACTTTGAGCCTGACACCATTGAAGTTTCTTTTGAAGTTGAGAAATCTCGAGTGAAAGTTTTGTTTGAACATCATCATTATGAGTCATGATTCTCTCATTTTCTGCTTTTAAAATTTCAATCTCGTGTCTCAACGTATCATTTTCAACATTGTGGTCGGTTATGAGCATGGAATTGCATGACAAATAAACAGAGTTCATAAATAGAGATATAATATCATAACTCAGAACATCTTTCAAGAGTCAATCTACTTCGTTTTGAAGAGTTTTGTTTTGACGTTTTCGTTTTGAAATCGAGTTTTCTGTTGCTTTGAAAATGTTCAAAAAGGATATGGTTAAACCATTTGATTATTCTAAATTACCATCTATCCATGAAACTTTTGTTTCTCAAAAAGAAAAAACAGAACAACCTTGGTATATTTCAGAAATTCATGAATCAACTTCTGATATTGGTCCCGTCAAACCAGAGGCACAAATAAATGGCCCTTTACCATCTTCTGGTGAAATTCAACCATTACCTAAACGATGTCTTGTACTTCGGTATTCCGTTTATGGAAGATATCAAACTTTTGAAATAAGCAACTAAACGTAATTATGAGATAAAAATTTATACTTTTCAATCTGCTTACGAAAAAAGTACAAAGAACATCCACTCTCACCGACAACGAACAAAGCTTTATGGCCGATTATAACATAAAAATGACGTTTTTTGTCCATTTATCTTACGTTTTTTGACAAGACTAACATAAACATGTGTCTCGTGACTACACGTTAGTCACCAGACGCTAACCTAACGAGTTCAAATGTAACATAAACCTACATTCAAATCTTAAACTATTACAATGATTACATATATAAGACCCTAGAAAATGATGTTAACTTCAAAAGCTAACAAACTATGAGACTAACAGTAAACCAGGAAAAAAAACCGTTGAAGTTGATCGACCGTGAGTAAATCCTTATTAAAGCCTTTTGAATATTAATTCGTTACTTTAACATCGTTATAAAGAAAAATTATGTGCTTTTTTATATGGGAACTCAACAAAATTGTACTTTGTGGAGATCCTTTGTGGACCAATTCAATGATTTTTTTGAAATTATGTGAAGACAAAGGGTTGATTATTATTGTAATTCAACTTGTCAAAATGAAAATATGGGATGATAATTTTTTAAACTTTCGACATAGACTTATAAATTTGAATTTTTTTCGTATATGTGTTAATATGTATAATATGTATCGCATGATATTTAGAAAATAATTGTCCAAAATGTTTTTTTTTTGGAACTTAGCTATTTATGCATAATGGAAAGTATAGCATGTTAAAAATACCGATTTGGTGGCCATTGATGAGTTTAAGAATATGTAACGATTTATTTATAACACATGGTCATTATATCTACGTAAAATACACTTTTCAACCCGATTTTTATTTCACTATGTTTGATTGGTTTGTAGTTTAATTGCGAAGGGGCGCCAGAAACAGTTTGCTAATGACAGTTCCAAGATCTCTACTGGGTCCAAGTTCTCCACTCACGAAGAATATACTCAAAAGTTCCCGTTTATGAACAATTCATACCTCTTCGATTCCTCCAATAAAGTTTAGCTGAATTTTACAAAACAAAAAACATTTATATTTGCTATATGCGGCATTTGTCTTTTCATTTGGTACTTATGACATCGTCTTTTGTTAAAATGATTGTGCTAAACACAACATTGCATTTTGCCTACCATCATCTTTTTGTGCAATACAAATATATCACGTTCCATTCTAACCGTGTTTTTTTTTTTTTTTTTTTTAATTAAAAAAAAACCTCGTTAATTTAAGAGGCTTATAACTAGTATATTAATATATTTAACTTTAATTTGTTATGGTGGCTTAATGGCTCAATATGTGCCCTTTAAAAAAATGATAATAATAAAAAAAATGGCTCAATATGAAACTCAAATACCGGGGAACAAACAAGACCCAAGTGCTATTATCAAATATTAAGTTATATCAACACACATTACTTAGTTTACTAGCTGTTACGTATAAGTAGATATTTGAAGGTAACTGACTCCTTTTGTTTGTTTCAAAATTCGTGAAGTTGCTTAAAAGAAAAAGAGAGTTATGCAACATAGGATGCTAATTGTAGTAAATTGCTTTGGAAAGTTCTATGCAAAGACTAAGGAAGCATAGTTGGTAAAGCTTGCATGTGAGTATGTGACTTTGAGTGACACCAACATATGTCATGTTAACTAATTAATCATTTACAGTTCATCACTTTATACACAAAGATTACACACTCAAATAGATACAAAAAGGGAAAGATTGTCATAAGTTAACAATTGTCACTTTCATTATCTTTTCTTGTGAGGAAATCTCACTCAAACTACTTTTGCTAACTTAAGAGAGTTAAAACTGCGACCTCAGCTCATATGTATATCATTCTGCCCTTGAACTCCGACTTCATATGGCTAGGGCGGGTTTCGGACGTATGACTTTTTATTGAGACTCTCGAGCTTTTACAGTTAGACTATCACTTGTATCCGAAGTAAGGGTAGAGGGTGTGGTTTGGGTTTTTCCTTCGCCACATCATATCCACATCACCTTTTTCTCTCTCCAAAACTTTTTCTTTCAACTTTCCCTCAACCACTGCAGCCCATTATCTCTCTTTCATTAATTATTTTTTACTTTTTATCATTTAAAAATAACTCTGAAACATAAATAACCATTCACAATTCACACACAATAAATAAAATATTGTTTCTCTTTCATGAAAATATGTCAGCTCCATTCGGGAGTAGAGTCTCGTGATATTAAATTTTTGTTGTTTCCCTCTATCTTAGGTGTGGTATTTTATAGGGTCCCGCAAAGGGAAAAGCTTTTGACGCTTGTTTTTCCCGATGGCACCTCTCACACTAATAAGCAATTAAATGTATACAAACATGTACGTACTATTTAGAATAATTTTAATATCAACCAAATTTTAAGGATTAATATCATATATCACCATACTTTCATATATGTTTAAAGTGCAAGTATTAAATGCATAATGTATAATATTTTTAATGCATGTTTGGGTATATATGAAATTTACAACTAAAAGAATGGAAAATATGAAATTGATCAAAATTTTAAATGCTACTTATATGCATGGTGCGGAGTAATTTTTAATTACCTTTGTATTTATCATGTTTGTATACATGCATGGGTGCATGATTGATTGGTTGTACATGCATGTTGTCGATAGCAAAATAAATAAGAAGATCCGACAACCCATATATGAACATGTGCTAGACCAACTCTATATCTTTGTCGATCAATATATAAACATTATATCTTACTAATACTTACTTAGCTCAATTATTAAACCATTTGGTTGATATTATGTTACTATATCATATTGACTTGAGACTTATTTTCACGAGCTTGTACGGAACAATTATTTTCACCAGCTCAATTATTAAGCCATTTTGATATAAAGCTCATCATCATTTAGTCTTGGCTTACCCTTGGTTTATGCAATAAAGATCCAGAAAGCTACAGACTATAGAAAAGACGTCTATATATGTTTCTCGATCGTCTCACCTTCAATCGTTACGGTATTGTTAAAGTTCTAAAAGTCGTCAACAACAATAATTAAAGGAAACTACTAAACCAGAGATATAGAAGTGTCCGAAAGAACATTCATATGATCAAAGAGTAAAAAAAATGAACTTTAAAACATAATCCAAGCCATTCGATTGACCAGACCAGGAGTACTTGATCCACATATTCGGGGAAAAAATATAAGGTAACAAGTCTTATTGATCTATTAGAACATAACTACAAAAGTTCCCAACTATAGTCATCAAACATTCAAAATACAATAATTATAATGTGCCACATCAAATTAACCAACTCGATCCTCTAAAACTCACATCCTTAATCAAACCAAACTTAATTAATCTCCTAAACAATGAACTAGATGTGTTAATAGATTACACCAACACACATAAAATGAACGAACCTAGCCATTACAAGAGAGACTAATGTAAAAATCATTGTGCTCACATGCTTCTAGCCATCATTTCTTGAAATCTCCTGTACGATTCTTGCTTCTCCAACATAAACTTCTCATGACAATTCGCAATGAATTTATCAGCAAGACGATCAATTTCATTAGTCTCATCAACACCACGGTCACCTTTGTTCTTCTCCTCAAGCCATTGGAGGTATCCCGAGAGTTGTGACTCTAAGACCGTCTCATGATCAATGTAGGAATTCCATGTCGAATCATAATACACATGGTTGTTAACCGCATCTTTGATGGTCCTTGATGTCACAGGGACTACATGAGATGATGAGCACCAGTTGTAGTGAAACCTAAATGAACCAAAATAACCTTTGTTCTTCTTTTTAAATTTGTTTCTTTGCAAGATCATTGGTTTGAAGAATTTTATGTTGTTGAGATGTTTTTCTTTGAGGAGCTCAATGACGATGGATTTAGCCTTGGTGAAGGTACGGGCCAAGCGACATAAATGAGAGAAGATGAAGTTGTGGAGTATGGTTTTAAGTTTCTTGGAGGTGGCTAAAGAAGAAGAAGATGAATGTATCCTCATGGTGAAAGAATGAGAATACGGGGTAGCCTTTTTTTGTAGGAGTCGTGCATCAATTGGTATTTAAAAGGATCTTGATTACTAAGAAACACTTTTTTTTTTTTAATGGCAAAATAACCAATGGTCACTATATATGAGATGCGATCCTTTAAAAAGTAAAGAAAAATAAAAAAACTAGAAAGCCACTCACAATATGACAAGTGTCCACCATCCACTCCCTCCCTTTTTTCTTATTAAATTCGGTTAGGGGCATTTTGATCTTTTTAACCCCTTTTTTTATTCCTCCCCAAAACTTTAAACGTAAATAACTTTCAAACGATAAACTTTTATGAAAAACCGATTTCACCATAATTTTTTAAATTTAATTCTCTTTAATTTGGTATGCTTTATGATATATGAATCGCAACTTCTTCTTTTTTCAACTTTTTAAGTGGGTGTTGATTTTCTTTAAAATTTTGGCATTTTTAGATCTAATTTTGCCTAGTTTAATGGCCGAATTTTGCAAAACTTAAAACACGAAAGTTGTAGCTTTTTGGCCATTATTTACCCATAAATTTGAATCACTCAAATCCGATATAATATGAGTGAGATATCGCACGTTAAAGATGAACAATAAATGATGAACGTTATCAAAAATGACTGATGAACGTTATAAAAAAATAACTTATGAACGTTATAAAAAATAACTGATGAACAATATAAAAAATAACTGATGAACGTTATTTTTTCGAAAACTGCTGAACATTATAAAAGATAACTGATGAACAATATAAAAAATAACTGATGAACCTAAACACTTTGAAACACAACTGACGCTAACTGATGAACCTAAACACTTTGAAACACAACCAACGCTAACAGATGAACCAAAACACTTTGAAAAATAACCGACGCTAACTGATGAACCTCAACACTTTGAAAAACAACCGACGCTAACTGATGAACCTAAACAGTTTGAAAAACAACCGACGCTAACTGATGAACCTAAACACTTTGAAACACAACCGACGCTAACTGATGAACCTAAACACTTTGAAAAACAACCGACGCTAACTGATGAACCTAAACACTTTGAAACACAACCGACGCTAACTGATGAACCAAAACACTTTGAAAAACAACCGACGCTAACTGATGAACCTAAACACTTTGAAAAACAACCGACGCTAACTGATGAACCTAAACACTTTGAAACACAACCGACGCTAACTGATAAACCAAAACACTTTGAAAAACAACCGACGCTAACTAATGAACCTAAACACTTTGAAACACAACCGACGCTAACTGATGAACCAAAACAGTTTGAAAAAAAAATCGACGTTAACTGACACTAACTGATGAACCAAAACACTTTGAAAAACAACCGACGCTAACTGATGAACCTAAACACTTTAAAACTCAACCGATGCTAACTGATGAACCAATATTAAAAATAACCGATGAACATACTTTTTGCTGAATAAAAAACATGATGAAAATTAACAAACACTAACTAATGAACCAAAACACTTTGAAAAATAACCAACGCTAACTGATGAACCAAAACACTTTGAAAAACAACCGACGCTAACTGATGAACCTAAACACTTTGAAACACAACCGACGCTAACTGATGAACCTAAACACTTTGAAAAACAACCGACGCTAACTGTTGAACCTAAACACTTTGAAACACAATCGACGCTTACTGATTAACCTAAACACTTTCAAACACAACCAACGCTAACTGATGAACCAAAACACTTTGAAAAACAACCGACACTAACTGATGAACCTAAATACTTTGAAAACAACCGACGCTAACTGATGAACCTAAACACTTTGAAACACAATCGACGCTAACTGATGAACCAAAACACTTTGTAAAACAACCGACGCTAACTGATGAACGTTATAAAAAATAACTGATGAACAATATCAAAAATAACTGATGAACGTTATCAAAAATAACTGATGAACGTTATCAAAAAATAACTGATGAACGTTATAAAAAATAACTGATGAACAATATCAAAAATAACTGATGAACGTTATTTTTTCGAAAACTGCTAAACTTTATATAAAGATAACTGATGGACGTAATAAAAAATAACTGATGAACAGTATAAAAAATAACCGATGAACGTTATTTTTTCGAAAACTGCTAAACAGTATAAAAAATAACTGATAAATGTTATAAAAAATAACTAATGAACAATATCAAAAATAACTGATGAACGTTATTAAATGATGAACGTTATAAAAAATAACTGATGAACAATATAAAAAATAACTGATGAATGTTATTTTTTCGAAAACTGCTGAATATTATAAAAAATAATTGATGAATGTTATCAACTGATGAACAATATTAAAAATAACTGATGAACGTTATTTTTTCGAAAACTGTTGAACATTATAAAAAATAAAGAATGAACGTTATCAAAAATAAGTGATGAACAATATCAAAAATAATTGATGAACTGATAAACATTGTGTTTTTATTAGAAAAATTGATGAACTGATGAACAATACTAACTTAACTTGAACTAATGAACATTATAAAAAATAACTGATGAACAAAATTAACCGATGACCAAAACTAACTAATGAACTGATGAACATTATCAAAACTAAGCGGATCAAATACAAAGTTGTGGAGTCACTTTTTAACAAAAATGTGGAAACCAAATAATCGATCGAAGCGTGTACAGTCATTATAATCAGATCAGATGCATACTAAGACCAACTGTACTGGGGCGTGTTTAGCCCCTATAGCGCCCCAAATAAGCCCATAACGCCCCATCTTCCATAATCGAAGGGCGTGGAAGAAGCAAAAAGGGGCTGGAGCGTTTTCTGCATAGCGCCCGCGCCTTTTACTTTCATTCCAAAAAAACCCACTTTTTTGCCTGCATAGCGCCCCACCATGCACCATCTACCACTACACCACTTTTTCTTCCAAGCCCCATGGTGGCCCACACTGCCACATGGCGCAAAACGCCCCATCCTCTCTTACACACCACTACACATGGTCTAACAACCTTAAAAATCATCTGTCAAATACACAACTAAATAATCTCAAACCACCACTCACTATAATCATCAGCAGAAAAAGAGATCATCAATAACAACCTAAAAATGTCTAATACAAAACCTAAGTCATCAGCAAAACCAGTGATTATAATCCATCAAAGCATTCAGTCTAATACGCCGAAAAAAGTATTATTCCCCTTCACAATCAAATTTCAAATTTCAACCCAACTAGTGATTTAACGACATACCCTTGATGAACAACAATTGGAATATCGACAGTTCGACGACGATCGGGAGCTCGAAGCGCAGTCGCGGCACCAAAAGATGGCTGAAACAAGATCAACAGCAACAGTGTTATCATCATTGTTGAATAATTCATAAGAGTTCGATCAGATTTTTGTTAAATGATGATAAGTTATAGAATGAAACAGATAATTGTTTTCTTCGCAGTTTTGATTTTCCGTAATTGTAAACAAAATAAGATAAGAAAGCCATTCTGAAAAGTGAAGATAGAAATAGTAGTTGGAGAGAGAAAAGTGAAAATGGAAAGGACGGGAATACCCTTGTGACTTAGAAACCTGCCATTTGTATAGAGTCCGCTACCCACTAATAGATCCGTAATTTTTAGACTTTTTAAATTTTGCTCCCTTTCTAATAGATCCGCTACCCACTATATAAATGTATTTAACTTGACATTTTTTCTTTTGTTATGTACTCAACTTTTAATTTTCTTATTGTATGTATCAAACTCTCTAATCTTTCTCATTGTATGTATCATTCTTTTAATATTTCTTATTGTATGTATCATTACTATTAAGTGTTGTATTTGTTAAGACTTAACTACATTTTTTGTCCTTGTTGTTTGCCGGATGTAACACTTTTAGTCAATTTGTTTGGTCCCTAATACTTAACCTTAGTTAGTCCAAAATACATAACCACCGCCCACCACCGCCACCACCACATATCACCACCACATATCACAACCACCCACCACCACTACTTACCACCACCATCACCACCATGCACCACCCACTACCACCACCACCAAAAAGGTGGTGATAGGTGGTGGTGGTGGGTGGCGGTAGTAGCTGTGGGTGGCGGTGGTGGTGATTGGTGGTGGTGGTGGTAAGTGGTAGGTGGTGGTGGTGGGAGGTAGGTGGTGGTGGTGGTAAGTGGTGGTGGTGGATGGTGGTGGTGGCGGTGGTGGGCGGTGGTTATGCATTTCGGACTAATTGAGGTTAAGTATTGGGGACCAAACAAATGGACTAAAAGTGTTACACCCGGCAAACCACAAGGACCCAAAATGTATTTAACTCTTAACAAATACAACACTTATAACACTAATAATACATACAATAAGAAATATTAAAACTGATACATACAATAAGAAAGATTAGAGAGTTTGATACATAGAATAAGAAAATTAAAAGTTGAGTACATAACAAAAGAAAAAGGGTCAAGTTGGATATGTTTTTAGAGAATTATCCCTATGATTTATGCACATGGAGTTTTACTTAATTTCATTACAAAACTACATATTGTCTTTAACTTGATACTTTGATCAAATGTTTACTATGCTATTTAATAATAATAAAACAAAAAATTCATTAAATTAATAGTCTTAAAAATTCAGTAATCCACTACCATGTTTTTTAACATATATTTGTTGTCCAAATTTAAGGCGATTAATTGTATGTGTTGAGTTTCTCTTGCAAAAATGTCCCAGATGTTCGTTGTTCAAATAAGAGTTAGAAACCACTTTTACATATTTTGAAACGTTGCTTTTGTTTCTTTTTCTTTTAAATCCTTTTGAGTTTCTTCTTGGGGTTTTAAATCCTAATCAAATTTCTATAGTTTTATACTCCGTATACGATCAACCACTATGTTTTAGAAGGACTTTCAAGAATAAAGGAAAATGATTCTTATGGTTAAAACTTGTACATAAATATATGTTTAACAAGAGAATTTAGTCATGTTATATAGACATAAGTTTAGGACTTCGTACCGCTACCCAATAATAAAATATCAAAATGTGCATTACAATTTCAAAGTTTAGCTGAATTCCTAAAGTTGACACTAATGGGTGACAAAAATTTCACCCCGTGAGGTTCGTTTGGTACCTTATCTTTTATAAATGAAATATAACGTATAACTATAACCTCTTACTTATAATATAAGAGATGTCTGAAAACCTGAAAATGAATGTTGTAGCAATTAAATTTGAACTAATTGTAGTGTTCAATTTTGGCATGTATAAGAAACTGAGTCATCTCATTAAACAGAAAATTAAAATTGAAATAATCTGGTTAAACTCATCTAAATTTCATAAATAAAAATAAAAAAATATCTATAAAAACAAAAATGATGGTTTTGAAAAATAACTAGAAACAGAGGGGTTAATTGATAAAAATTTAGTTGTTAGATTTTAAATATATGATATAAACTTAAGTAAATTTATTAGCTTCATGTTTTTTTTTTAACAATTTTATAAACGTAATAAATACCATATACACTTTAAACCCGTAGACTTTATATTTTATTTTTAAAAAAAGGGAAATTCTAACTTGTGCCATGGTGGTAGAGGTTAAAAGTCATTAAACGAACTCACATTACAATGTTCTCATGTTCGTTGATATTAATAATTTTCTAAATTTATGATGTCTATCAAAATTATCAGTGTTTTATATGGAAATTAAATTATTTAAAGAAATATTTGTCGTCATTAAACACTTCTAAGCTTGTGCCACTATGGCACAATTTAGAAAACCCAAAAAAAAAAACATATATGTTTTTGTTATTTATAATTATTATTATAATTATATATTAAATTAATGTATATGAATGTAATTACTAAGTATCAAAATAAAAGCACAAGTTATTATGATATATAAATGAATACACGAGATTTTACATATACAACAACTCATGGTATTCCTCTTTATGAGATTAGGTAAGGCTATCCGGAAAAGTATTTTTATTCTTGTTCACGTTCAATAACGACTCATATTATTTCTCTTTATCAGTTTAACCCACGTATACATAGGTTTAAAAAATAAATACAACTAAAATTATTATTATAAAAACTATAAATATCAAAATGAAGACACGACTCCACGAATTATTGTGAGGTGAAAACATATACACGATATTGTGATACAGCAACCATGTGTGTAATTACTCTTTAAAATTTAAATAATGATATCTAGAAAAACATTTTTTAAGGGTCATTACTAGCTATTAAACACGTATAATGTCTAAAACATGATATCAATAGTTAAATTTAAACAATATCAACCTCAACACCATGACAGTTAAACAAATTCAAATCCTTTGTCTAACAAAAATCTATACAAAATATTAATTTATATAGTAATACACAATGAAAATTTTATGTAAAACCTATGGGGGGTATTATAACTATATAAGTATAAAAGATTTTACCTAATGTTATAGAAAAAAATCTTATTTAACAACTCTTTATATGTACCGTGACAGACTTTACTGTGCCAATAGAAATTTACAAAATAGAAATTTACGTTCTTAAGCAATTGTATTATTAAAATTATATAATATAGAATTTGCATGTACAAATAATTAAAATTTAGATGTATTGTGTCTTATATAACTAGTTTATAACATCGTGCATACATGAGACTGTTAAATAGGTTTTCTATAAAATTATATAAATCTTTTATACTTATATAGTTATAATACTCGTTCACGCGCGAGGTTTTTCACAAAATTTTCAATATGTGTTAATATCGATTAATATTTTGTATATTTTTTTGTTGGAAGAAGATTTTGACTTTATTTAATTGACATAATGTTAAGGTTGATGCTTTTTAAATTCATCTATTGATATCACGTAGTGAAACTTAAAAAAAGGTTTTTGGGATATCCTTATTTAAACTTTAAAAAGTAATTATATGCGTCGATGATATATGTACAATCTCATTAAGTTGATTTCATCTCACACTAACCCATGGGGCAGTGATATATATATATATATATATATATATATTATATATATATATATATAATATATATATTATATATATATATATATATATATATATATATTATTTTTTTTTTAATAATTATTTTAGCCGCATTTAATTTTTAAATTTGTGTCCGTTCGGGTTAAACTTATAAAGAGAAATAACATAAGTCGTTATTGAATGCCATTAGTAAAAGAGAATTTTGCGGATCTCCTTACATAATCTCATAAAGAGGAATAACATGGGGTCGTTCGTATATATACAATCTCGTGTATTTATTTATATATCACAATAATTCGTGTTTTTATTATGATATTTATAATTACGTGCACATACATTAATTTAATATATAATGATAATAATGTTTATTAATAACAACAACGTATATGTTTTAAAAAAATATATAAAAATTCTTTGGAGCAGTTATTAGATTTGTAAAGTTATTACAAAAATAAAATATGATAATTTTTCGTAAATCTTTATAATTTATTTAAAACTTAACAACTAAAGGTTTATTAATTACTTCATTTTTTTAGTTTTTATCTTTATAAAATCGACACATGTGTTTTTATACATATTTAGTTTGCTGGATAAAAATTAAATATGTTAACCCAGATTGAAGTCAAATTTGACTTGCAATTAGCCAATCAGAATGCTTGATTTCAAAGTTAAGCTCTCTCCTTGATCAACTTAAAATTTTATTTGTCCAATTTGTATATTCTCTTATTATATTATATAAGAGATAAGAGATTAGCGCATGTGCTGCATAAGATCTCACACTTAATGTATGCCGACGATGTTATTTTTTTGGGAGAGTGGTCTTGGTTAAATGCTCACCACCTTATATGCATGCTTCGGTGCTTCTTTCTAATCTCTGGTCTGAAGGTTAATGTTCACAAAAGTAATGTCCTTGGAATTGGTGTATCCGATAATGATGTTTCTTGTATGGCGAATGTTATTGGATGTGGGGCGGCTAAGTTTCCTATGAAATATCTTGGCGTTCCGGTTGGATGTAACATGTCCAGATGTTCCAATTGGAATCCTATTATCAAGAAGTTTTCTTCTAAACTCTCCTCTTGGAAAGCTAGGCTTTTATCGGTAGGTGGTCGTCTTTCATTGATAAAGTCTGTTCTTGGGAATCTTCCCACATACTATATGTCTATATACTCGATGCCTGTTTTGGTGCGAAATAAACTCGAGGCAATGAGAAACAAGTTCTTTATTGGAGGGGATCAGGAAGATAAAAAAGTGACCTGGGTTAAATGGAAGAAATGCATGGCTAGTAAGGAGCATGGAGGGCTCGGCATTGGGAGTTTATTCGGGCTCAATGTTGGTCTCTTATTTAAATGGATATGGAGGTTTTTGAATAACTCTTCCGGTCTTTGGGGCTGTGTTATTCAGAGGATATATGGGTTCGATGGAGGCATCTTCTTAGCCTACTTGGGGTGCAATTCTCCATTCTATTTATAGCCTTAAGAACCAAGGTATGGATTTGCTTTCCAAGTGTACCAGCAATATTGGAAATGGGCTTTCGGCTCGTTTTTGGGAAGATATTTGGTGTGGTAACCAACCTCTTAAACTTCAATTCCCTCGTATTTATATGCTTGATATCGACAAGAATTGTTCCATTGCCAGCAGGGTTCCTTTAGTTGACTGGAACATGGTGTTTAGACGTGACCCGAGGGGTGGTGCTGAATCTGTTCAATATAATGCCTTAAAGGATGTTATTGGGAGCGTTTCTTTATCAGACAAAAGAGATTCATGGAAGTGGTCTTTAGACGGATGTAATAGTTTTTCTGTTGCTTCTGTTCGCAATATGGTGGACTCTCAAACTCTTGACATGGAGCTCGTGGCCACTCGCTGGAACCGTTTAATTCCGATTAAAGTTAACGTGTTCTTGTGGAGATTGAAGCTTAACAGGCTTCCATCGAGGGTTAACCTTGATCGGAAAGGTATTGATATTGGTTCCATTCTATGTCCCATTTGTACCGATGACATCGAATCTGTTAACTACATTTTCTTCAACTGCGGGTTGGCTCAAGATTTGTGGGGTTTATTGGCTAATTGGTGGGCGTTGGACATTCCTTTTTGTGCTAATATATCGGAGTGGTATGATTGGCTTGATTCTCCTTCCGTTCCGAGTAAGGTTCGTTTGGTTCTTGAAGGTGTGGGGGGACCCTCTTGTGGTCTATTTGGAATTACCGCAATCACTTGCTTTTCTCTAATCCTCCTCCTAAGAAGTCGATGATTTGGGACGCTATAGTTTCTCAATCTTATCTATGGATTTCATCTAGAAATCCTAAGTTTAATTGTAGTTGGGTTAGCTGGTTACAATATCCGTTAGCTTATTTATCTTCTTTTGTAATCTCTTTTCCTAGCCTTTGCTAGTTATATAAAAGCCGCCGTTCAAAAAAAAAAAAAAAAAAAAAAAAAAAAAAAAAAAAAAAAAAACTAGTTTTAGATAAAGTGCCAAGCAATCTTTCTTTTTGCGAGGATTTTGGAAGACGAAACTTTACACCTCTCAATCTTTTCAGATTTGTTGATGTTTTCGAAAGAAAAAAAAAAAAAGAAGGAAATTTGTGACTTGTGAAACACACGAACGTTTTGCTTTAGAAATTTGAATATGAATATAGAAATCATAACATGCTAAATTGCTAATGGCCTAACATATGTTCTTATGACATATAGTGTACGGATGGCACACCGAGACCTATGATTTTTCATTGAGCAAAAGTTGTACCATTAAAAGTGAATATGATGAAAGCGCGCTTATAAGCAAATTTGATAACCAATGATATGGTGAGCGTGCCACAATTTTGTACACTTATATAAGATCCTACTTATATGTGTACTAATGTTGAGGTCGTACACCACAACAAAATATCAATGTAACAATAGCCAATAATAACGTAAACAAAAAGCAACGCAAAACATCACGCTTTTTCAGATTTGGCTACTCAAGCTCTCAACTCTCTTGTTGTTAAAAATTAAAAAAAAAAAAAAAAAAAAAAACTCTTAACTAACATCTCGAGTCACATTTTTTTTTTTTTTTTTTTTTTTTTTTTTTTTTTTTTTTTTTTTTTTAAGTTTTAGTGTCATCACTTATATTTTATATAATTGTGATTTATTTGAGATTAAGAGATTAATTAGATTTAGCTTACAATCGAGTTTGAAAGTGCGGAATGTACACTCATTCTATCTAACTTGATGTCGCCACAAACAAGTGCGGGGGTCAAAGGGCAACGCCCAAAACCTAAACGATTTTTGGGATTTGGATATTACTCGTATTTCCCTCTAAACCGTTTTTTCCACCAAAAGACACACCTTTTCACCAACAGGTGTGACTCTTTCCACCAACCACTTTGAACCGAATGCAACTAACTCTCGGTTATGTTATATACACCAAAATTGATCTCTTCCAGAACATAACAACTTTATGTGTATTACTTAGTTCTCTCGTACATTAGAAACTAAATGTGATTATCTGAATTATCTAATTGAGGATTTCGTGATACCCAAAGCATATAGGGTCGAAATATTTCAATTTGAAAGTGATCTCTACACAGTTCAGAAAATATATCACACTTACACCCAAAATTCTAACACTTTTAACATATTTAGCTTGACATTATGTCTAGTTAAGTACAACACTTTGGTGAAATTAGGCTAATAAACTTGTTTACTATAAATATAGATTTATGGTTAATAAGAGGGTGTTGTTTAGGCTTATATACAATTGTGAGAATATTCAAATATATTTCATGAATTATTAGTGATGACGTATAGTCTATACCCGGGTCAATAAGGCCAAGCCCTCGGTAAAGGTATGCGGTTTGGGCCTTATTGGCCCAAACCTACTAGGGTTTCATATGTATATAAAGGGCACCCAAGCCCTCGGTAAAGGTACGATCTACTAAAACCCTAACTCTTCACTAAACCCAAAACTTCGATTACTTACTCTCACGCCGGAGGATAATCGGGGGAAACAATCCCTCGATAAGCCTAACGGTGTTTGTTCTTTTTCTTAGTGCGGAGGTTCCATCCAGCATTAAGATCTAATTGGTACGAGAATAGGAGTCTTAACAAGGAACGCCCAACTTTTGTATCAACAAGTGGCGCCATCCGTGGGACCCTACACTAAGAATTTTACCAAGAACTAGAATGACGAAACACGGAAGTCACAAGAGTCCGCATGGGAAGAAGGCGCACGATGACCCACTAGGGAAGAAGCATCAAACTGACGTGGCCTCTAAGCAGGCTTCTGGGACAACCAGCACGCCTGAAAGCTTAGGAGCGTACTCAGATCTGGTCTTCCCCACAGTGGAATCACTTACCAAGACTACCCCCGCTATTACAACAAGTACTAGCGCGATAGAACTGGAGCGCACCCCTCTTGCCATGCCAGAAGTGAACTTCACTGAGCCTCCCAATGCGCCTGTCCGAAACAAGGATCTTGTCTTGGAAACAGACTCCATCGCACTAGAGGGAGTCACTTCCGAATTGGCGCCAAGCGATTTTGTATCTCAAAACTACGAAGCCTTGGCTGCGCTCATGCGAGAGGAGGCAAAGAAGAGGTCAAGCCAAAGTCTGCACGGCAGACTCAACTTTGACCCTGAGCATGAGGCGTCCCCAACGCGCTACCGAAAGGAAAGATGCGAGAAGGATAGCCGCAAACAACCAGTGTTTACCAGGATTGGAAGGAGGGTTATGGATGATGAAGCAGCCGATCCTCAACATCTGGAGGAGCCTGAAGAGGGGGAACGGCGCGCCAATGTCCACGCTAGGCTTGGCAGTCGCAGGATTCAGGATAGGCTTGGGCGACGATGTTCCCCGAGTGAAAGCCCTTCAAGCTCTGACTCTGATGACAGTCGGCGCAAGCGCCGCAGAGGAACAAGCTCAGATTCTGATAATAGTCGGCGCAAGCATCGCAAAAGAGTGCGCTCATCCTCAAGTGATTCCTCGGACAACGAGGACAAAGAAACTGGACACTGGAAATCAAGAGGAAAATATCGCGACCAGGAAGATGAAGACATGTCTCTTCCCTGGCGTCGCCAAAAGGTTGATGCGTTCACTAGACGCATCAGCGATTTTTCGGAGAATAAGAAAAGGCGCATGCCTGCTAACGTTAAAACATATGATGGGACAGGTGATCCTGATGATCACCTAAAAATTTTCGAATCAGCAGCTACTATCGAAAATTGGCCACAACCTGTGTGGTGCCATATGTTCAACTCTACATTAGTAGGGAATGCGCGCAACTGGTTTAGCAAGCTTCCACGTAGAAGCATCGGTGGATTTGAGGAGTTGCGAAGGGCGTTTCGCTTAAACTTTACTCAAAGAAAGAAGTGCGCCAAAAATCCTGTTGAACTCGCTAGGGTTAAACAGCGACAAGGGGAATCCACAAGCGCTTTCATGGAACGCTTTAAGGATGAATGTATGCAAGTCAAAGCGTGTCCAGAGATACTAAAAATATCGGGTTTTATGAATGCAATCAATAACCCAGACTTGATAAAAAAAGTTAAACGATAAGGTTCCCCTAACTTTTGACGAACTCATGAAGCGAACGAGGTCTTTCGTCCAAGGAGAAGCAGCCGCCGCGGATAGCAAGAAAGGCTACTCGAACCATAGGCCACAAGAAGAGTCAAGGAGACAATCCAATGACCAGAGTGGCAATCGTAATAAGAGTTACCGCACCCAAGGCGGTGGAAGGGGAAACGACAAGTACACCCCATTAACAAAATCTCCAAAGGAGATATTCGCAACGGAGGGGGCGAACTTCCCGAAACCACCACCAATGCGCACCCCAGAGGATCGGCGCATAGGGAATGGTTATTGCGAATACCATGGACAGAAAGGTCACACAACCAACGAGTGCGTCCAACTGCGCCAATTGATTGACAAATTGGTAAAGGAAGGAAAGATGGACCACCTCGTAAAAAACATCAGAGAAGGGAAAGACAAAACAAAACCAGGGGCCAAGAAAGAGACATCAAAAGAAAAGGCAGATATCATCTACATGATACAGCCATGGCAGCGCGCGACAAGACAGAAAGTCAGTCAACGGTTTTCTAAAGGAAATGAAATTTCTTTCCCCTCCATAACTGCGAACAACGCAGTAGTGGATCCACTTACCATTGAAATACATACGGGGGGTCATGACATCCGTCGCATGTATGTAGATGGAGGTGCATCCGCTGATATTATATATGAACACTGTTTCAAGAAGCTACGACCTGAGATACAGAATCAGTTGATCCCAGCCACAACGTCGCTCACTGGCTTCACAGGGGAGAAGATATGGCCCATGGGGCAATTACGTCTATTTGTAGAAGTTGGTGACAAACCACACTCTACAGTCACCTGGATGAACTTCATGGTAATCAGATCCCCCTCTCCGTACAACGGCATCATCGGGAGACCTGGAATATCATCCATCCGCGCTGTGCCATCCACAGCGCACGGGATGCTCAAGTTCCCAGTGGAAGGAGGTATTGTCACTCTTTACAATACCACCATACCACCCAAAGAATGCAACGCAGTGACAAATGACGTAGGCGATGTTCCAGAACAACGCGCAATCAAAGTCCCAAACCTAAAGGTCGCCATTCATCCTGACTACTCGGATCAACAGGTATCTATTGGCGGGTCTCTGTCTGACAAAGGCAAATCAGCTATATGCGCACTCCTGCAAAATAACTTAGATATTTTTGCATGGGAACCAAAGCATATGACAGGAATGCCACGCTCCATCACGGAACACAAGCTACAAATCCGACAAGGATATCCTCCAATACGACAGAAAAAGCGCGGACAAGCCCCAGACCGAGCAAAAGCCATCCTGGAAGAAGTACACAAACTAGTAGACGCAGGCATCATGCGGGAAGTGTACTACCATGACTGGCTCTCTAACCCAGTAATGGTAAAGAAGAGCGATGGCAGTTGGAGAATGTGCGTAGACTTTACAGACCTCAACAAAGCATGTCCACAGGACTGCTACCCGCTACCGGAGATAGACTGGAAGATCGAATCTCTGTGCGGGTATCCCTTCAAATGCTTCCTGGACGCATACAAGGGATACCACCAAATTAAAATGGCGGAGGAAGATGAAGAAAAAACGGCCTTCCACACAAGTCAAGGGGTCTATTGCTATACAAAGATGCCCTTTGGCCTAAAGAACGCAGGAGCAACATACCAACGATTGGTAGACACTGCGTTCGAGAAACAAGTAGGCCGCAACTTGGAAGTATACGTCGATGACCTCGTCATCAAAAGCCATACAGAGGAAGAGCTAGTGCGCGACATGGAGGAAACGTTCAAAACACTGAGGAGAATCAACATGAAATTGAACCCTAAAAAGTGTACATTTGGTGCTACAGAGGGCATGTTTCTCGGGTATTTGATAGAACCCGATGGGATCAAGCCTTGCCCAGAGAAGACCCAAGCAGTCATTGACCTCCCCTCACCGCGCACACTAAAGGAGGTTCAGTCCCTAAACGGCAAGCTAGCCGGACTGAACCGATTCTTATCCAAATCAGCGGACAAGTCACTTCCCCTATTCAAAACACTCAAGAAGTGCACAAAAAAGGGAGACTTTAGATGGACCGCGGAAGCAGAAGAAGCCTTCCAACAGCTCAAACAACACATAGCAGCGCTCCCAAAGCTTGTCGCGCCCCGACCAGGGGAAGAGCTGATCATGTACCTATCTGCGACTCAGGGGGCAGTCAGCGCAGTGCTACTGACAGACAGGAACTCCGTCCAGACACCCATTTATTTTGTTAGTAAGGCGCTCAAGAAGACGGAGATTAACTACACTGCAATGGAAAAGTTGGTCCTAGCCTTAGTGTTTGCAGCGAAAAGACTGCGCAGGTATTTCCAGGCGCACCCAATAACTGTTATCACAGACCAACCCATCAAACAAGTTATCTCGAGACCCGACGCATCGGGACGCCTACAAAAGTGGAGTGTACTACTGGGCGAGCATAACATATCATACAGACCGCGCACTGCAATCAAAGGGCAGATATTGGCCGACTTCATCATTGAGAAGCCAGATACTGACACTACACCTGCGACAAGAAAGGGGGAACCTCAAGAACCATGGATTCTATTCACCGATGGATCCTCATGCGTAGATGGATCAGGAGGTGGTCTTATTCTCACTAACCCAGAAGGAGCCGAATTCACCTACGCACTGCGCTTTGAATTCACCGCCACGAACAACGAGGCAGAATACGAAGCCCTAATTGCTGGACTACGTATTGCGACACGAATGGGGGTACGCAACCTAGAGGCAAATGTAGATTCCCGATTGGTGGCCAACCAAGTATCAGGAAAATACGAGGCTAAGGAGGAAAACATGATCCAATACCTCGAAAAAACCAAATCTCTGATCCAGAACTTCGATAGGTTTACCATCAAGCAGGTTCCCAGGGGTGAAAACAGGAAAGCAGACGCGCTGAGCAAGATTGCATCCACCAGTTTTGCGCATTTATCAAAACAAGTATTGGTGGAAACCTTGAAAAACAAGTCAATCGTATAAATGGAAATATCTACAGTGATAGAAGAAGAAGGCCCTACGTGGATGACACCAATCATTGACTTCATTAGCAAGGGCATACTACCCCAAGAACAGAAGGAAGCTCGAAGAATCCGGCGCACAGCGCAGCGATTCGAGCTTAGGGATGACGTCTTATATAGACGCTCATTCCTACAACCATGGCTTAGATGCGTTGGACCTCTCCAGGCAGACTATGTACTTCGAGAAATCCACGCAGGCTCATGCAGCATGCACTCAGGACCACGGTCCATTGTAGCGCGCGCCCTAAGGTCTGGATACTATTGGCCAACTATGCACCGTGACGCGCGAGATTTGGTACGGAAGTGCAGTGATTGCCAAGTTCACAGACCCATTCCGCGCCGACCACAGCATGAACTAACGCCTATTACATCGCCATGGCCATTCTACAAATGGGGTATCGACATCGCTGGACCTTTCCCTATTGCCGCAGGTGGATTGAAATTCCTTATTGTGGCAATAGACTACTTTACTAAGTGGATCGAAGCAAAGGCAGTAGCGACCATAACAGGTAACCAGATAAAACGATTCGTGTGGGACAACATAGTATGTCGCTTTGGATTACCTGGTGAAATTATCTCAGATAACGGAAAACAATTCCGTGATAACCCGTTCAAAGATTGGTGCGAACAGCTGAACATCACGCAACACTTTGCATCAGTAACTCATCCACAAACCAATGGTCTAGTTGAACGCGCAAATAGAAGCCTAGGTGAAGGAATCAAAGCGCGCCTGGACAGACACAAAGGAAGATGGGTAGAAGAACTATCACATGTTCTCTGGGCGCACCGAACAACCATCAAGGTTAGCAACGGGGACACTCCCTTCTCTCTGGTCTATGGGACAGAAGCTGTAATACCAGCTGAAATTGGAATGCCAACTATCCGTACTGCGGAAGTTAATGTGGCAACCAATGATGATGAGCGGCGCATAGACTTAGATCTATTGGAAGAGCGACGTGAACGCGCAGCAATACGCGAAGAAAAAGCCAAGTCAAGAATGAAAGGATACTATGATGCCAAAGTACGCAGCACTTCATTCAGACCAGGTGACTTTGTATACCGCGAAAATGACTCAAGCCGCGCAGAAGACACTGGTAAGCTAGGACCAAAGTGGGAAGGACCTTACGAGGTCATAGAAGCACTTGGCAATGGAGCGTACAAGCTACGCGACAAGGATGGACATGAGCTACAGCGAACGTGGAACGTCCGCAACCTTAAGCGGTGCTATCTTTAAAGCAGGCTACGGCCCAGCATGGACACTCATGCACTTTAGAAAGTGCCCCCAATAAAGATCCATGTAATTTTATTTTTTAAGAATTATCTAGATAAGTATTCTCTTTTTTTTTAAAACTTGCAAGTATTAATAAAACGTTATGGTTTCTAGCTAACTCCATAACACATTTAACTCTATTGTTTGCATCTTTCATTATCGTGTTTCAATATTGTTATAATCTTGCCTACATGGCGTGCATGCACACACTAAGACCCACGATGGCAGAAAGGATGAGTAAACCTAATAAATGATGAGGCGAAAAGTGTACCGCTTTTAAGGGGTCATTTAAGCCCGAAATCGTATTTATTTGATCAAATATTGCCCTAAATCGTTCCTTTTGTCATTTTAGGTACTTTTGAGGAGAAATCTGGAAAAGGAGGCATTTTGGACGTTTTTGGAGCATTAAAGTGAAGAAAACGGCAAAGTCTCAAGAATCGGCTGAAAGTTACTCTTGACGGCGTCACAATTAACATGGGACGGCGTCATGCCTTGGCAAGAAAAGTTGGATGTGAAATTTACTCATGACGGGCCAGTGAGTTAGCATGAGAATTCTGACGGCGTCACGCTTTAACTAAATCAAGGGCGTCACGGCTTAAATCATAAGGGGACGGCGTCACGTTCAGGGTTAGACGGCGTCAAGCCTTGATAAGCCAGAATGGATTTTTGAAGAGCTAAAGAGGGACGGCGTCAAGAAGGTCACCCGGGAACCCTAAAAGCGGCGAGGTGACGGCGTCACAATGCATAAGGTGACGCCGTCAGATCCAAAAATCTATATATAGTTTTCTAATCTTTTGTCATTAGGGAGAGCTTAGTGTGTGGAATTTTGGGATAAAACCCTAAGACGATTTTAGCTACTTTTTCAGGGCTTTTTGCCTTGAGATCTTCCATGTTTCATTGAAAGATAAGTTATCAATTAATCATTCAATATGTCTATGTGTTGTTTGATTCTATCTTATGCTTGTCTTTTGTTTAACATGTTAGGCTAATTTTATCTTGTGTTTGCTTAGATCTAATGAAACTTAGCTATTGATTATTGGTTGTTAGTGTGTTGTTAGTTGTATTGGATGATTGTTCATCTATGTTAGGCTTAAGAAAACTGGCTAACTTCCTATTCGGTAACTTGCTTGAACGTCTTAAGAAACATGAACCAAATGCGTACTAAAGGTTTTTATGGTTGTATTTAATGCACAAGCGAATTCTAGTGATCCCATGTTAGGAGCTTCCTAGCCGGCTCGACATAGGAGTGAAGTAGGAGCTTGTAGAGTTGGGGAAGTAAGTACGCCACCCCACGAATGGTATTAAGGAATACACCCGTCATCCACGCAACTATTACACACTAATTAACCGGTAAAAGATAGTTAGGGAGTAAGGAAATCTAAGTAAACACATTTCTCTACACATAAGTTTCTCACCACTTTTCATTTTTGTTATTTTATTTTATTTGCATTCGTAGTCATTTGGGTTAGTTGACTAGCAACTAATTCCGCCCACTCCTTCAAACCCGAGATTTTACTTGCTTTCATAAAATTATAAAAACATAAAAAGAATCTTCCTCAACCCTTAGACCTAATTAGAGTAGCCTTTCATACCTAACGAACACTATTCCCTGTGGAGAACGATCAATCCCCCGTACTTACCACTACACTATACTACATCGGTCAGGTACACTGCCTGGTGGGGTTGTAAGCCTCTTGAGATCCCTCGAGAGGTAAAACCTGTTGTAAGGTTACAAAACCACGCACATCAAGTTTTTGGCGCCGTTGCCGGGGAGTAGTTATTGCTTAGGTTGAAATTTTATTTTTATTAGGTCTGCTCACAAGATTCCTATCAAGTGAGATTTTTTCTTTTTATTTTGTAGCTTTCTCGTAGTCTATCTTTTCTTTGTGATTTTGTTTGTAATTTGCTTCAAATGGACTTTTCACTTAGATTTCTAAGATTGCAAGATATGGTTGAGTGGCTAGAATACCAAGAAGTTCAAAATACCTCATTTAGAGACACTTATGAATCATATGAGCCTTCACCTAGGATAGATTCTTATGAACAACCTCCATGTTTAGGATCTTGTTTTAGTGAGGCTAATAGGAAAAGCGACCTAGTTTGCCAAGGAATTGTGGATAGAGCCGTATCAATAAACTATAAGTTGGATGAAGCACTAGGTTTGTTATTATCACTACCTAAGAAAATAATTGACGAGGATATAGGTGATCTTGACACGTGGAATGATGAGGTAAACACCATAAGCCCACAAAATACTCAACCATCATTTGAGGCACCCACACCGCCCGTGACTTACCCGGAAGAAGTAGAAGAGACTTTAGGAATCCCGATGGAGGTAGAACCCTTGGACCAAGCACAACTAGAGGATATAGGTTTGCACACTTTTAGTGATGACCTTACTCATAGTTCCAGGGAATTTCTTAGTGTTGATGAATTGGAACCTCAACCTTTACAGAACTTTTCATCCTTAGATTTACATCTAGGAGAAAAAAGAGGAACCGACCCACCCATCAACCAAAATTATCCGGGTAGTTTTAGGATGAAGGAAGCCATTCACTCACCCCCTTCACCTCACGTGGCATATTCACACCCTAAGGGTGTGTATCGCTACTTTCACCCGCACTTAATCCTAAGTGTAGGGAAAACCTCCCCTATTTTTGTTAAATAAGGGTAGAGTCAGGCTCGTGACTCGAACAAAAACAAGCGCTTATTGGGAGGCAACCCAAGCTTTATTTGCTTTATTTGTTTGATTGTTTGTTTATTTAATTTTATTTGTTTCCGTATGCATTTCTTATTCTTTTTGTTTACTGTTCATGTCTCAAATATAAATTGTGAAAATGCTTTATTTTGTTTTTAACTTCGTCTTAACTACATATAAAGGTATTTTGCAAAAGATAAGTGTAAGGGAAATCCAAATTTGTTTTTAAGAACAAGATTGAACATGAACGATAACAATGAGATATAAGCATGCATATTAGTATTTGTTTGAGTCAAATGCTTGTATCGAGTCATAATGAAGTTTTGCAGGAATTCCAGGAAGTAAGGTATAGGTTTTTCCAGAAATTTTCCGGAAACTTAACATGAGAATTCTGTCAGATCATTTCTGACGGCGTCAGGCCTTACAACCTGACGGCGTCAGGTTTTAATTTTCTGAAATTTTTGAAAGTTTTGTTTTTCTACCGGAATCATAAAAGTTTTTATTAAATCTCTAACTTATAAACTCCAGGAATCTGCAAAACATTCATTCCGCAAGCATTATATCTTTAATTGTTTTATTTCTAAGTCTGGAATTACACCTAGTTGTGAGTTGTCTTTGTTCGGTTTGATGCTTTGGTTTTTCTTGTTTGTTTTCTCAGGTTTAACAGGTTATTTTGGACAAGGAAATGTTTTTGGATCAAGCTTATGGCGATGCATTAGTCTTGGAGCTTCTATATTCTCTTGGAAGAAGATCTAACCATGTTACCTCTTTATCCACCGAACGAATCAGGGGAGTATTTGATTTCATTCTTTTACCTTATTTACTTTTACATCTTGTTATTTGAACATTGGGGACAATGTTCATCTTAAGTGTAAGGGGGTAAAAGTGCGATACTTTAGAGAATGCTATTACGCTTGATTTTTGTTTGTTTGATGGTAGATGTGTAATAAAACTGAGATAAATACCTGTTAGGGCAATTTTAGTGCCAAATTTAAAATTTTTTACAACATATAGGAGTGAAACTTTGGTCTTAATGAGCGTCTCACGGATAGGAGTTATATGACTAGCACAAAAACCGTACCACTAAAAAATTTTCCACCCCCAAATATGTGAGGTTCGCCCCTAGAATTGGTAGGAAAAGCATTTATGCTACGATGTGTGTACCGGTAGCACTTAGATTCTAGAACTTGCGTTAGGACCATTCCAAGGCCACAAGTGAGACTACATTAGTGTAGTTAGATTTACTACATGATAAGAGGCATTAGGATTAACCCATTGTTTTACACCTGTGTTTTTGTATAATTACGTTGGCTACATTGGTCAAGTAATTCCCCCACACCCTTTGCGTTGTACTCATTTTTAGTACACGATACCCCTAGTACACCCCTCAGAGCCTATCTTTTTGTTTCGACCTTTAAGCATTTTACTTAAAGGAAGAATTTGTTACACCCCACTAAAATGTACACCCAAATCGCCTTAGCCTACCTTGTATGCACTCATCTTTAGTGCATTATTGTTACAACATTTGTTTAAACCCAAGTTAATTATCTAGTTGATTACATGGTTGCTAAGTCGAGTCATATCCTTGTACATATTGTTTTGGGAAGATTGGGACTCATGGGTAAAGTACTAGTGTAATGGAGTAATGGGGAAGAACATCATTTATTACCCCCATATGTGCTAAATATTTTAAAAGTACTCCAAGTTTTTCAATTATCTTAATTCGAGTCATTAGAATAGTTATTTGTAAAGTTATGTAAAAGTTCAAGTGTAAGGGGAATGCAATGCCCTATGATGTATTATTTTAGATGGTAGGGCAAGAGTGTATGCAAAAAAAAAAAAAAAAAAAAAAAAAAAAAAAAAAAAAAAAAATCGAAAAAATCAAGAAAAATACAAAAAAATGAGAAAAAGAAAAATAGAAAAAACATACGGACTACCATCCCGTTTCATTTTATGTTTATTTTTATGTTTTTGTTATTTTGTTTCTAGCTTAAGATTGAGTCGAGTCTTGGCTTAGCAACATTGTATAGTACATGTAATTGATCAAGATCTTTAACTCGCCACCAGTAAAATATCCTTTATCCAACAAAACCGTGTTTTCCTTTTCCCTACACCTAACGTTATAACCCATTTAAAAGCCCTCTTTGATAGTTTATCTTAGGTGCTTACGCCTAGTGGAGAAGGTTTTCGATCCTTTCCCAAGCCTATGGTAATCTATTTGCTATGACAGGTAGTGAGAGATATTATCCGTTTTCATTTATGAGATTTATTTTGATGACACTTGAGAGATGTGAGTATCTAAACACTACTTGTGATGTGCTAGTTTATAATCTCCGTGCTTATTATGCTTGAAGTGGAACGATTATTTGTTGTAATTACTTTTATGTTTGCATTAAATGACCCCTAACCTGTATTTTGATTAGAATAAAAGCGCATTTGCTTGAGGACAAGCAAATCTCAAGTGTAAGGGTATTTGATGAAGCGAAAAGTGTACCGCTTGTAAGGGGTCATTTAAGCCCTAAATCGTATTTATTTGATCAAATATTGCCCTAAATCGTTCCTTTTGTCATTTTAGGTACTTTTGAGGAGAAATCTGGAAAAGGAGGCATTTTGGACGTTTTTGGAGCATAAAAGTGAAGAAAACGACAAAGTCTCAAAAATCGGCTGAAAGTTACCTTTGACGGCGTCACAATTTACCCCAGACGGCGTCATGCCTTGGCAAGAAAAAGTGGACGTGAAATTTACACATGATAAGCCAGTGAGATTTGCATTGGAAGTCTGACGGCGTCACGCTTTGTGACGCCATAGGTGGTCACGGTTTAATTTATAAAGAGACGGCCCAGAAGATCTTGAAGGTGACGGCGTCAGGACTCATCCTGACGACGTCAGAAGATATAGAGTGACGGCGTCAAAGTATTCTTACACGAGAAGGAACCTTAGTGAAACCGCCACAAGTTAATCAAGACAATCACAACTCGCGCGCGGAGTGGCTGTTACTGTTTTGGCCATAAAATCTTCATACGAACTCGGATTTTGGTGATTCAAGAGGCCACGGAATCGGGACGAAAAGATCTACAATTTGGTGAAAAAGGGGAGCTGACGCCGTCACTTGTTAAGGCTGACGCCGTCAGAACCCCTCGGACAGCAAACTGCCTATAAATACAACATCATAATTTCATTATTTGTAAGCCCTAAACCCTAAGTCCGATTCTAGGGTTTAGGTAGGTGTTTTTCCAGCAACTTAGAGGGTCCTAATCATGCCATAAACATCTTGTAATGGTTTGTTTATCGATTCAATCTTATGTTATGTCTTCAATTATGATTATTGTTGATTGCTCTTCATTAATTATGCTTGGCTAAATCACCTTGTGTCTACTTATGATTGTATGAAACTTGTATATAATCAATTAGATCTTATTGATTTCTTGTTGATGTGTGTGTCCATCTCCATCAATTAGGGCGTGACAATTTCAATAGATCTAGTTGGTTTAGTTTATAATTCTTGCTTCCTATTGTTTCTTGTTTTGATTGGGTGATATCGATGTTAGGCTTAAGAAAACAGGCTAACCTCCTATACGGTAACTTGCTTGAACATCTTAAGAAACATGAACCAATGCGTACTAGGTTTATTTGGTTGTATTTAATGCATGAGCGAATTCTAGTGATCCCATGTTAGGAGCTTCTTAGCCGGCTCGACATAGGAGTGAAGTAGGAGCTTATAGAGTTGGGGAAGTACGTACGCCACCCCACGAATGGTATTAAGGAATACAACCCGTCAATTAAAACAAGGTGTGACAATTCAATAGGTGGAATTGGATAGCTAGCAAGGAGTAATACATCATAGGTAGATATGCTTCATTTCCCTTGTAGAACCCTAGTTTACTTTTCTTGCATATTAGTTTAATTAGTAGCTTTTGGGTTAGTTAATTAGCAACTAATTCCGCCCCTTCTTCCAAAACCAGAGATTTTTACTTGCTTTCCATAAAATATAAAAATACAAAAAGAATCATCCCTCACCTTTAGACCTAATTAGAGTAGTTTTTCACACCTAACGAACACTATTCCCTGTGGAGAACGATCAATCCCCCGTACTTACCACTACACTATACTACATCGGTCAGGTACACTGCCTGGTGGGGTTGTAAGCCTCTTGAGATCCCTCGAGAGGTAAAACCTGTTGTAAGGTTGCAAAACCACGCATCAAGTTTTTGGCGCCGCTGCCGGGGACAATGTTCATCTTAAGTGTAAGGGGGGGTAAAAGTACGATTTTAGAGAATACAATTACGCTTGACTTTTGTTTGTTTAATGGTAGATGTGTAATAAAACTGAGATAAATACCTGTTAGGGCAATTTTAGTGCCAAATTTAAAATTTTTTACAACATATAGGAGTGAAACTTTGATCTTAATAAGCGTCTCATGGATAGGAGTTATATGACTAGCACAAAAACCGTACCACTAAAAAAATTTTCCACCCCAAATATGTGAGGTTCGCCCCTAGAATTGGTAGGAAAAGCATTTATGCTATGATGTGTGTACCGGTAGCACTTAGATTCTAGAACTTGCGTTAGGACCATTCCGAGGCCACAAGTGAGACTACATTCGTGTAGTTAGATTTACTACATGATAAGAGGCATTAGGATTAACCCATTGTTTTACACCTGTGTTTTTGTTATAATTACATTGGCTACATTGGTCAAGTAATTCTCCCGCACCCTTTGCGTTGTACTCATTTTTAGTACACGATACCCCTAGTACACCCCTCAGAGCCTATCTTTTCGTTTCGACCTTTAAGCATTTTACTTAAAGGAAGAATTTGTTACACCCCACTTAAATGTACACCCAAATCGCCTTAGCCTACCTTGTATGCACTCATCTTTAGTGCATTATTGTTACAACATTTGTTTAAACCCAAGTTAATTATCTAGTTGATTACATGGTTGCTAAGTCGAGTCATATCCTTGTACATATTGTTTTGGGACGATTGGGACTCATGGGTAAAGTACTAGTGTAATGGAGTAATGGGGAAGAACATCATTTATTACCCCCATATGTGCTAAATGTTTTAAAAGTACTCCAAGTTTTTTCAATTATCTTAATTCGAGTCATTAGATTAGTATTTGTAAAGTTATGTAAAAATTCAAGTGTAAGGGGAATGCAATGCCCCTATGATGTATTATTTTGGATGGTAGGGCAAAAGTGTATGCAAAAAAAAAAAAAAAAAAAAAAAAAAAAAAATCAAGAAAAATACAAAAAAAATGAGAAAATGAGAAATAGAAAAAAAAACATACGGACTACCATCCCGTTTCATTTTATGTTTGCTTTATATTTTTGTTATTTTGTTATTTCGTTTTTAGCTTAAGATCGAGTCGAGTCTTGGCTTAGCAACATTGTATAGTACATGTAATTGATCAAGATCTTTAACTCGCCACCAGTAAAATATCCTTTATCCAACAAAACCGTGTTTTCCTTTTCCCTACACCTAACATTATAACCCATTTAAAAGCCCTCTTTGATAGTTTATCTTAGGTGCTTACGCCTAGTGGAGGAGGTTTTCGATCCTTTCCCAAGCCTATGGTAATCTATTTGCTATGACAGGTAGTGAGAGATATTTTCCGTTTTCATTTATGAGATTTATTTTGATGACACTTGAGAGATGTGAGTATCTAAACACTATTTGTGAGGTGCTAGTATATAATCTCCGTGCTTATTATGATTGAAGTGGAACGATTATTTGTTGTAATTACTTTTATGTTAGCATTAAATGACCCCTAACTTGTATTTTGATTAGAATAAAAGCGCATTTGCTTGAGGACAAGCAAATCTCAAGTGTAAGGGTATTTGATGAGGCGAAAAGTGTACCGCTTTTAAGGGGTCATTTAAGCCCGAAATCGTATTTATTTGATCAAATATTGCCCTAAATCGTTCCTTTTGTCATTTTAGGTACTTTTGAGGAGAAATCTGGAAAAGGAGGCATTTTGAACGTTTTTGGAGCATTAAAGTGAAGAAAACGGCAAAGTCTCAAGAATCGGCTGAAAGTTACTCTTGACGGCGTCACAATTAACATGGGACGGCGTCATGCCTTGGCAAGAAAAGTTGGATGTGAAATTTACTCATGACGGGCCAGTGAGTTAGCATGAGAATTCTGACGGCGTCACGCTTTAACTAAATCAAGGGCGTCACGGCTTAAATCATAAGGGGACGGCGTCACGTTCAGGGTTAGACGGCGTCAAGCCTTGATAAGCCAGAATGGATTTTTGAAGAGCTAAAGAGGGACGGCGTCAAGAAGGTCACCCGGGAACCCTAAAAGCGGCGAGGTGACGGCGTCACAATGCATAAGGTGACGCCGTCAGATCCAAAAATCTATATATAGTTTTCTAATCTTTTGTCATTAGGGAGAGCTTAGTGTGTGGAATTTTGGGATAAAACCCTAAGACGATTTTAGCTACTTTTTCAGGGCTTTTTGCCTTGAGATCTTCCATGTTTCATTGAAAGATAAGTTATCAATTAATCATTCAATATGTCTATGTGTTGTTTGATTCTATCTTATGCTTGTCTTTTGTTTAACATGTTAGGCTAATTTTATCTTGTGTTTGCTTAGATCTAATGAAACTTAGCTATTGATTATTGGTTGTTAGTGTGTTGTTAGTTGTATTGGATGATTGTTCATCTATGTTAGGCTTAAGAAAACTGGCTAACTTCCTATTCGGTAACTTGCTTGAACGTCTTAAGAAACATGAACCAAATGCGTACTAAAGGTTTTTATGGTTGTATTTAATGCACAAGCGAATTATAGTGATCCCATGTTAGGAGCTTCCTAGCCGGCTCGACATAGGAGTGAAGTAGGAGCTTGTAGAGTTGGGGAAGTAAGTACGCCACCCCACGAATGGTATTAAGGAATACACCCGTCATCCACGCAACTATTACACACTAATTAACCGGTAAAAGATAGTTAGGGAGTAAGGAAATCTAAGTAAACACATTTCTCTACACATAAGTTTCTCACCACTTTTCATTTTTGTTATTTTATTTTATTTGCATTCGTAGTCATTTGGGTTAGTTGACTAGCAACTAATTCCGCCCACTCCTTCAAACCCGAGATTTTACTTGCTTTCATAAAATTATAAAAACATAAAAAGAATCTTCCTCAACCCTTAGACCTAATTAGAGTAGCCTTTCATACCTAACGAACACTATTCCCTGTGGAGAACGATCAATCCCCCGTACTTACCACTACACTATACTACATCGGTCAGGTACACTGCCTGGTGGGGTTGTAAGCCTCTTGAGATCCCTCGAGAGGTAAAACCTGTTGTAAGGTTACAAAACCACGCACATCAATAAACAACTCGTTGAGTAAGAGGGTTGCAAACCCATCAACTTTGGATCACGAATCCTTGTTAAACACCTTGCGCTCAAGACGTTGGCGCAAGTTCATTACGCAACCCACGACGGATGCGCACTAGGGCACACTGTGCGCGTTTAACAACTCAATAAATCAAGACTCTTGATTCCTTACAGTAAAATACGACAAGTAAACTTACAACAATGCATAGACGACTATGACTCCCTTCTTTTCATTAAGTGGGAAAAATTCAATACACGACTACGGTCCTCACTTAAAGAAAATTCATACATAATAATGATTCTTCTTTTCTAAGTACGCTTAGACACTTAAAGATATCTTCACGCAAGGATACATAAGAACTACGAGTTCAAAAGCGTAAATATAATGGGAAGTTGTAAAAACACTAAGTACAAAAGCAAAATTCCAATATATAGAAATACGTTTATACAAAAGACTTGTACAAAAAAGCTAAATGCTATATGTACGCCTTAGCTGGCTGGAGCCCCCACTCATAGCCGCTTCCTTCGCATCCTCGAGCCGCTTCAACAACCCTGCATCATCAAGGGAAACAGTGGCCACGGAAACAGGCACACCGTCTGATCTAGGCTGATGCGCAGCGCCTATGCCGCACAGAATGGCCTTCCCTTTCACGCCTTTCTTTCTTGCGACTCTGGAAACATGAGCATTTAGAGACCTTTGCAAAGAAATCTCTTTCTCAATACGGAAAGGATTCAGAATGTCACGAGGTTGAACAAAAATAGGTACCTTCAACTGCGCTACGTCAGGCTTCAAGTAGAAGTCCAACTGCTGATCTGCATCATCCTGCAGATGCCTGGGAAGAGTGAGCCCCGCCATTCTCACGCTGACAGGCTGATCCTGATCACGCTCCAAGCGAGCGATATGCGGAAGCTCAAGCTTTTTTAGCTCTTCCATGGCAGCAACAAGCTCAGCACGCGCATTCGCCTTGTACCCAGGCACCTCGGCAAGCGGCACGGTCAACAACTTGGCCTCAGCAAGCTTGTTTACGGCCAAGGTCTCACCGTGCGTAATAGCGCACTCCACCACCTTTCCAAAGGACGTGGTGACCTCAGGATGCTCCAGCGTACACATGGCGGCCAGGCGAAGACCATGACTAATCAACCACCTACGAAATGACACAAGTGTTAATCATAAAGAGAGTTTACAATATATACAAGTTATAAAGAGATAAAGCAGCATGTACCTGCGCTCAGCCACGGACTGAACCATATGGGGGTATAGCTCCTCATCATATTCGATGCTGAGCTTGCGGAGCTTCTCCTCTTGCATCTTCAGCGCAAGCTCCACGCGGCTACGAAACTCCTCAATATTGGCAAAGTGCTTGCTCCTATTCTGTTGCAAGTACTTTAGCGCCCATAAAGAGTTACGCTTCTGACGATCCGCATCAGCACGCTCCTGCTCCAGCTCAGCCATCACCAAGAGCTTACCCTCCGCCAATCTTTGCGCAGATGCTTCTGCGCGCTCCAGTTTAGCCTTGGAGCTCAGCTGCTCAGCTTTAGAGCTTGCTAACTCAGCCTGAACAGACGCTAACTGCGCCTGCAGTCTGGAAACCTCCTCGGACTGGCACACCCTGGCTTGTGCCACCAGCTCGGACTGGCGCACAGCGATGGAAGCCAGCTCCTCCATCACAGAGTCCAACGGACTTGACCCCCCTCCAATATCCCTTGGTGAAGGCACCCCAAAGGGACTCACCTTGGGAGGCGCACTTCCATCTACGACGCCAGCGTCCTCCACAGGCTGTTTACTACACAAAAGATCAAGAAGCAAGGTCAGCGCACGAATAACAGTCAAGCATACGCAAAATCCTAAGGGATTGCTAAAGAATACTTACATGGGGGGAGGAGACGAGGACACGTCCTTCTCAATCTCAGTCGTGGACATACCTCCACCAGACTTCTCAACATCCACACTGAGGACACGAAGAATCAAAGTTAGAACAAAGTATAACTTGACAAAAGTTCATAACTAATAACTAAGATACTTACTTCATCTGCACTTCGGTAAAAGATGGGCTCTCCTCAGCCTCAGGTCGCGGCCTCTTGGAAGGCCCTTCGCCATCACCACCATGAGCTCTCTTGCGCGTCAGTGGGGAGCGCTCCTCCATTTCACTGTCACTATCTTCTAAATGGATCAACGTTTCATTGGGAAAAGGCTGCGCAGTGTCAGGACCCTGCTGCACAGGAGGAGCCACCTCCTGCAGCGGCTCAGCGACCACCACATCAGGGGAGCCCTCAGACTCTGGAATAACCATATCTACGACGCGCCCTGCCGTCGCCTCCAGAATGGTCCTCTCACCATCTCCCAGAGGACGTACCCCCACTGCCACGGAGCGCGGTGTCTTCAAGTTAACAACCGCAAAAAGATCCATCTCTGCGTATAAAGCAGACAAAGAGAAGCAAGTTACATAAAGTATGGAAAACAAAGAAATGCTTACATTAATAACGACAGTAAGACGACAGAATGAGCACCCACCCGTGCCATCCGCATCCAAGAATGTGGGAACCTCTGTCTCATGCTCGAAGTAGTTGCGACTGATGCCCATATGCACCAGGAACGCTTCCGGATATGGCTTGATGGGAAGGCGGTTCTCATCAATGATCGCCGCATGATCCGCGTTATACCACGTCTCGGGGGGGGGGGGGGGGGGGGGGCGCTCATCCTTAGGCAGATTGGCACGGGTGTAAAATGGAAAATTGGAAGGAAAGACGGCGGCGTCAACCCAAAAGAATTTCTCCCTCCAGTCCGCGAGTTTATCTACCTTCTTCACATAGCATTGTAACTTGCCTACACGCTTAGAGAAGGTAACCCACCCATTTGACCACGTTGCGTGATAGAACGCGCGAAATAATTGGAGGGTCGGGTGAATCGCTAACAAGCGACAATTCACCTCAAATTTGGCAATCTTCCCAGCACCAATACAATGCAACTGTGAGATGTGGAGCTCATAATAATTAAGTATATCACTCAACAGCACGGATATGGGTACGCGATGATTCACCCACTCAAAAAAGCGCGTATATAACCCCACCTTCCCTACGGGAAAATTCGCGATGGTGTCATTGGGACCTGGTACCTCTGGGTGCAGACCCAAGGGGATAAAGTAATCCGAGGTGAACTGATTCAGTTCATCTTCGGTCATATTAGAAGTGAAATCATGAAGTTGCAACACCATTTTGTGTTTAAGAATGTGCGCACACGATATTACCTTCGAATTATCGGTTTCTTGATAGCAGATTCGAAGTTGTAAAAATGGTGGAAATGTGATTTTTTAACTGTGGATATCACAGTGAATGGAGGCGGTAGTTTATATACTTTTCCCATCCACCACAGATGACTGACACGTGTATCCTACTAACTCAAATCGTGTGGCTGGGAGAAGTAACGGTACAGGACAAGTGGATAACCTCTCCACTTCCCGAGGTACCCGAATTGCACTTTTTTGGACTAGATACATCATACGTACGTTTTTGGCGGTATATTTTTGAAATCTTCCCGCGTACGCGTGAGGAATAATTTCGACACGACTTTAGTCTAGCATCCGCAGGTTTTACCCTGCGCACACTAGACTGGGGGGACATGATGACGTATAGTCTATACCCGGGTCATGGACCCGATTAGTAAACAATACTAACACTTAAGCCCACTACGTGTGGGGCGCCATGGCGATAACTGGACTACAAGTTATGCGGTTTGGGCCAATAAGGCCCAAGCCCAAAGTTATTTCCGGATAGGATATTAAGTATCTCCTAAATAAAGGGGATATATACCAAATATCCGATATCGGCGAACACGCCGAAGAGTAGGGAACACGAAACCTACTAGGGTTTCATATGTATATAAAGGGCACCCAAGCCCTCGGTAAAGGTACGATCTACTAAAACCCTAACTCTTCACTAAACCCAAAACTTCGATTACTTACTCTCACGCCGGAGGATAATCGGGGGAAACAATCCCTCTATAAGTCTAACGGTGTTTGTTCTTTTTCTTAGTGCGCAGGTTCCATCCATCATTAAGATCTAATTGGTACGAGAATAGTAGTCTTAACAAGGAACGCCCAACTTTTGTATCAACAATTAGAAACTACTTTATTAGATTTTACATGATCCTCAGTTTCTACCCCTAAACTCATAATGGTGAGAAGTATAATGGGCTTATAAGCTTATTAGCTTATACTAGGATAATACTCGTATGTTGCGGCAGCGGGTCCATATAATTAACATTTTCGATGAACAATGTTTTTCGATCATACATGTTTCATGACGATAACTTTGTGGATGACCAGAAAACATCCTTTCACGCTTATCACTAAAATGCACCAAAAACTATAATGATGTCGTCCTCGTAAAAGATTGTTGATTTGTAGGATATGATATTCAAACGAATTTATTTTATAAAGAAAATGATTCCCAAATATTTTATTGTAAAAAAAGAGGGATTATGTGATGATGCTTGCACAAATGTGAGAACTAAGAAAATAAACCGTAGATTTTATACAATTTCCCAAACATGACCTATTTTTCTGACAACATTTTGTCCGTTTTCTAGCTTGTCCAAAATGACCAAAAGTCAACATAAACTAATTCTAATCACTTAGGATGGTGGCAGTCATGCCTCCCAAAAAACCCATACCTCCCAAACCCATCAATAATATCATTCCACCTCATTCATACTTTTTTCATACCTCCCAACCCTTTTTTAGTGGCAACCATGCTTTTTTCATACCTCCCAAATAATATCCCTTCTTTGGCCCACATATACACCCTAACGGTCATTTTTTTCCAAAGCTAAGCTTCATACCGCCTAAGCAAAGATTGCCGCTCAACCCTTGCCGCTGGCCATACCGCCGAGGTGGCGGCGGTGTTCACCGGCGGTATGGCCATGCCGTTGGGTGATGCCGCCCCCACTGCCACCATCCTTACATAACTAAACCTCAAATTATTTACCATGTAGGAGATCATTTTCAACAAGATTTACACTTATACTAAATCAAAATTTGCTACAATAACTTAGTACCAAATACCCCTTTTAAATCTATAATAAAACATCATCATCATCATCTTAAGCAATGAACTAGCTAAGTTCTCTAAACATAAACTCTACAAATTCAAAACCATAATCAAATCTAATCCACAAAACATACTAATATGGTCTATAATCATCAAACATGTATTTAATCTCATAAACATAACTAAATTCATCTTTAACCCTTTAAACACCAAAACCTCTATTTTTTTTATTATTATTTTTTTAATCATGAACTTGAAATCAAAACTTGAATTTAAACACTTATTGATGGGCACTAATTAGAATCTTGTAACATCCTTATGATTAGCATAATTACTTCAAAATCTTCCCTAAAATCATCACAAGATGATTTCCTTCAAGGTAAGGAAACCTTGACATTTCCCTCCATTATCTCCTAGCAAAACGCATCTAATTGTGAGGGAGTAAATCCCTAGAGTTTAAGCTTATAAAGCTTCAAGGGCAAAGTAGGAATTCTGTACCAAAAATCCTTTTTACACCGTTAGTCTTTGTCGTTAAATATTTACATCATTAGTCCTTTTTCGTTAATTATTTGCACCAGAGGTCCTTATTTCAATGGACACTTAACTAAACTACTATTCTAATATCCAATACTCAAATATTATAATATCTATACCATAAAATTTGGGGTGTTACATTAAGTTCTCTTGAAGCTTGCAAGTCTTGTATGCAAAATCGTGATCTCATCTTTTATGAAGAGCTTAGAGAGAATCACCAAAAACAAAGTAAACTATAAGAATGATCTATATGATAAGAGATTAGAGAGATGGTATAAGAATATAAAAAATATTATGCAAGAGATGGGTAAGAAATGAAGAGAAAATGGCTTAGTATTTATAGGCTGAAAACCACTGTTCATCCGGATCCGCTGCATTTCGAGGGATCTGGCCCTTTGACACAGAAATCTGGATTTTTTTTTTTTTTTTTTTATTCAAACCAAAAAATCTTGTATAATCTTTCAAGATTTGATTTGACAATACATCAAGGTTTGCTCTTTGAGTGATGCCATGCATGAGGTAAAAAATAAAATTACATTTCTTTTATACATAGGTTTTTAATCGATCCGGTCAATCGGTTCGACCGTCGGGTCAACCCGGTTTTCCATTAAAAAAAACTATTTTTTATTAACTGGGTCAACCCAGTTTTCTATAAAAAAATTGAAAAAAAACCAAACCCGGTCGGGTTTCGAGAACCGAGTTGACCCGGGTCACTCAAAACCTGGCAGGTCTAACCGGTTAACCCGTTTTTAAAAACCCATTTTTTTGCCAGAACCGGTTAACCCGGCCGGGTCGACCCGGATTTTAAAACATTGGTTCAACCTAATATTACTAATGATTTGGATTTTTCAAGTTTAGCATAATGGAGGTAACATCAATAGTGGTGGGAATTGTTATGTTCAGTGACGGACGCAGGATTTTTAAGAGGGTGTTGCACAAAATAAATGTTGGATTAACTAAAGTTATACTGCAAGAAACGAAAATAGCAAAAAAAAAAAATTTTGGGGTTGCACATCGTACAAAAACGGCAATTTTGAAATATTTTTGCACTTCGTGACCTAAAATCGGGTATAGCCCGTGCCACACCTGACATACATGTGGATCCGTCCATCGTTATGTTCAACATAATTAAGAGAAAATATATGGTGGAGGATAAAAATAAATTATATTGTACCATATGATTTGTTGCTTGCATTACTCAATTTTAAATTTAGGAAAGTTTTGTATAATACTGAAAATACATGTTTGACTATAGACTAGTTGTGTTTAATTAGCTTGTACTATAAGCTTTTAATTATGTATTCTTTAATTTTCTAATATTGAAATGTCTCGGTGCATATAATGAAGAGAAAGTCATCACTCCATTAGTATAGATAAGTATAAATCTAATTTACAAATGTTGCCAAACACCCTCAAAATAAACAATAGCACATGCCAACTCAAGTGGTAAAGTACGTGTAGTTCCACATGAGTGGTGGAGGTTCGATTCTCTCCCATTGACAAATAATGGAGTTGCGCTAAACATTATCTAATATATTTAAACGGCAATTTTGCAATTTGCAAAACAAAGTCATTAAGAAAGTAATTAGTACATGAATGTGTGGCTCATATTGGTGGTTTCTACTGTTTGGTACTGTACAGGCAACTGTTTTTCCCTATTCATCTACTGTAGCTTCGGAGCTTCGGCCATTAACAAAGTAATTAATACATGATTGTGTGGCTCACATTGTTGTTCTACAGCTGCTGCTTGCAAAAAAAAAAAGGGATTACTATATTACCTAAAACATGTAATGCTTCATGCTAATTTCAGAAACTTCACCATCATACTTTGTACCCTTCCATTTAATCTATTCCAATTTACCCCAAATCTACCCGTTACTAATCTTTTTTTTCTCCGCTCCCCAAATTCTTTCAACCCCTGTGCCGATTCAAACCATAAACTAATATTCAATCATACAATTAATCTTGGTGTGAAACAATCGAAAAGCCTCTCCAAATAATAAAAATTTCGGCAACCCAAATACCCAGAAACTTCTAATATACTCCTTCTCTAAATGATAGCTGCCTTTTTTTTTTTAATTTATTTACATAACCAAACAAACCCTTTTAATTTCTTGGATTAATTTTGCTTTTTGCTATGTTAATTTTTATTTGTTTTTTTTGCAAGAAAAAAGAGAAAATTATGTCTTCTGATGATGAAAGAGGTCAACAGAAGGAACTTGATCTTTCTTCTCCTGAAGTTGTGACCAAATACAAATCAGATGCTGAAATTGTTAACAGTATAATTTTTATCTTTTTTATTTTTTTTTATTTTTTATAAATTATTATTTTTGTATATTATATGTGATTTTATTGTATATTTGTTGTTGATTATGTGTTATATATATATGGGTGTTTGGATGAGTTTATGCTTTTGGGTTGAGGGCTTATTTGAATTTGGAAAAACCTCATAAGCTCACTTTTTTTGCCTTTCGAACTTATTTTGTAGGCTTATAGGTTATTTAAATAAGCGTTAAGGTCAAGTTGATAAGCTAATAAAGTGGAAAAAGTGGGCTTATTAGCTTTCCCGAATTCAAATAAGCCCTTGAACCTGAAAAATTAGCTACTGAAATTGTTAAATAGTATATCTTTTGCTGTTAATTATGTGTTGTATATTTGTGGGTGTTTGAATGAGCTTATTTGAAATTGGAAAAAGCTAAAAAAACCACTTTTTTTGGCCTTATGAGCTTATTTTTTTGGCTATTGCATTTTGAATAAGCTACAATTATGTTTCTATGTGTTATGTGTATGCCCTGGATTAGGCTACTGTACCTATAAGGAATGTTTGCGCATCATGCTATAACATGAGCAACCAATGCGCAGTTCTGCCAAGTTTGCCCAGGTCTGAATTATAAATTATTTCGTGCTGTTATTTATAAGTCCATACATATATGATTCTTTATTTACTATCGAGGTGTTGAGGTTAAAAAAAAGAAAAGAAAAAAAGATGAATGATTTACGTGAGTTAAGGTAGTAATTTGCAATTTCAGTTGCGTTTTGTTTTTTTATATACATTTGTAGTTTGTGGACTTTTTTCATGAGCGTATGCTAATTTGCCTTTGGCTACTATATTTGCAAAGCTGGACTGTTGCACGATGGGTGAGTTGGCGCCACCGGTAGCTTGGCGGGGCAGCTTCACTTGAGTGATGATTGCAGCGATTGTTGCTGTTCGCCTTTTGTGCTATATCCACACAACTGACCCATTGCGCGATGATCATCCGGTTTTGGTGCAGGAATGTACGCGTAAATTCTGGAAGATGTGAGCGTATGTTTCTATGTGTTACGTGTATGGCCTGGATTAGGGTACTGTACCTATAAAGAATGTTTGTGCATCAGCCTATAACATGAGCAACCAATGCGCAGTTCTGGCAAGTTTGCTCAGGTCTGAATTATAAATTATTTCATGCTGTCATTTATAAGTCCATGCATTTCTGATTCTTTATTTACTATGGGGGTGTCAAGGTTAAAAAAAAACAAGATGAATGAATGGTAATTTGCCTTTGGCTGCTATATTTGCAGAGCTGGACTGTTGCACCATGGGTGAGTTGGTGACACCGGTAGCTTGGCGGGGCAGCTTCACTTGAGTGATGATTGCAGCCATCGTTGTTGTTCGCCTTTCGTGGTATATCCACATAACTGACCCATTGCGCGATGGTGTGTTCGTGCATCAGGCTATAACGGGTAGATTTGGGGGAAATTGGGGGAAATTGATTTGGGGGAAATTGAAATAGATTAAATGGAAGGGTACAAAGTATGATGGTGAAGTTTCTGGAATTAGCATGAAGCATTACATGTTTTAGGTAATATAGTAATCCCCTTTTTTTTGCAAATGGCAAAACTACAATCGATGAATAGTGAAATACAGTTGCATGTACAGTAGCAGGAGGTGTAAAGCAACAATATGAGCCACACATTCATGTACTAATTACTTTGTTAATCACTTTTTTTGGCAAATGGCAAAACTGCCTTTTAAATATATTGGATAATGGGGGTGTCAAGGTTAAAAAAAACAAGATGAATGATTTATGTGAGTTAAGGTAGTAATTTGCAATTTCAGCTGCGTTTTGTTTCTTTATATACATTTGTACTTTCTGGACATTTTTTCATCAGCGTATGGTAATTTGCCTTTGGCTGCTATATTTGCAGAGCTGGACTGTTGCACTATGGGTGAGTTGGCGACACCGGTAGCTTGGCAGGGCAGCTTCACTTGAGTGATGATTGCAGCCATCGTTGCCATTCGCCTTTCGTGGTATATCCACATAATTGACCCATTGCGTGATGGTGTGTTCGTGCATCAGCCTATAACATGAGTAACCATTGCGCAATTCTGCCAAGTTTGCCCAGGTCTGAATTACAAATTATTTCGTGCTGTCATTTTTATGTCCATACATTTCTGATTCTTTAATTACTATGGGGGTGTCGAGGTTAAAAAAAAAAGGATGAATGCTTGACGTGAATTAAGGTAGTAATTTGCAATTTCAGTTACGATTTGTTTTTTTTATATACATTTGTACTTAGTGGACTTTTTTGCATCGGCGTATGCTAATTTGCCTTTTCAACTCATATTGGCCAGTTGCTCTTTCAGCCATTTAACGCCCAACACATACATATAGGCAATGATGATAATTGTCTTGGTTACTAAATTTTATGACCGTGATTTAGTAACAACAGTATCTTTGCCGGGCAACCTTACCCAAGTAGTACTTGCAGGCATGGATGGTGCTACCTTTGGCTGCTATAATTGCAGAACTGGACTATTTCACCATGGGTAAGTTGGCGACACCGGTAGCTTGGTGACGCAGCATCACCTGAGTGGTGATTGCAGCCAACGTTGTCTCGTTGTCGTTCGCCTTCCGTGGTATATCCACACAACTGAGCCATTACGCGATGATCATCCGGTTTCGGTACAGGAATGTACGCGTAAATTCTGGAAGGTGTGAGCGTATGTTTGTATGTGTTACAGGTATGGGCTGGATTAGACCACTGTAGCTGTTAGGTGTGTTCGTGCATCAGGCTATAACATGAGCAACTAATGCGCAATTCTGCCAAATTTGCCCAGGTCTGAACTACAAATTATTTCGTGCTATTATTTATATGTCCATACATTTCTGATTCTTTATTTACTATATTTCAACTGCATTTTGTTTTTTATTCTTTTTCTTTTTTAGATGCGCTATGCTGCACGTTTCAGACCTATGTCAATCGAACCTGGTCCACGAATAGATGAACGAAGGAACGTGGCAACCTTGTGTATCAATGTGCTAGAAGGAATGTCCAGTGGACATATGCTAAAGGCGGAGATCTCTGTGGGATTTGCGAATTTGAGCTCAGGTATGGCTCTAATTATTAAATTCAGAAAAAAATTTCCTTTTTTTCGGATGACTATGAATGGTGACTATGAGAAAATTTTTATGTGATGCAAGTTGCTTAATTTTCTTATGTTGCCGCCAATACTTGGATCTATTATGTGATTTGGAATTGATTCTAGATGCATATGAATTTCATTTTTGTTGATCCAATTATGGTTGTTAGCTCTTAAATATGTTTGCTTTTTTTTTTTTTTTTTTTTTTTTTTTTTTTTTTTTTTTTTTTTTTTTTTTTTTTTTGTATTTGGCATGTCCCATTTCAAAGAGATGACTGAGTGACATTTTTTTTATAAACCTGGGAAGGTTTTTATATATTTAATGCTACAATATATTTTTGGTTATTTTGAATGCAGAAAGTGATAGATGGTTGCTCAACAAGTCACTTGGGCTGTGGATTTAGGACAAATGTAAGAAAAGGTATGTTTTCATTATATTTGTATGTAGTGGTAATTATACGTTTTTTGGTATTCTAATTATTTTTGCCGTTCTGATTATATTTATGCCTGTGCTAGCTTATACAAGCTGAAATCAAGTAACCTCATTAGCCCATAAATAAGCTTAAACAAACACACCTTAGCTATTAGTTTATGTGAAAGTGTTTGCAGTCTTAGGCTATCACTTACAGACCAAGTTTTGATGAAGATGATGTTAATATGAAAAGCTTATACAATATTAGATATTTATGGCGCTGATTTGTGGACTATAGAGCAACATGAAATTGCTTATCTCTAAAATAAGCACATAAGCAGTTTTAATAGGCAATCAAAATACCCTATCAATTTGATTATCTAGCAGAATCAGAATCAATTTCAGTATGCCTAAGTACAAAAGATTATTTCGCCTTGCTTTTTCGAAAGTGACTACTAGATAAGCAATGATCAGAATACCTGATAATTAGCACTACAAAAAATGTCACCTGAGTTGGATCAATTCTGCTTTACCAGAACGTATTTAGGATTTGTTGTTTAAGTGCTTATACACTTATTTGTTTACTTTTAGAGCTAAGAAGTAGTTTTAAGTATTGTTTGGATGGAACTTTTGATCTATTTATTTCACAGTAAAGACTAAAAATATGCTATTTGATAGGAAGGAACTCGACAAGGTACAAGAGGCAGTAGATTATCAAGTGCAGCTGCAACTGCAACAAATACATCCACTAATCAGGAGCTTTTACACACGTTTCATGTCAGTATTGAGGCTTTGTTGTGACTGTAACTGTGCCGCGATCTTAACCTTGACGTGCAACATTTGTAACAGTTAGAATTGTTTGGATGATACATTGCAATTTAGGTAGGATACATTCCAACTTTGTAGATTGACACATTGTTAATTGAATGTACATTTCTTGATTAATACAAATTCCCCATTTACAACATAGTTGCAAAAAACTAATGTCAATTCACCCCGTTGCAATGCGCGGGCTACCCAGCTCGTTAGAGAATAACATGTGACACACGATTGATGAGATCCTAAACATTTTTTCAACTTTAACTTATCTAATTTAATTATTTTATTTATTAACTTATCTAATTTAATTATTTTCGCCAAAAGGCCTCATCTCTAAAAGCCCGGCTCGCGAGGCGTCCCTCTCGCAGTAGAGTTCCAAACCTCACCTCGCTCTTGTGACATGCTATGTTTCCCCTCTCTATTCCCAAGTAAAGGGTGAGTCTCATGCGTCAGTTTGTGGATCGCGGTCTCACACACTAATCCCTACAGGTGCCCGTAGTAGGCCGGCCGCCCTACCTAAACCAATCATCATATCGGTCCCTAGGCTACAAGTGAACAAGCATGACCATAAGTGTTCACTTAGGGCGTGTGTCCCAATAGTACTCTTATGATGTGTGAGAAGATTTTCAACCAAATGGTTGTTTGTTCAAGTGCTGCTTAGGTTATGTGAGATAGATTTGTGATAATTATCGTGAGATAGTTAAAATTGACGTTCTAAAAAAAACTACATGCATGGGTGGTATTCGGGTTTGGTTCGATACTTGTGACAACCAAATGAAAAAGAAAGAATGTGTGGTTTTTTTTTTTTTTTTTTTTTTTTTTTTTTTTTTTTTTTTGAGCATGCTGGTGAATATATTACGGAGTAATCAGTGGCGGAGCCAGGATTTTGGCATATGGGCGGCAAAAAAATATTGTCGTAAAGACAGCAAAATCAGCCCCAAAAAATGCATTACAGCAGCATCCAAACAGCCTAATTTCAGTATCCAAACACCCTAATTACAACCAAACAGCCTAATTTCAGCATCCAAACACCCTAGTTTCAGCATCCAAACACCCTAATTACAACCAAACAACATATTTTCAGCATCCCAAAATTTTATTGAGGGCAATTTCATTTTTTGCTTGGGGGCAATTTAAGTTTTTTCCGGTAAAACTCAAAATTTTGCACTATATAAATTTTTTTTTTGCCAATTTGTTGAGGGCACCGCCCCCCATTTACATTGTCCCTCCGGCCCTGGGAGTAATATTTAGATGAGACGTATTATGCGGTGAGTTTGATGATAACTATACCGAACATTTTATGGTCGGTTTAATTGTGAAAGTAAATGCTAATGTGACACTAGACAACATCAATGCCCACTTTTCTTTTCTAATTTAAACACTTACCAAGTTACTAAAACAATTTGAAGAAAATAATTCCACATTGAATCCGTATATGATATGATTAAATTCGTCAAAAATCCAAAATTTTATATCAAAAAAATAAAAACTTTAGAGTTAATTACTTAAATGGTCCTTATGGTTTGTCGGGTTTAACGAATTTAGTCCATAAACTTTTTTTTGACGGATCATCTCCTTGTGGTTTTGACCTGTAACGGGTTTGGTCTCTTTACCAATATTTCTGTTAATTTGACCGTTAAATTATAGTTAAAAAATAAATTAAAGGGCATTCTAGTCTTTCCCATCCCATACAAAAAAACCCACAAACACCTCTTTCATTGTTTTAAAAGAGCAAAAGAAGATCCGGAAACAAATGTGTGTGTATTTCGATTGTCGACCACAACCATATCGTCAATCCCCAACTCATGTTTATGGATGAGAATGATGATTGGGGTGGTTGGTCAAACGAATGCAAACATCACTGGTCCAATCTTATTAAATGTTTATGTTTTTTGGTTGTTTTTCTTGGTTTCGAGATCTGTGTGTATTGGTTTTAAGATTGTGCGTGTATATTTCTTTTAGTTTTTGAATTTCTTATTTATCGTGTTTATTGGTTTTTAAAATTTGTATGTTTGAGTTTATATATATGTCTGTGTGTGATTTAGATGAATGGTGTTTGACATGTTTCATTGATATGTACTTTGATTTTAGCGTTGATTTGAGTTTATTTGTGTGTTTAAATGTGTGGGACGTTGCCGGAATATAAGAGAGGTTGTCGGGGAAAAATAGCGGTCAGGTAATGTATGTAAATAAAGATGGAATGGGAAGAAGGTGGGGGTATTTTCGACATTTCGCCTGTTTAACATGCTTTTAACAGTCAAACAAATGGAGATATTGTTTAAAGGGAGAATTGCAAATATACCCACTAAAACTCAAAAACTTGCATATTTTCCCAAAATACAAGTTTTCAATGCATGATTTACAATGCAAGTTAAGCATGTTTTAGGTATATATGCAAATATGCAAGTTTTAGTGGGTATATATGCAATTGCCCCGTTAAAAGGACCAAACTAAACGTGAAAAAAGTTTGGGGACACAGACAAGTAATTAACTCAAAACTTTATTTGCAAATAAAATTAAAAACCCTAATAAAGAGGGGCTTATCATTCTTTTTGGATTCTGTCACACAATAACCGTACTTTACACCCACCAAAAAAAAACACAGAAAAACAAAGACAGAGAAGAGATGGAGGAACAAAAAAAGAGAAAAGTCGAGGATTTAAATGGTGAAAATGTTGTTTCAAATGAACAATTGCGTTCTCTTTTAGACCCTCTTCCTAAAAACCAGCTTGTTGATCTTTTATCTAAACTGTATGTCATTCCTTATCCATTATTATCATATTCTTAAGTTAAGTTCTTGGAAACATTATCCTTTATTAGCTACTTACACTATATATGAGAAAATTGCTTATTGGAAAGAGTTTATTATGGGCTTGTTTGTTTTAGCTTATTAAACTGATGAGGTTCTCATATGTACCCGGCCTAACCGGGGTATCCCCATGACAGTTTCCGACCCTTGACCTCTTATGAGGAGGTCGAGGGCTTTACCACTAGGCCATTTGGTGGTGTTTTTTTTATGAGCTTATTGAAAAGCTAATTAAGGAATCCCATAGACCCCTCAAGTTTTTAAATTTTTCACAAAAACACATGTTAGCTCCCGATTCTGTCACTGCTTGAGTGCTTGGTGATGTTCAGATTGTCTATAAATTTGAACTTATTGGTTGAATTGACCAGCAATGCTGATTTGAAGTTACAAATAATTTCTGTTGCTTATAAAAAGCAATAGAAGGTAACTTAACTTAGGCTATGCCGTAGTTTATTACTTGTAATTAGTAAGCCTACGACACATGACGAATAAGATATGGATAGTTATTGTTGAATCAGGGTCAAGTGGAAGGTTAATGTTAAGCATAATTTGTTGTAACCGTGTAAGGATGCATTCAAAAACCCAAATTCGTGTGATTTGAGGTGTGCGTGTATGTGGGTGTTATCTATGTGTACGTGTATGCGGGTGTTATCTATTGTACTCATTAATCATATGCTGTGTGAAATGACAATGCGATGTGTGCTTGTTTGCATGTTTGAAATGAAGTGGATGCCAATATCCTTCTATTGCCGAAGAAATTAAAAGTGTTGCCAGTGCAGATCCAGCCAACCGAAAACTTTTTGTTCGTGGCTTATCCTGGAACACCACTTCAGAAACCTTGTGTGCTGTGAGTGCGTTGTTGATGCTTGTTTTGTGTTTGTGTTTGGTTGACCCACTTAACACGGATCTTTAAACATTAAATCTGCATTTTTGAAATTTGAATAATGTAATAAGTCTAGTGGCTATATCCAGGCGTTTAAAGAGCATGGTGAAATTGAGGAGGGTGCTGTTATAGTTGATAAAGCAAGTGGAAAATCACGTGGTTATGGTTTTATAACATATAAAGACATTGAGGCAACTCGGAAGGCTCTAGAAGCACCAAGTAAGCTGATTGATGTAAGTTTTTTTTTGTTAAACTCTTTCCCTTTTGTGCCTTTTTTTTACTTTCATTCTGCTAAATTAGTGGCTCTGTGGCTCTGTTTCAGGGTCGTATGGCTGTTTGCATTCTAGCGTGTGAAGGCGTGCCCACAGTGGGTGCTAATCCTGATCAAGCACAGAGGAAGCTTTATATTGGTGGCTTGTCCCCTGAAATAACAAATGAATCGCTGCTTACGTTTTTTGGAACATATGGGGAGATAGAAGAAGGTTCGGTTGCATATGATAAAGAGACGAACAAATCACGGTAAATACTAAAAAATTTTACTAGCTTTTATTGGCGACTTGTGTTGTTGTACTATTAATAAAACAATGCCACTATTAATTAAGCAAATTTTTGTTTATTGCATGTTTCATCTGAAGTGGTTTTGGGTTCATCACATACAAGACAGTAGAGGCTGCCAAGAAGGCTATTGATACCCCACAAAAGATGTTTGGGGTAAGTAAAGTGCTAGTGATAATAGCTGCAACTTATATATTGGTTCGTTTTGGGAAGAGTCATACAACTGTAAGCCGAGTAACTGAGTAGTACGTTGGCGTAAAATCTTGATTGTTAATTTCTATTCTCATTTTGTATGAAGAACCCATTACCCATAAAAAGAGATTTTGATGTTTAAGTAGTATAAAGGTGGGGAAATGGGCCAGGAAAGGGGTAAATCTGTAATCAATTTATTCTAAAATAATATGAATAACTAATAATGTGGCTGAATACACAGGGTAGAAACATCACAGTAAAGCTTGCTGATAACCAGAAGAACAAAGGGATGCTGGCACAGCAAATACCTGGAGGAATGGTTCCCGTGCAGATAGCTGGATATGCACAGCCTGGAAAGACTCATCCAAGCATTGGTTACACCTACGCTCCTCAGCCCGTTGCAACCTATCCTGGTGCGGTTGCCTACCCAAACCACCCACCGGTTGCACCAGTTATAACTCCTCCATATCCGGTCCAACCCCAGATTACATACCCTCAGTACACTATTAAGAAGGAAAACTACGGGCCTTCTCAACCTTCAGCTACAGGATTAAGTGGTTATCCATACTATTTAGCAAAACAATGAATAGCCATCGGTAATTCCTCATCACTCACAGCTGATGTCAACAATTTTTTGACCCATAGAGTCACTCCTCGTTCAATTATCGGCTCGCTTGAGCACTAATGTTGTTGTTCGCTATGTTGCAGGATCATTGATACGTCATGGGTGGGAAAGGTAAAATGCGTCTTGAAGCATTGTAAGTCTGTGTTTTAGAACACGTAGAGTGGATGTGATGTTTTGCAGTAGAACATTTGTAGTTATTGCGTGTTCCATGTATGTATGAACGTTGTTTTCCAGGAAAAGTTTATTTTCATATCTACTGCAATTAAAAACCCTAATGGATTGCTGACACTCATGTGGCTTCCTCTTTCATATCAAACCAACGGTTGGGATCACATGTCAACAATTTCATCATTGCTCCAATTGCACCCTCAACAATAGAAATCAATTACAAACTTGCATTTCTGACATTTTAAAATCAGTTTGTATTTGTATTCCACTGTAGATCTACAATGGGTGCATGGAACATCACTCTCAATCCCTTGAACAAGCGAGAGAGGGTGCGGGTGAGGTTCAAACTTGTGATTACCCCCAAACTTAAAAACGATTAGATGTAGCTGTTTCAGATTGAAGTATGTGTGCTGCACAAGTATGGATTGACCAGGCTCATGGGGTGAGTTCATCCTCGCAAATCTCACAAAAGTAATCACTTTTATGATTTTCAATTGGGAGGTAACTCAGGCTCATGGGGTGCTTGTCATACTTATGCCTAACTTCATGAGGCAATAACAAAGCACACCTGACATGTAGATGAGCTTTACAAGTGTGACAAGCGAATGAACATTATATTGGTCAAAAGAAAAGTAACGCCAACACATAAGACACGTTGTGTCGTACTCTCTTATGAAAGATCTGGAAAGGAGGTGACCTGAACGAGCCTCGTGTGTGATGTTTTGAGGTATGAAACTACAAGTAACATCAATATGATAATCACATTGAACACAACTGTAGACAAACCCATTACACTCTAACCGACAAACAGCACAATGAAACACGGATAAAAACCTTTTAGGGGCATTTGAATGGAGAACGAGTGTATGTTCGGGGTGACCTGGGTATTTTTCTACTTGAGTAGGAAGCTGGGTGCACCACTCATGCAAAACAAAGTAACACTTGTAAAATGGAACACTTGTGACTGATCTAACACATGCAATGCATAATAGTTGAACTTTCTTCATTGGGTTATGATAAGATATAACATTAGTTTTTGAGGAAGTTGGCGTGCTTGTAGTATCATTGCATTCTGTACGGACCAGAATTAGGGGTGTGGATGAAAGTTGTGTTTTACGTTCCCCTCATCTGTTCCAAATGTTCCATGTTCAACTAGTTTAGAAAACATGTGTTTTTGTATGCTATAACTTTCATCAGCAAATGGAAGATGGAGGAATAGGAAAGGATGAGCGGATGAGGATGAGAGAAAACATCATCTGTAGCATTATGAATCATGAACGTTTTTGGTAGGAAGGCACAGTCACTGTGGATGAAAATGCCAAAACACGTTGTACACACATAAAAAATACCCTTATGTTCCTTCCCACAGACGCTACATTCTGACAAAAGTGGTTTAAGAATTGGTGCTAATGGGTGACGATGTCTAGGGTGATAAATCATCCTGTCATCTACAGATGCAATAGCACAATTAAAATGAATTCGAAAATCACACTTTAAACACACTGCCACCACGACACATCAGGATCAGGATCAGGATCAGGATCAGGATCAGGATCAGGATCGGGATCAGGATCGGGTGCACGATATGCGATAGTAAGAGAAAGACTATGATCAGGGTGTGATGAGTGCTTTAACATTGAAGGAAGCTCTCCACAAAATTTATGGAGTGAGTAATTACATGAATGAGCACATTTATAGTAGGGTTTTGGCCGTACAATAGCTACGTACTTTTCGAAATGTCCCGTTTTGGTACGCGTACTATTTTTCGTTCCACTTAATGTAGTCTACTTTCATATTTTGTACCATTTTGCACACAAGTTTACCTGCAACCGGCTAAACTTTTTTAAAACCGGCTAAAAGTCCAACGTGGCATATAAGACATATATAGACTAAACTCTTTTACTTTTTTCATTCATAACACACACGAAATACGTTTTCCCCCTTTTCAACTGAACCCTAACCCTAATTTTCATATGATCAAAAACTCATAATTCACCAACAAAAATGCGATTAACTGTCAATTTTCACCATGATGGTACATTTACACCATCACCACTCATGTATGTAGAAGGAGATGTTTCTACGATTGAAAATATAGACTTCATTGGGATGACTGTCATTCGTTTGTCTAAGGTGCTCAAAGATTGTTGTCAGTTCCCTTTTAAAGGTATGTACTATCATATTTCTGGTAAAGAGCTTAGTAATGGTTTGAAGTTACTTAAGAATGATGTAGACTTGGCAGACTTTATTGCACTAGGTGTTAAAAATAAAAATGTTATCGATCTGTATTTGAAACATCATGGGTATGATTTATCCCATTGGGTACAAACTGAGCTTGGGTTTGATGAGGTTACAGATGATGTAGGAGAAGAGATGGAAGACTTAACAGGGTATGGGGAACAAAATGATTATGTAGGAGAAGATGATGTTGAGATACCATATAGGACCATTAAGGACCCATTTATGAATAAACTATGCAGTGGTAATTTTATAAGTGATCATGATGAGAATACTACTCATGTTGCTTTTAGTGAAGGTAGTGATAAGGAGATTGATATGGATGATGAACATGTTGACAAAAAATATAAAATCACTCCTGGTGTAATTTATCCACAATTTGATCCAAGTGTTTCTTGGAATGAAATGAAACCAATAGTTGGTTTGAAGTTTGAACATCCAGAACAACTGAAAGACTGGTTGACAAATTATGGAGTTGCTAATGGATACCAGCTGTGGTATAAAAGGAATGACTATAGGACTTTGTTTGATGCAGGTTTGTTCAAGACTGCATCTTTGAAAAGAAGGTGCAAATCTGAAAGAATTGCAAAAAAGCCAAACTATTCAAATTTGGCCCAGATGGTGCAGGATCAAGTGCTGATAAAGCTTGGGATGTTGAAGATGTTCTTGCAGAAAAATAGTTGTTTAAGTATCATGAATCTGTGTATAACTAGTATGACTTATGTAGTCAAACTTTGGGTAATGTAGGTGCAGTGAACATGGTCTTAGTAGTGTAACTTTATGCCTACCACTAAACAATGTCTTGGATAGTGTGACTTTATGTCCACTAATTTTGGTTTCTAATGCAGTGAAATGGTCCAAGATTCTTTGTGGTTTATTGACTTTGTCAGATTGTGTTTGTTTAGCTTTTAGATGTGGTCCATTATACTGCAATTTAACATATAATGCAGTTTATGCAGATGAGAAAATAAACCACTTTAGATGTGGTCAACATTTTTCCATTCATCAAAATACTGCAACCATATTACACACAACATAAAACTGCTCCTAAATAGCTCAAAAGATTACAAACAGAATCAAACATACAATGATAAACATGAAACCAACAATCTTCCTATAAAACATTAAACTTGCTTTGGTTTCTTTCAATTCCTTTTGCAGCTCCAACACATGCTTCTCCATAGTTGACTTTTGAAAGTCAAAGTCCTTTTCAATGTCTCTTATCCTTCCATAAACACCATTCATTTTTTTTCTATTTATCCTTCTGAATCAGCTTGAAAACCTCTTTTTAGTAGTACTCACTTGGCAAGTCATCATCAATCCAGTAAAAAGTCCTACATTTTGCGCCCTTATAGAAATTAACGCAACCAAGAAAACGTCTTAATGGAAAATCAATGGTTTTTTATGTTTGTTGAATCACTGGTTCATCACATTCGCAAAATGTGGGTGGAGGATCACGACGACGACGGCTATGAATAGAAGATGATGAAGATGCCATTGATTTGTCTTACTTCAATTACGGATTTTGAATTGGGGTTTTGCAGACCATTCTACTAGATCGATTAGGTTTTGTTTTGTTTTGTTTTTTTTTTTTTTGGGGTTTTGATTTGGGGAAGAAAAGGGTATACATAAGTTAATTTTGGTTAGGGGAAATCCCACGTGTCAAGAAAACGTGGCAATGGTGCTATCAGTTTCGGTAAAACAAGTTTGTATGTGCAAAATGGTACAAAACATGAAAGTAGACTACATTAAGTGAAACGAAAAATAGTACGCGTACCAAAAAGGAACATTTCAAAAAATACGTAACTATTGTACGGCCAAAACCCTTTATAGTAATATCTGTGAAACGAGGTGATTTCTTGGCTACACCGATGACATTGACGACATCAGAAGTTTTGAGGTTTATCTAAATCGTCGTCATCATTGTCACTGTCATCGTCATCCTATTCTTCTTTATAATGTGTATAGTCCGAATGCAAATCGTGGGGCGGAGCTATTAGGTTGATTAGTGAGTGCTGAGCCACCCGTAATCAACCCACTTCATTTATTAGTTATTTGGATTACAAATCGCTTTTCTACTACTAGCTTTTATTATTTTAATTTTTTCCATTCAGCCCCTTTATTCTATAGATATGTCTACAAAATTCATAAATGAATAACTTAAACAATAAAAGACATCAATATAGATTGTTTTTGACGCGGTATTTATCATTATGACTTTTTGCGTTAAGCACGGCCGACCCCCTTTAACTAAAAATCGTGGCTCCGTCCGCAAATCAATGAGATGGAGTAGATGCTCGTGTTCAAGCACCTATGTTATAATTGGTGTATAAATTGGTCTTGTGAAGGTATTTCCCTTTATGCTACTTAGAGTGATCGGGTACCCTTGGCTGGTGATCTCGCGCCGTCGGACCAGCCGAGAAAATTGGATGGCTCACAGTACCGTGGGTAGCGCCATGGTGGCTAGCCCACGCCGTGGTGTTTTTTTTTTTTTTTTTTTTTTTTTTTTTTTTTTGGGTTGGTTTGTGTTTGTATTTGTGTTTCTGTTTGGTGGGTTGCAGGTATGGAGAAGAAGACCAGGAAGGAGAAGACCACCAATGGTTTTTTTTTTTTTTTTTTTTTTTTTTTTTTTTTTTTAATATAAATAATTAATTTACAGTTTATACCTTTGAAGTTTGATTTCATTGTCATCTTTATTTTAAAGTTACATTAGTAACTAATATTGTGTAAATGAAGTTTATTTTAGTTAATATTGTGTATGTTTTATTTTATGTATAAAAAAAAATGGTGTTTTTTTAATCGTACTTTGTTTTTTTTAATGTAATATGTGTTTTTTTTTTTTTTAATTAATGAAGTTTATTTTAGTTAATATTGTGTATGTTTTATTTTATGTTAAAAAAAAATTGACGACCGCACCACATTTTCTAGTGCCAAGGGTAACGGCCAGAATGTGGTGCCGTGAGATTTCTGGTGCCATAGAGATTTTTGCTGACGTGGCAGCAACTTTTCAGTCATGGCTTGTGGATACCCAATGCTCTTAGAAACGTGGATTCCTATATCTATCAAAAGGTACAAGCTCAAGGTGACTCTTATCACTTATCAGTGCTTTGTTTCTGCTAACTGGTTGACAAGGCTGTGGTCTTGTCCTAAATAAGCCATCTATGAGTATGCTGCCTTCATCTTTGTAATTACTGTAACATTATTATTACAAACAGTACTACTTCAACATACAAGCAAAAACCTAAATTGTACCACTAAAATACGAAAACCGGATAACAGAAATAATGTCAGAACTATCATCACAAAATCGAAAGGATTAGATTCATCGCTAATTAAATTGATAACTATAGAGATTTACACAGTTGAATTACAATAAGGTATAAAAGGAAAACAATCAATTCAAATTAGTATTCCAACAACTTATCTACAAAAGGCCGAGATGGATTTGGTTGGTGATTTAAACATTGGCCTCACCCCCTCAACTCAATGTATGTGGTGTATTTGATTTGTCATCCTTCCGTTTCACATATTGACTAGCAATGCTATTAAGCCAAGATCATTAAATGTTTTCTGGGACGAAAAAAATGAGATTAGGCACGGAAATGTACATGTTCAACCACACTAAGCCAAAAGCTTATCACATAAACATGTGAGTAAATTGCAAAAATCATCCTTGTGGTTTGGCCAAATTGCACGTTTCGTCCTTGTGGTTCAATAAGTGCAAAGATCGTCCTTATTTTGCACTGTTACGTGCACTTTTAGTCCTTCAACAGTGAAATTTGGCAAACCACAAGGACGATTTTTGCAATGATGGAGGACCAAAAGTGCACGTAACAGTGCAAAATAAGGACGATCTTTGCACTTAATGAACCACAAGGACGAAACGTGCAATTTGGCCAAACCACAAGGACGATTTTTGCAATTTACTCTAAACATGTGTTAAAATAGTAATTAAAGTATTACACCCGGTAAATGGTGGTTAGAAGAGTTTTATACCTGCATATCAAACCCTTTTAGGTGCGTCTACGGGATTGATGTCTCAAATCTAGTGATCATCTTCGTTTATCCCAGGACAATTATCCAAGAGTGCCTCCATTGATTCATACTGGTGATAGGAGTTAACAAAGATTAACTAAAGGAAAAGAAAATCAGACCATTAACTTGAAAGCATAAAAAGACTGACGCACCTGACATCCACAAAAAAGACAGTACCGAAAATCATCCCTCAGCTTCATTAGTATTTCGTGCAAATCCTGCATTACAGAGCCATTGTCAGCTTTTCAAGAAACAAACTCGCAAATGCATCAAGTATAGTCTGTTTTTGATAACCAATAAGCCTATAATCTGTTCAAAGCCATATGTCACTTAAATGCTAACTACCGTATCAGTTAGCAAAAAATTTACAAAACGATAATCAACTATATAAACGTAACGATATACCTCTTCTGTAATCACCTCCTCTTCATCCTCTTTATCATCATCAGCATCGTCTTCCTTCTCAACAACCAGAACCTCTTTATTCTCCAACTGATCCAACACACCTTTCGCCTTATGAAAATTCACAACCACTCGTTTATTCCGCCAACGTTCCTTAACCCGACACCCAAAATCCACCATCAACTCCTCTTCTCTCCTTCTATTCTCCCAAGCCAACTCCTCCTCTTTCCTCAACTTCTCCTTCACAGGATCCTCCAGTCCGATCCCAGCTCTCGACCTCCTAATCTCGACCCCAACAGGCTCCACCCGACTTGAACCACCCAAACCGGACCCAGGGGTGTACCCCATCTGTTTTAACATCTTGAAACCAATGTTGGATTGTGGGATGGCTGATTCTAAATTAGCTAGCGTTTGTTCATCTTCTTCTACTTGTTTGATTTGCCGCTTGAGTGTCTTTTGTTCTTGCCAGTTTCGTGGTTTCGGTCTTTTTTTCGAGTTTTGTGATTTACTGCTACTATTGATGTTATGGACCTGAAACCAAATAGATAACTTAAGCCATAAATTTCACCTCACTTTGTTGTATTGCATAGACAAGCCTGACTTTATAGGTTGGGTTCGGATGGAGACTGGTTCCATCCCCGATAACAATGTTAGCCCCCAAAACCGCACCATTCCCCGTCCAGGATCTCACTGGGGCACCCCATCGGGCTAGATTCCCCAACACCAGACCAAATACATGTTCCCCATTAATAAAACAATAGATGATCTTATCACTAAACCTCCCCCTTTCCAGTAGATGATTTTATCAGGGCACCCCATCGGGGAACCAGACAAGATCCCCGCTCCCCATTGTTAATCTCCAAAACCCAACCTTATATATCGATTACTACTTTTTACTTTTAAAACAAGATACAAACTAATTGCATGAAATAAACTGAAGAAAAAAAAAACGAGAATCCACTAAAGTATTACTGTAATGATTTATGAGGGTGCTAGAGATTACATATAAGGTTCTTAAAAATAAGCAATTGAGGAAATAGTGTTCGACATTGCTTAATTTGTCGACAAATGCAATAATACTCGAAATCAATAACAATTACAGTAGTAGAAACATCTCAAATACGCATGTTCCGAGCTACTTATTTTATTGTCATCTCAAATACCTGCTTATCAAAAACTACGTTATTTATAGGCAAAGGGGGGTATTTGATGATTCCGAGTTTCATAACTTCATTTTTTTGATAAACTTATATAAGTTTCAAAATAAGCCGAAAAAAATTGAAACAAACACCCCCAAAACTGCTTGTACCTTTTTGGCTGGAGGATGGGATTGGGAAGGTATAAATTGAGTGAGGTCACCCATGTAATCATCATCATCTTCTTCATTTCCCATTTTTTTTTATTACACAATTATTGCAGTAATTTGAAATTGTTCAAATAGTTCTAGGGTTTTAGTTGTTTTACCGGGTTATTTAATACCCGAGGAGAGACTATTTGGGTCCAGAGCCCATTTTTATTTAAAGCAGAAGAAGTAAAAGCATATAAGCAAATTCGACACTTTGGCCGAGTGGTTAAGGCGTGTGCCTGCTAAGTACATGGGGTTTCCCCGCGAGAGTTCGAATCTCTCAGGTGTCGTTCCTTTTTTTTTAGTTGATTTCTTAACAAAAAACAATATATTTGGTAAGTTGTAGACATGGTTTTAGTTTTGAACATGGTTCGGGTTGGCTCGGTTTTTACTTTATAGAAACCGTTTGGTTTCTTTTTTGGTTTTTTTATTTTTTTTCATTTATCACAGTTTGATCTTTCAATGGTTGAGTTTTTAATGCGACATAGTATAACATTTTCAAATAGAAAGAAACACAAAATAATGACAATAAGAAATTATTGATCATGAAAAAATATATAAGGGAATTGTTTATTTGTCATAAAGTGACACAATAACAATAATAATAATAAAACTAACGACCACAAAAATTGAAGATTATAATTGTTTATGTGTTATAAATAAAACATTCAAGATGCAATTGAAACATGGGTTTTTAAAATTATATGTATTTTGTCAGTTTGGTGTTTTTGCTAAAAACAAACGGAATCGTAAACTTCGGTTTTTATAAATTACAAAAACCGACTCTTGTTCCTTCAACACGCTTAGAGTTAACTAGAAAGTTAATCTATTTGTGTTTATGACTAATACAATGTATTGATTAATTCTAACAGTTAATGAAACGTAAATATAAAAACACACAAGTATTTTCAACGTTTAAATTCTTATTAGAAATGAATCAAATAATCTATTACCCTAAGTGTTTTGCGGAACAAACACTTGGGATTGAATAGACAAGGTATGGTGTCTCCTATCTAAACTAAAGCAATGCCTTAAGTGGTAACAATTCGACCCACTGAGCTATCTCAGGGATACGTTACTCTTTGTAGGAGAAAAGGGGTATTTGTGAAAGTCTAGCTTTAATTGCACAAGAATACTAACCACTTTTCTCCATCTGTTTGCTATTTAAGGCAAACATATCAAGAGTACTGAAGATTAAAATTAGATAAACAATAGGAAGCGTGTCTGACAACTACAACAGTAGTTGTCATTTCCAAGAACCAATGGGATTGTGCCAAAAAGTCTTCGAGTGTCAGACCTTACACTTCTTCGGACTTTTAGCACTTGAGGGATAGTTTGTCTGACCCAGATAAGACTTGTTCTTTATCTTCTTAAAACCTTCCCTCATTATCCTGCCTTTTATTCAGGCTTTAGGTTCTTCAGTCATTTGTCTTCAGTCTTCATTATTGTTGTTGAGGAAACTTGGGGTTCAGTGAGCTCTTGTCTAACGCTCACTGATCATTACCTTCTTCTTCGTCTCAAGTAACACTTCAGTGAGTACCGCCTCACTGTGTGGTGAATCTTTCTTCTTAGATCGTCCTGAGCATCTTGAAGGTAACTAAACTGAGTGACTGTTCACTCAGTGACTTAGAATGTTTTCGGTTTAATTTACACTTAGCTTAATTTGTATTCAAATCTTGTTTTTTACGACTCTTGGGTACTGAAGGACCAACTTCGGTTTTTATAAATTACAAAAACCGAATCATCAGTTTTTCAATCAGTTTTGGTTTTCTGCACACCCTTACATGGATGTGCTTCCATCTGAATATAAGATATGATGATTTCTCAACCAAATGTTTTTCTTCTGGATAAAGGTATTTTCTTTTTGGTAATAGAAATACATTGGCATAAAAACTTTAAAAATAAAAAACAAAATGCAGCTTCTTTAAATCTTGTATATAAATATCTATAACGGGATGATAGTTAAGTAAAATACAGCTTGTTTTGTTTGAGATAAGAAGTAAAGGTTAAGAATTATGTCAAACTTCATAATCGATCATGTTTCAAGTTGTCTTGTTGTGATAAGGTGTATGTATTTGTTTTGGTTGACTCTTTTTTTTCTTTTTCTCTTTTTTGGTCTCTAGTCCCTTTTTTTTTTTTTTTTTTTTGGAACGGCAACTAACCATTTGATCTCTAGTCTTTATGTTAATTGTTGTGTTTGTATATGTTAATTGTTGTGTTTGTATTGACCTTTGTGCCTGAGTTTTCTTATTGAAATGCTTTCGCTCTTTAAAAAAAATTCTATTTACAAGCTTATAATGTTTTCTTTTAAAAGGCTAATCATTTATAATTGCATCTAAATTGACCTTTTTTCCAATTTTAATGTATCGAATAAAAATTTTTGCAACTTAGTTCCTGAACTTTTAAATTTCGTCAAATTAGTGTACAATTTTAAAAGTTAAATACTTAATTCATGAACTTTTAATATCGTACACTAAGTTGAAGAAATTACAAAATAGATACACCATAGTGACGAAGATCGGAATTCGCTACATCAAAATGAAAAAAAAAATAATAATAATAAAAAAAAAAAAATGTCAAGTTTGATACATTTACAAATGATTAGCAAAAAGAACCAAAATATTCATTAAGAAATTGTGTTTAGCTTAAGTAGCTTTTTGTGCTTGTGGAAAATAATTGCAACTCTTTTGATGAACCATTGCTAGTAACTTTGGGTGGTTGATGATAGTTATTTGTAAGAGTGGAATGTTAAGATTTAAGTTACAAATAGTTACTGCATGTTTTAACATCTTAGCTATAGCCCACTATGGATAGCAAATTCTTTAAACTTATATTCCTTTATTATCTTTGAGCAAAATGTTGTACCGATAAAATTTCTTGAATCATGAATAGTGATCATCAGGTACTTCTTTAGTTTTAATCAATTTCTACACCTACAAAGAGAGACATAAGTATCTCGTTCGCGTGCATCTTTGGTTTTATAACATACAAATAAATAATCTGCAAGTAGATTGAATATATTACTATACTTTTATCTATTTTTTCTCATGGACTATACGTGATTAAAACTTTTTATATTCAACCGTGGTTGTCTTTGACAAAAATAACAAGAGTACAAGTATCAAATACAATAACATTGAGTATATTTCAATGTTTGTTTAGAGTTTAGCATTTATATGAACTTTTCACGTGACTTGACAAACAAGCTTTATTTTTTAAACGTTAAACGCTAGTTGCTCCAACACGTTCTAAAACACTGCACGCCAAACATCCCTAAGTAATTAAAAGGACACAAATGGCACAAAAACGTATCAAATTAGGGTCCATTTCACATTAAGATATTATCTTTTTTTCTGCGAAAAAATTAAAAAAAAATTAAGAAAAAATTAAAAAAAATTTCGAAAAAATTAAAAATATTTTCGAAAAAATTAAAAATAATTTCGAAAAAATTAAAAAAAAATTCGAAAAAATTAAAAATATTTTCGAAAAAATTAAAAATATTTTCTAAAAAATTAAAAAAAATTTCGAAAAAATTAAAAAAAAAATTCGAAAAAAAAAATTTCGAAAAAATTAAAAATATTTTCGAAAAAATTAAAAAAAAAATCTCGAAAAAATTAAAAAATTTTTCGAAAAAACTAAAAAATATTTTTCGAAAAATTTTTTTTTCGAAATTTTTTTTAATTTTTTCGAAAATATTTTTAATTTTTTTTTTCGAATTTTTTTTTAATTTTTTCGATTTTTTTTTTTTTAATTTTTTCGAATTTTTTTTTTAATTTTTTCGAAAATATTTTTAATTTTTTCGAAAAAAAATTTTTTCGAATTTTTTTTTAATTTTTTCGAAATTTGTTTTAATTTTTTCGAAATTTTTTTAAATTTTTTCGAAATATATTTTTTTTTAATTTTTTTTTTCAAATATTTTTCAAAAAAAAAGTAATTTAAAAAGTAATATATAAATATTTTAAGAAAATATTTTTTTGATAATTTTTTTTTAAATATTTTTTGATTTTTTTTTTTTTTTTTGATTTTGCATGAAATGGGTATAAGAATTCGATGACCAAACATGTAAAAAAAAAAATTCGAAATTGTTTTTGGATGTTGCATGAACTGAGTTAACGAATTCGAGGACCAAACATGTAACTTACTAACGAACTGAGTTAACGATCATTAGAAAATGGACCCTAACTTTGATACCTTTTTGTGCCATTTGCACAAATTAAAAACACACAGTTTCGTTATTTATCTATTTCGTTTTCTTACACTAAAACTCTATAAAACAAAACCACAAAACATCACAAACCCACCCTTTCTGTACATCTTCTTAAGCACAAATTACAACACACCATTTTATACCACAAAATTGCGCGGGAAAACGTAACAAACTAACAGCTCTTTGCTGACGTGGCACCACACATCCCTTTTTTTTTACCCCCAATTATTCACTCCAACTCACTCATTTCCACTTCTTTTTAACTAAATTCACGATTTTTAATCTTCTTCAATTAAAGGTATTTCAAGAACCCTAATTTGCTTAATCACTTCGCTTAGTAATCCTTTTTTTTACGCTCTTAAGGTGTTCGTGCGGTTAAACTGTGATTATATTCGTTTTGATTATAAAGTGATTAGTCGTTTTAAACATTTCAACGCATTAATAATCATACGTTTACGCAATTGTGATCAAATTCGTTTATGTGTCGCGTTAAACAGTGATTACTTTCATTTCTTTTGATGTTAATTTGCTTTGATTTGTGTTTTCAGGTGATTATTAAGGTGTTGTTTTGGATGATTTTATTGAAGAGATAAGTTTCGAGACGATGAATTCTGGAAGCAGATGGTTGTACTTTGGTGTATTTGCGTTGTTCGTGTTTCTGGTTTCTGCGCATACTGATAATTCCGATGGTATGCTTCTTGATTCTCAGAGATTTTTGTTATTTTGTGTTGGTTTGCGTTTTCTATTTGTGATTATTGGCGAATTTCGGTTTCTTGTCGATGTTGTTTACTTATTTACTTGTTGATATGGAGAGTTGCTTGTTTTTAGCGTAATGGGACTTTAAGTTATTTATCGTTATTTGGGGAAAGTGATGTTAGTAGATATTGGAATGGGTTCTTTTGATTCAATTCACGTTATTGATGGTCTGTCAGATTTTGGAAATAAGGTGATGGCATTAAAATACAGTCCAGCGGAAATTAGTTGTTTTTTTTTGTCTGCGGTTTTTGTGATTTTTGTAAGATGTTGATTGTATACTGCACAGAACCAAATTGCATGAACTGTATGGTAGCCTCGGAATTAATCCTAATAAACTTGATTCTAATGTATTTACTGGTTTTGTGTAATAAACTTGATTGAATTCACGTTGTTGATGTTTCAATCGGGTTTTGAAGATAAGATGTTGTTCATAGAAAATCATTTATTTTTTGTTTTATCTACCGTTTGTGTTTATTAAAATGATGTTGGCGTATCTTAGTATCTATGTAATGCATACTGAAAATCACCATATCACATGAACTATTTGTTAGCCTAATAGCTAAACGTGTGAGGAAAATATTGGCGTGTGCTTGCTTTAACTTTGTCGAGATTCTGATATAGCTTGAAGGTGCTGAATTTCCTTGTGAGGTTACTGAATCGGTTATAGATTAGGTTATTGTTGTGGTTAACTTCACAACAAGTACTGATTCTTATAGTTTGTGTAATATGTACAGTTAAAGCTATTCAAGATCTGTATAGGTCGTTTAATTCTCCGCCTCAGCTCAAGGGATGGAAATTAACTGGTGGTGATCCATGTCAAGAAACATGGACTGGAGTTTCCTGTGTCGGTTCTTCAATCATCCAAATGTAAGTTTAAGTATTTCCTCCATTCAGTTTAATTGAACAATTTGAGTGGGTCATAAGTGCTTATCAGAGTATTACAAAAGAATTGGAGACGTGCAGTTGTGTAAACCGTGTTATATTAAGATGATGCTTAGTTTTAGAGACACATGGGTGGCTATAACTATAAAGCCAGTAATTTCAGAAATGCTGGCTCTTTCTTGATATTTTGTAATGAACTTACCTTATTTCGCTTGACTTGCAGTAAAATAGACAACTTAAACATTAGTGGAAACCTTGGTTACCAGCTCGAAAATTTCCATCACCTAAAGCTACTGTAAGTCCTGATCACGCTATTGCCAGTCGGGTAAATTTTATGGTATAAATATATCTTGCTATCTAAAATGTGGCGCTTTCAATACTAGGGATGTTAGCAACAACAGCATTTATGGTGAAATTCCATATGGTCTGCCTTCGAATCTAACTCACCTGTAAGATTCACTCTACTGATATTACCATACATTGGACCTCTTTCGCAAGTATTTCTGTTTGTTAATGTACTCATTCCATTAACCTGTGATTGCAGAAATTTGGCATGCAACAATTTGAGCCAATATATACCTTACTCATTATCATCCATAAAAAATCTTCGACATATGTAAGTTACTCCTCCCATTAACTTACCCTCAGTCCCTTACCTACAACCAAACACTCATGATCTTTCTCCTCGCAGGAATTTGAGCCACAACCAATTGTCAGGACCTGTTGGAAACGTATTTACAGGCCTATCATCTCTCAAAGAAATGTACGACATGAACTTATTCTCAATATGACTCAAATGGCTACTTATATACTCTGTCTTCACAGGGATCTTTCGTACAACCAATTTATTGGAGACCTACCAAGTTCGTTTGGAACACTCAAAAGCCTGTCAAGACTGTCAGTTTCCCTTCTCATAAATTCCCTCTTCACGTATAAAATTAATCTTTAGTTTATTACTAATTGGAATGACTTTGCAGGTTCTTGCAGAATAATGAATTTACAGGATCAGTAATCTTTCTAGCTAGCCTTCAACTAACAGATTTGTAAGTTGTTTGTAAAATCTATCTAGGGTTATTTCCTTGTTATAATGATGCTAAATTTATATGCATACAATGTCAGGAACATACAAGATAACCATTTTAGTGGCATTATTCCAAAACAATTCCAATATATACACAATCTGTGGTAAGTTACTACTGTTAACCTTTTCTCAATAGTCTTTTCATTCAGTTTTTTTACAAAATATATTACTTTTTTAATCACCTTTTATCATTGTCTCTTAAAGGTTTGGGGGTAATATGTTTGACAAAGGGAACAATGGTCCACCCTGGGATTTCCCTCTGGACAATCCGTCTGATTTGCAGAATATTACAACTCCACCATCTACCGAGTCAAGTGCATTTAAGAGTTATCCTTTCTCTATATCAAGCAAGCACAAGAAGAAGGCCTTTGGAAAATCTGGCATTTTGATTGGTGTAGGTGTTCTTGTGGTAGCGTGCTTACTACTTTTCGCCATGATTCGCTTCCGTAAATGTGGCAGAAAGCGTAGAAGACCAGAGAGCAGCGAAGGCTCGTGTCATTCTCTTCCAATTAGTATGGCAAAAGGTAAGCTAAAAAAATCACTATTCACTGATAACTTCATATATATAGGATAATATTTTTGATTTTGTTATGTTAATCATCTTTTCTGTTAACTTTTCAATTACAGATTGTTCATCTATAGCCCTTGAAGAGAGTCCTGAAGCCTCGGTTATCAGCTCACCTACTACTGGCCTAAGACATGTACCTCCAGTCCGTACTAAAGTCGTGAGAGTGAATAGAAGAAGAAGTTTTGCTAAGAAGAGTAGAGTTCCAATAGGTGCAAAGCTATACACTCTCGCTGAAATGGAATTAGCAACAAATAACTTTGGCAGAAGTAATTTTCTGGGTGAAGGATCTATTGGCACAGTGTACAAAGCAGAGTTCCCTGATGGACAAGTACACTTTCGACCACCTTTTTAAAACTAGAATCAAGTATAACTATTTAATTTTGATTATTTGTTGAATTTTTGGCTTTTGTAAGGTCTTTGCTGTGAAATGCATAAGCACAGTAGCACTCTCTCTTCATGAAGAACAACAGTTTTTAGAGGTGATTTGGAACGCTTCACGATTAAGGCATCCGAACATCGTAACACTTCATGGGTACTGTGTAGAGCAGGGGCAACATATGGTTGTGTATGAATATGTAAGAAATCTGTCACTTGACCATGCTTTGCATTCTGAAGCATATATGCCTTTATCTTGGGGCATTCGTCTGAAAATTGCTATTGGAATAGCCCGAGCTTTGAAGTAAGCATTTCGTCTCTGCCATTTTTTTAAACATTTTGGTATGAGAGTAAACATGTATACTTTTTTATTATTATTATCTAATTTGGGTTACATTAATATGATGTTTCCAGCTACCTGCACTCCACATGTGTGCCTCCTTTGGCACACAGAAATGTAAAAGCTGCTAATGTTTTACTTGACGAAGATTTAACTCCTCGCATATGTGACTGCTGCTTAGCTGTTTTGAAGCCCCTAACTATCAATAGTGCTAGAGCTGAGGTACATAAATAGTAATAGTTTAGATAGATGACTATGTTTTACATTTACCTAGTTATTTTCCTGATCAACCAGTGTTGCAGCAAATTTTGCAACAGACATTAGCTTTGTTTTATGAAACTGTGTATGATTTATATGTGAACAGAGAATAAACTTGAGTGTGAGTTTGTTTATATTAAAATGTATCAATAAATCCTTATAATGATGATTTAGGCGTCTGAAGCGGATAATGGTGGGATTCCTCCTGAATGCATCCAACCGGTCTCTGGTAACCAGAAGGATGACATCTATGCCTTTGGAGTGCTGCTTCTGGAATTATTAACTGGAAAGAAGTCTTCTGATGGGTATGCCACAGATTTTCATCTTTTCTCCATCTATTATGTAATTATGTCATACTTGGTTTCTTAGTTCTTACCTTTTTTTTAACAGACTGGAACCAAGAGAAGAGAACTCCTTAGTGAACTGGGCTTCTTCACGGCTTCATGACAATGAGTCATTGGATGAGATGGTTGAACCAGCTATCAGAAAAACAATCCCCGCCAAGGCTCTCTCACGATTTGCTGATATTGTTTCACTCTGTACTCAGGTATTACTTTACTAAAACAAATTTTATTTGTTCGAATTTTCGTTCCAATAGTTGATAACTTGTTACTATTGGACACGATGCAGCCTGAGAAGGGATTCAGACCACCAATATCAGAAATCTTGGAATCACTGACACATATGATTGAAGAGTATCGCAGAATGAGAACACCATCAGATGCTGCTGATCTTGATCCATATGAGAGATCTTTCCGATCAACACACTCGCGCTTCGTTGGATCACCAACAGTCAGCTATTTGTCTATCTGATGATTTTGAAAATTGGATGTCATGATATAGATTGTTTGACTAGTTGGCTTGAGTCCTTTGACCAAGACAATGTTTGGATTTCAGTCACTGTGCGCAGAGACAGAATACATAGTAGAACACTTTGGTTTTTCCTTTTTACATACAGAGATGTGTTACTGTTGTTCTTTTCTCAAACTTCACCACTGGAATGAGTTTTTCTTGGTTGTTTCCTAGCTATCATTATGTGCAGTATCAAAGATGGTAACATGAAATCTCTCTCTAAAGCATTTTTTAAAGATATAGAATAAGAAAAGAACAACATTTAGAGTTCTACTCGGCAGCAATTCTACATGAACACCCGAGTTTGGTCAACAACTCAGCATTTTTTTTTTTTTTTTATATGGTTAGCTTGTGATTAAATTAAACTATCATCCTTCCCAAAAGAATATACATGTTTCTAACTGAAGATACTTATTTCCAGTTCACGAAGTTGAAACAGTGCTTAAGTAAATTTACACCATCTCTGGACGCAATAACAATTCTATGTTTAGTTCATTTTATAAGTGTAAGAGTGGGCTCGCAGAAGATCGTTAAATAGCTTTTTGATGTGCAGGTGACTTAATATCTTTGTCAACTTGTTGGGTGGTCTGTACCATTTGGTTGTAATGATATTCGGATTAGTTTAGCTTTCATTGTGGACTCAAAAAGCTCCTCACTTAAAAATTGACAAGATGAACACCACCAGGTAGAATCACTGTTGTATGTAATCATAGTTTTTGTAGAGGAAATTTGCCTTTTACAAGTTTGAGTAATTTGCAAGCAAGTAATATGAGTGTGTTCTAATTTTTCACAGAAGTAATTATTCAGAATTTCAGATATATGGTATTTTCAATTTTGTACTTTGTTCTATGGTATTTGGCATGTTCACTAGGAACTATCTGTGGACTATGGTATTTGGCATGTTTAAGGCTAAAAGAGTTTAAAGGATACAATGCATCGGTCGATCGATTCGGTCGCCAACCGATCGATCGATCGTGCCCTTTGTGGCCTGCAGGTCGCGACCGATTAGAAGCAAAAGAAAACCGAAACTCGGTCTCAACCTCGACCGAGTGTTGCCCATATATTTGTTGCACTTTGATCCAAAAAAAAAAATATATACATTTCAAAAAGTGTCCGTTGGGCACAAAATAAAAAAATAAAAAAAAAAAAAATCCCTTATAAATACACAACACAAACACACTTCAATTCACACAATCTCATTTCAAAAATTCTATACAATGTCTCACAATATGAACTCTTTCGAGATATTTTTTGCCGATTCGGATGATGAAGATGAAGTCAGTTCCCAGTTTTTGATGTTTACGGAAGATTGTTGGGAGGCTTATCAAGCGTCAAATCCTAAAGAAACACGAAACCGTGTTCATAGGGATCGTTTGGGTGCTCATGATCGTTTGGTTAACGCTTACTTCTGCGCTAACCCAACATACGGCGATGAACAATTCCATGATCGTTTCCGAATGAGCCGCAGACTATTCGAACGGATTGTACGAGAGGTAACCGATCATTCACCTTATTTTCAACAAACTCCCGATGCAGTGGGCGAACTTGGTATTTCTCCATTGTTAAAAGTTACTTCATCAATTCGTCAATTGGCATACGGAGTCAATCCTGATATGCTTGACGAATATGTGCAAATGGGTGCGACAACAATTCGTGCGTGTCTCTATAAATTTTGTGAGGCCATCATGGAGTTATATGGTCCAGAGTATTTGCGAAAGCCGACGGTTACTGACGTTGACAGACTCTATGAGCATCACCATCGAGTTCATGGGTTTCCGGGGCTGATAGGGAGCATTGATTGTACAGATTGGCCGTGGGAGAATTGCCCACATGGTTTAAAAGGTCAATTTTGTAGGGGTGATCACGGGAAAACTCCTTTCATTTTATTGGAAGCGATCGCCTCTCAAGATTTATGGATTTGGCATGCGTTCTTTGGTGTCTCCGGGATGAATAATGACATAAATGTTTTACGTGCATCCCCTCTTTTCAATGATCTCAAGACAGGGAGAGCACCGGATGTGCAATTCTTTGCTAACAGCGTGCCTTATAAACGGGGATATTATCTTGCTGATGGGATATATCCGGAATACTCTGTTATTGTGAAGTCCATTAAAAATCCAGGGACGCATGATCACAAGCGTCAATTGTATAAGAGGATGCACGAAGCAGCAAGAAAAGATGTGGAACGTGCTTTTGGTGTACTAAAGGTTAAGTTCTTAATGATTAAAAATCCGGCTAAAGGGTTTGACAAAGAGCGTCTTGGACATATTATGTACACATGCATCATATTACATAATATGATAATTCAAGACGAAGGGCGGGCGATATCTCCTGAATTCTTTCCAGCGGAGCAGCACCGTTCTTATGATCCCTTAAGAACGCATGCAGAATCATTGGAAGTTACTAGGGAGATATGCGATAGAACAACTCATCTTAGCCTCAAAGCCGATTTGGTGGAAGAAATTTGGCAGCATCATAATAATCAAAACTAGTTTGGTCGTTTTATCGTAATGTTTTTAATGTTATTTGAATTCTATTGTAATGTTTTTATTTTATTTGAATTATTATGTAACGTTTTAATTATGAATAAAATTTTATTTTGTGTTTAAAATGTTAAAAAAAAAAAAAAAAAAAAAAAAAAAAAAAAAAAAAAAAAAAAAAATTGGAACTCGGTCGCCCCCACTGTGGCACTGAATCGCCTGCAGGTCGCTGGAGAGAGAAAGCTGACGTGGCAGGAAAAATGGAGGGGATTGACCCACTCCATTGTGTCTAGCCTAAACTTAAAAGAGTTTAAAGGATACAATTTGGATAGATTTTTAAAACATATAGAAAAAGCAACTATTGCAATTTTATGTGTGCGTAGCAGCGTAGGAAAAAGAGAACATTTTGTATTTAATCTTTTGAGTGAAAAAAAAAATAATAATAAAAAAAAAAAAAAAAAAAAAAAAAAAAAAAAAAAAATCAGATTAGTTGCTATTTATGTTTTTATTTTTTTATTTTTTTTAAAGAAAAATGTGGATTTTTATTATATAAAATGTTTCACATTCACAAATTTCCATTTAATTTTTTAATAATAACTAAAAAAATGAAAAATAAACTTTAGAGTAAATTACATGTTGGTCCCCAAGGTCTGACGGATTGCATATACCCATTATCAGACTCAAGGTTTCGCACCCGTAGTCCCTAACATCACGTCTTTCATTCTCTCACAGTCCAAAACCCTAACGCTCATTAAAAATCTCGTTAATTGCAAGGGTTTTTCGTCTTTCCATTATTTCATGTCCAAACACCCCATTAAACACACAAACACACACCCACTTTCACACATTAACCCAAACACATATTCTTCAACCTCTTCACCACCGGCACCGCCGGCACCACCACCCTCTTCTTCGACTTTTCCACCACAAATCAATCAATCAAAATAAATCAACTTTTTCTATTGTGTGGGGGTCTTAATGTCTATACATAAGGAAGTGTAAATGGCATGGATTTATTGCAAATTTGCAAGCCACATTTATGTGTTGCAATTAACTAGACATATGTTATATTTCTTTTTTATTGGAACTATTTTATATACTACTCATCTTTTTTCATATTAATTTAATCGTTTTGATTATAGAAAACCAAATCATCGTGGTTAGCACCAATTTTTTCGTATATCTGAGATTTGAAGAGGTATGTAGGTGATACAATCTCTAGCATAAAATTATCGGTACATAAAATATTCAGTATTTATTTAGTTATGTTTTTGCATATCAGAGATTTGTTGTGCCGAAAAGTCAATTAGGAGTTTAGGCACGTGGTGTTCGTTAGGGTGCAGTGGAGATGATGGTAATGAACTAATGATACAGTTAAAATGACGGTAGTGGCAGGGGTGCGGTGAAAATGGTGGTGCAGTGGCAGTGGCGGATCTTGAAGTTTTTAGTGGAGGGGGCCGGAATTTTTTTTGTCCAAATCGTTATATTAGGGTCTTCTAATTCGGGGGGCCGACTTAATAAATATAAATTTTTTTGGACGAAATATGGATAAGTTAGCACTACTGAGAGGCCCCAACTAAGATCGTGCAGTGAAAAACACATTGCGTTAACATAAAAGAGTGATGCCATATCCAAAAAAAAATTACAAATGATTTTTTCACATAAAGATCTGTCATGCATTCATACGAAGATATATTTAAAAAGAAAAAAGATAATTGATTAAGATGATTTTTATTGATGACAAGTTATTTTGTGAAAGATTTTTTTGTAAACATTTATTTATGTAGCATTTTCCAATATAGAAATAACATAATACATTGTATAAAAAAACAAATTACACAAATATAAAAAAACGCAATCATCCTATTTGAATTTATGCATCTAAATAATTTTAGCACTCACTTGATTATATATTTTGTCCACCAAAGAAAACAAATCAAAAAAATATTGTAATCCTTTAAAGGTTTTTCTTTTAAAAATGTCTCAAGCAAAGCACGTTTTTCTTTGAGCTTTGTTTGCGTTTTCAAAGATCACAGCTGTGTCGATAATGGCTTGCGAACAACACCTATCCTTTCAACTTGTTTCATTACTTCGGCTTTGATTTCCCCGATGATATGTGGAAGAAAACAATCCATAAAAATAATGTATGATTAATCTGTAATGGAGAGTGTTGGTGCAATAATGACCAAAGCCTCCGTAATGTTTTAATTATGACAAATATACATTCGGGATACTTAAAATCACAAGCGATTGCAAAAAAATGAAAACACACAAAACCTGGCACTGGCGCGCCGGGTACGGGGTTTTGGTGCCTTCGGTTTTTCCAATCCGGCATTCCTCTTACCCAACTAAGGTGCTTCTTTCAATACAGGTTCGTATATGATATTTGAGATATCCGCATTAAGATTTAGACTTGGAGAGATGCCCAAAACATGTCCTCCCGTTTTACAAAACGCCAACTCATAAACTTGTTTTTCAAAGCCTCTAGCCAAGACAAATATGTTTTTCCTCAAACCTAGGAGACTTATACTTTTACTAGAACTTCAAAAGAAAGTATTCAAGTGACCATAATCCTTACGTTTGTCTTTGCTAATCACATAACGGGTTTACCTCCCTGTTGGTCATTTAAGCTAATGTCACTTTGCATAAATGCAAATTTCTCATACGGGATATCGGTTTTACCTTGATGCAAAGCATGTATCTTACTTGCATTAAGATGATTAGTGAATAATTTAATTGTGGCTCAACTAAGGATTATCAAGTTTGAAAACTTAAGCTTGAACTCTTAAATTTTAATCATCCTTTGTATGTGTTTACATCTCCACCACAAACATCCTCTTAGGCCGGTTGGCAAGGTGGTGAAAGTTTCACCATATAGCAAAAGTCACGCGCTACCCACCTTGCCTTCCACCTTGGCTCACGCGGTAGACTCGGATTCCAAGAACAAATATGGTGAAGACTTCACCTATCAATTTACGTTAAGTATCCGTTGGTCCCATTAAAAAAATAAAATAAAAAAAATCAACACCATCCTCCTCAAGACCGTTAACAACAGCAGACAACAACTTATAAACACCACAATCTGTCTCAACTCAACAAGATTCAAAGAGAGGAGTAAAAGATCTCGAGTTTATGAGCTCAAGATAATATCTCTAAAAGATTTAAACAAAAACACCCTTCATGGATCTTTGAAATATCCTTATCCGAATAAATACAGAACCATTAAAGCCCATAACAAAATCAGTTTTATAACAAGATTAAAGATTTGTTTGGCTTTGGTTTTTTCTAAACAGAATAAATGAAACACCTACCTTGGTTCTAAAAACCGAAATCAGCAACCAAATACATTTAAAGTTTGTGATTCGTGGGTTTTTAACAAAGCAAAAGAATTTCTCCCAATGGATCTTTTGGTTTGTGAAGACCGAAGAGGATAAAGCTTTTGTGGTGATAAGAAAGTAAACTAAAATATTGAAAGGAATTGAAGTGCTGGTGACTGCAAGAGTGAAGTAGTGGTTATGTATTGTTTAATATTCCCGGGTTTATGTACTATGTTTAATATTTGAAGTTTACGTAATGTTTTAATTTCGTATGTTGTGTTTTTAAATTTAAAGTTTACGTTTTTATATTTTTAAGTTTACGTTTTTAATTGTGTAAGTATAAAAAAAATGGGAGTTATGGTGAAAGATTGGTTTGCCTTGACGAGTAAATGGTGAAGTGATGTGAAAGGGAGTGAGAGGAGAGAGAAAGCTGACGTGGCGCTGATGTGTATGATGAAAAGAGGTGAACCTTGCCATCCAGCCTTACATTCTTTTACACACTCTTGTCCCATACACCACAACACAATCTACTACACACTTCCTTTATCACCTTCATTCCCACATTCCTTAGATGCTACCTAAACATTCTTTCTTCCACACATTCAACTAATGAATATTCCACCAACATAAATCAAACACATCATCACCCTTCTTCTCCAAGCTTCATTCACCATCACCAAATTTTACATATGTGATTCTTGGATTGGCCGCATCACTCTCTTACACACTTATACTTCCTACAACCTTCATTCAAATTTTGAATTTGAAATCACCACTCACACATACACAACAAACGATACACACACACACACACACACACACACACACACACACACACACACACACACTTTCACAACTCCTTCATTTTTTAATTCACATAATACCTTCCTCATACAACTCACTTACAACTCATCTCTTACACATCTTCTTTCACCAATTCATTCCTATACACTCTTTTCTCTCACAATCATCCAATTCCCACATTATTATATTGTTCTTTTGTCCTCTTCTATAACACGCTCACTTACACACTCAACTCTCTAACACAATATATAACTCATTACCAACAACTAGTTTTTAAATTTGAAAATTGAATTTCAAATTTGAGAGACAAGTTATTACCTGACATCTAATGTCCAATTGTTCTTCTCTTTCTCTTTGATATTGGACTAAACCCCTAACTATCTAGTTATCACTTCACAAAATGTTTTAATACTCAAAACCTTGGCTAAATGAGTTGGTTGACCGTATCACACTTTTGAGTGTTGGAATGAACTTGGAAAGGTCAAATGTGAAGTGCACTTAGGGATTTAACAAGAATTGGGTATTAATGAATAAACCAAGAAAAAATCCCGGACGAGACTTGTGCGCCAGTTGACGCGCCAACACGTGCCCATCGCACCAGTCATGGCGTGGGATTCTCTTGGTTTGTTTATAATTACTCACCTATTGTCTTTTGCATACTTACCTATTGCCAAACATTCTTTCCTCTAATTTCTTTTCTCTCTACCCTCTAAGTCTACTAACTTATAGTGTTATACCTTCTCTTCTATCATCTATTGAAAGAACACTTAATTACACAATAGAGATTCACAAGAACTTAATCCACTCTTGTGATTTTTTTCGAGCGTCTTCTTCTCTATACCCTTTCTACTAGAATCGATTCTATATGATAGGTTAGGTTTCAAACAAACAAACACTTGTAATCACTTGTAAGGTTGTGAAGTCTTTTATCTTGTAGATCAAGCCTAGACCAGGGAAGGTCTAGTTTGGGGTTGATACTTCCGGGGGAAGTTCTTTGTGGTCTTAGCATTTTTAGTGGTAAAGTTGAATCACAAAATTCTTGTGGGTGGTTTCCGAGGGTGGAATACCGTTTGGAGTAGCTTTTCTTA
>CP139507.1:169104970-169189970 GCA_021014915.2 Artemisia tridentata subsp. tridentata | reverse complement strand
TGAGATTATTGTGTGGTGATTCTGTGTGGTCCATTTGGAGGGTAGCTATGCTCCCATTATCCAATTGAAGAGTAGTAGCTCTACTCACTATTATTCTGTGTGGTCTGATCAGAGGGTATGGTTTACCCATTATTGTGAACTTGGATCGTGGGCGCGTTCCGTCCCAATTGATGTTGGATATTGCTATTTGGATCGTGGGCACATTCCGTCCCTTATGTCCCTTAAGTGGTATGTTGGTTGAATGACTGAGATTGCATGCTATCTAGTATAATGACTAGTCTTACTGTCCTGCTATGTTTTATAATCACAGTGAACTGGTTGCCTGAGATATATCATGTGTCTTAAACCTATGAACCTCACCAACATTATGTTGACGTTTTTAAGCATCATTTTCAGGTGAGCATTCTAAGGCTAAGGTAGAGGGAAGCAACTAGACGAGACTTAGTTGCATTTGAGAACGATTTATCTTTATGTTTTGATTTGAATATGTTTGATTTTGATTGTGATACTTTAATGTCTTTCGACTAGTACTTTATGTTCTATTGAAGATACCTTTTGGAGATTTATTTTGGTTATTTTCTTTTGGGGTATCGTTACGACACTTTGTGTCTGTACTTTGCTCTATTTATGTGCATGTAGTAATTCTCTATTTAGACACCATGTGTTGTGATGATATCCATGAAGTTACACTCGCGTTTCCGCCTTGGCGAGGTGTGACAGATTGGTATCAGAGCCTTGGTTATAGAGAAGTAGGTGGTTGAACCTAGACTATAACCTAGGAGTCCCTCATATAGTTGCATTTAGGGCTTATGTATAAGTATGGTATTTTATATGTCTATTTTTCTTAAGTTTATGAGAGGTTTTGTCGAGTTTTGGATGCCTATTGAACCCCCATACTTAGTATTATATATGTCACTTTTAGCATGGCACCTCTCGCGCGTAGCAAGTTTCGTTGGACTATCGTTGTCGCTACTGGCTGCAAGAGGATTGGTAGCTTGAAACGGACTAACAAGAGGATCTTAGTTCTTGCTAGCATGTGTCCATGTAAGATCGAGGAGAAGATGACTTTAGTGAACGTGGGTGGAAAGGAGATAGAAAGGTACGAGACAAAGGTGACCAATAAAGACGGCTACATTATTAGGTACCCTGGAAAGTGTCCCAAATTCCTAGAAGATGGAGGAGAGGTTTGGGCTGAGCCTCATAATCTGTATGGGTTTGTGGACCGTATAGAGGAGGAAGAGTACGAAGTGGATTCAGATCTAGAGTCTACGGCAAGTAGTAGATTTAATCCGAGTTGAATGAGAGGGGCAAACGTTAGGGTGGAGCTCGAGCCGTGTGCGATTCTGTTTGGTTTAGTGTTATGTTTTGGGATGTCTTCTGTTGACTTTTGATGTTTGGTATTATGTTGGATCGCGAATTCCTTTGAATTCTGGGATTTTACCCAAGTAATTAATAATAAGGCTTGAGCGAGTTTGAATATTTTATGTGTGTGATATGTGATTAATGGGTGTGTTATAATAAATTTTTTTTTGAGTTTGTGTATCTATAATTATGAGATGTTATTATTGTTAGGCGTGGTATTGGAAGCGAGTACACATGTGGAAGGATACATCTATAATTATTGGTGGCCAACATAATTATAAATGTATCACGACACATGTGGACTTATGGCCAATGCTACGTTGACCAATGATGACATGCTTACGTGTAGTAGGATTAAGTTTAACCTTGATATTTGTGTTAATTGTCCCATTTGATGGGGAGCACCTGTGTTATTTGTTAAGAAGAAGGATGGTTCGTTCCGGATGTGTATTGACTATCGGGAATTGAACAAGTTAACTGTTAAGAATCGGTATCCTCTTCCTAGAATCGATGATCTCCTTGACCAGCTGCAAGTTTCTCAATTCTTTTCGAAGATAGATCTACGTTCTGGTTATCATCAGTTAAGAGTGTATGAGGTGGATATTTCGAAGACTACTTTTAGGACTCGTTATGGACACTTTGAGTTTACGGTTATGCCATTTGGGTTGACAAATGCACCTGCGGTATTCATGGATCTAATGAATCGCATTTGTAAGCCTTATTTGGATAAATTTGTGATAGTGTTCATCGATGATATATTATTCTACTCTAAGACTGAGAAGGAGCATGGAGAGCATTTGAAGTTGGTCCTTAAATTGCTGGAGAAGGAGAAGTTGTACGCTGAGTTTTCGAAATGCGAGTTTTGGCTTAGAGAGGTACATTTTCTTGGTCATATGGTTAATAGAGAAGGTATACATGTAGACCCTGGAAAGGTCGAAGCAGTCAAGAATTGGAAGGCTCCTACGACGCCGTCAGAGATACGCTCCTTTTTAGGATTGGTAGGGTATTACAGACGATTTATTGAAATTTTTTTGAAGATTGCCAAACCCCTCACATTGTTGACCCAGAAGAATAAGAAGTATGTCTGGGGAGAGGAACAAGAGAGGGATTTTCAAACATTAAAGGATAATTTGTGCAATGCACCTATTCTGACGCTTCCAGACGAACCAGATGACTTTGTGGTGTATTGTGATGCGTCGAAACAAGGTTTTGGATGTGTATTAATGCAGAGAGGGAAAGTGATAGCCTATGCATCCCGACAACTCAAGATTCATGAGATGAATTACACCACTCATGATTTAGAGCTTGGTGCGGTAGTGTTCGCCCTCAAGAATTGGAGACATTATCTGTATGGCACAAAGAGTGTTGTTTATACGAATCATAAGAGTCTTCAGCATATCTTCAGTCAGAAGGAGCTGAATATGCGACAGAGAAGATGGATTGAATTGTTTAGTGATTATGATTGTAAGATTCGCTATCATCCTGGAAAGGCGAATGTGGTGGCTGATGCGTTGAGTAGAAAGGAGAGGATTAAGCCTAAGCGTGTGCGAGCTATGTGCATGACCTTGTAATCAGGAATCAAGAGGAAAATATTGGCAGCACAAGAGGAAGCCCTCAAGGATGAAAATGCAACAGCTGAGATGCTACGTGGGTTGGATCAACAAATGGAGAAAAAGGGTATGCGTTAATAAGTTGTGCAAATATGTTTGTTAGGTCAAAACATTTTGGTGTGCGTTCAGATTCGAATCTGGATAGTTTTCATGTTTGATTTTTAAAAGAGCACTTGTGTGTGTTTTTAGTGCATGGCCTTCTGGGAGAAGCTTTTATGCTCATGAAGGACCATGGTGAATTTTTGGTGTGAGTTTTAGAGCTTATTTTTTTGTGATTTCATGTGGGTAAAAGTACCCCAAAAATCTGCGTATTCTGAAAAAGTGTATGCAAGGGATTTAGTGAGTGTATGTGTTTGGTAGTGGTTAGTATGGAGTCTAGTTGAACCATGGTAGTTTACATGAACCTTAGACATCCATCATATGTGTGCTACATAGACTATAGCTTTTAGCTTGGTCGCGTGTAATGTGATCTTATTTTGTTGTATAGATTTGTGATTGATAATTTGGAAGCTGCAAAGTTTGAGGTGAGTTTCATAGTCCCATTTTTACTTTGCTTTAACTTGGGATGGGAATGATGCTTGTGTTGAAATATTTTTGAGTTACTGTGATTATGTGGTCGTAAATGCATGGACTTGTAAGTGTTATTATACGTGTATTGCATGTTATGAGATTATTGTGTGGTGAATCTGTGTGGTCCATTTGGAGGGTAGCTATGCTCCCATTATCCAATTAGAGAGTAGTAGCTCTACTCACTATTATTCTGTGTGGTCTGATCAGAGGGTATGGTTTACCCATTATTGTGAACTTGGATCGTGGGCGCGTTTCGTCCCAATTGATGTTGGATATTGCTATTTGGATCGTGGGCACGTTCTGTCCCTTATGTCCCTTAAGTGGTATGTTGGTTGAATGACTGAGATTGCATGCTATCTAGTATAATGACTAGTCTTACTGTCCTGCTATGTTTTATAATCACAGTGAACTGGTTGCCTGAGATATATTGTGTGTCTTAAACCTATGAACCTCACCAACATTATGTTGACATTTTTAAGCATCATTTTCAGGTGAGCATTCTAAGGCTAAGGTAGAGGGAAGCGACAAGACGAGACTTAGTTGCATTTGAGAACGATTTATCTTTATGTTTTGATTTGAATATGTTTGATTTTGATTGTGATACTTTAATGTCTTTTGACTAGTACTTTATGTTCTATTGAAGATACCTTTTGGAGATTTGTTTTGGTTATTCTCTTTTGGGGTATCGTTACGACACTTTGTGTCTGTACTTTGCTCTATTTATGTGCATGTAGTAATTCTCTATTTAGACACCATGTGTTGTGATGATATCCATGAAGTTACACTCGCATTTTCGCCTTGGCGAGGTGTGACAAAAAACCACGTAACAAAACGGTAAGTCTGAAAGGATGATCCCAGCCATCAACAATCTTATCCGCACCTTACTTTTTTAGGCCCATCTTCCTCCTAATTTTTGGGTTGAAGCTCTTAATATGGCCATTCACTTGTTAAATATTTACCTTCGAGTGCCATTAACAATGACATACCATATACTCGTCTCTTTGGAACCACACCCGACTATATCCTTTTACGTACATTTGGATGTCTTTGTTACCCTCACCTCGATACCTCTCACCAACTTGAACCACATGCTACACCCTCCATATTTTTGGGACATGCATCGAATCACTGTGGATACCGTTTTCTTGACATAAACACCAATAAAATTATTATTTCCCGTCATGTTACCTTTGATGAGACAGTCTACATCTTCTCCCTCATATACCTTTTTGAATGAGCCAACTAATGTGATTTCTCATATTTTTCGCTCGACACCCATTACACCTACTATACCTCTTACACCAAATAATACATATGTTGATCCAGGTTCACCAGGTTCGACACCCACTACACCTACTACACCCATTCCACCTCTTACACCAAATGATACACCTAATACCGATGCCATTCCCACATCGCCGCCCAATTTACAACAACAACCCATTCCTACAACTAACCCAAACTCGTTTTCTGTCCATCCCATGGTCACGCGTTTTTTTGTCAGGACTAATCGTCTTACTCAATGTCTTACTTTTCATGTGTCTACTATTTCTCCTTTACCTACCTCATACACCGTAGCGTTTAATGATCAAAATTGGCAAAATGCTATGACTAATGAGTATAATGCACTTATTAAAAATAAAATTTGGACTCTTATGCCCTGACATACAAACGCAAACATTGTGCATTGTATGTGGTTGTTTCGCCATAAGTATTTACCAGATGGAACTCTTAGTTGCTACAAGGCTCGTCTTGTAGCGGATGACAATACCCAGTTAGATGGAATTGAGGTCGATGAGACTTTTAGTCCAGTTGTCTCCAGTTGTCAAACCAGGTACTATTCAGACGGTTCTGTAAGTTTGGCTACCTCTTGACATTAGCCTGTTCATCAGCTTGATGTTAATAATGCCTTCTTACATGGTGATTTATCTGAGATGGTTTACATACATCAGCCTCCTGGCTTTCGGGATTCTGCACACCCTGATTATGTTTGTTTATTATAGAGTCTTTTTATGGTCTTAAGCAGGCCCATCGGGCTTGGTTTCAGCGCTTTGCAGCATACTAACTCGTGTTGGGTTTACTCTTAGTCGTTGTGACTCATCATTATTTATCTACAGACAAGGACGTACATTGCTTATTTATTATTGTATGTTGATGATATTGTTCTCACTTCTTCGTCTGAGATTTTGTTGCAGCAGATTATTGATTCATTGTTTTCTATGACAGATCTAGGTTCACTTAGTTATTTTCTGGGTATTTCTATTACACGAGATTCTTCAAGGATGTTCCTATCTCAACATAAGTATGTTGCTGAGATTCTTGAGCAGGCTCGTATGGTTAACTACAATCCCAGTCGGACTCCTGTGGATACTAAGGCTAAATTAGGTGATGATGGTGATCCGGTTTCTGATCCGACATTATATCAGAGTCTTGCGGGTGCTCTTCACTATCTTACCTTCACTCGTCTGGATATTTTTTATGCAGTGTAGAAGGTTTGTCTACATATACATGATCCTAGGGAGCCTTATTTCTCGGCTCTTATAAGCGGATTTTGAGATATGTTCGTGGTACTATTGATCCTGGGTTACGGTTGTTATCTTCATCTACTACATCATTGGTTGCTTACTCGGATGCGGATTGGGATGGATGTCCTACTACTCGACACTCGACTTAGGGTTATTTTATGTTTCTTGGTAACAACTTACTCTCTTGGTTGTCTAAGCATCAACAAACGCTTAGTCGGTCTAGTGCTGAGCAGAGTATCATGGTGTTGCCAATGCTGTTGTTGAGCCTTGTTGGCTACGAAATTTGTTACGTGAGCTGCATACACCTTTGTCTTCCGCTACACTTGTTTACCGTGATAATGTTAGTATCGTTTATTTGTCTTCTAATCCGGTTTAGCATCAACGAACAAAGCATATAGAGATCGATATTCGCTTTGTTCTTGATTTGGTTGTTGTTGGTCAGGTTCGAGTTCTTCATGTCCCACCACGTTATCAGTATGCAGACATTTTTACTAAGGGGTTGCCTTCAACTTTGTTTGAGGAGTTTCGTACTAGCTTGAGTGTCCGGTGTCCTCCCGCTCAAACTAAGGGGGGGGGGGGGGTGTTAGTCGATATATTGTATGGGCTCAAGCACGAGTTCTAGAATAGTCCTTGTATATCTGTTTATGTATCAATTATTGAGATGAATGGGATAACAAACTATTCGGGATTTACAATTAGGAGGTCTTGGGATAAGATCTCTTATAACTCTGGCCCTTAGTCTTCTTTCTAAATGGCATTGGAGAGGCGTACATGGTTTAAAGGGATGTGATTTCTTAAACTATGCTTTTCTTGACTCAAAGGGTATATATGGTAAGACATTCTAAAGGCGTGCGATGAAGTGAATCGTCTCAATCTTCCATTCTCATCCTTTTTTACTTGTTCTATTGGTGACGGGGTCTCAATTAAAATTTGGGATATAGAGGGGTTGGGTTTTTTCAAGCTAGTTGAAGTCTACCCAAGATTATATGCTTCAGATTCCATGAAAGAATGCAACTTATCTGATCGACTATTTAATATGGTTTAAAGTCTCTCATGGAGTCATGGACTCATGGGCATGGAACTGGCTTGAGAGTATTAAAGATGGAAGAGAAAAAGAGGAAATGGATAGTTTAACTTGTCTAATTCATGGAGTGGCGGTGAACTGAAAGCCAATTGGACTTGGTCTCTAGAGAGCCTGGAAAATTTCAGTGTAAAATCTCTTCAGGTTAAATTAGATGAAAAAAATTCTCACTGTATGTCTTGAAAAAGCAAGATGGTATTCTCTGATTCAGAAAAGGTGAACAATCGAGTATGGCGAGCCGAACAATAATCTTGCAACAAGACTAGACAAGAGGTTTGATGACTTGAATCCGATTCTTTGCCCGATGTGTGAAGAATATGTTGAATCTTTACACCATTTGATGGGTAGGTGCTCATGGTCTCGTACCATTTGGTCTTTCATTTTTTAGTGGCGGGGGTTCTCTTTTACTAGGAATTTTGGTTGCAAAGGCTTATTCAATTTTGTTTATCTTTTGAGCATTAAGAAGAAAAGGGTGTTCTTGCCTTTCCATCTTGAATGTTTGAAGCAGTCTTTTTTACCTCGGTTTGGCAGATGTGGAGAAGCATAAACACTAATTAGGTGTTGTTTGTTTATTCAGACATTTTATGTCTGAATCTGAATACCACTTCTGAATCTGAATTAGTGGTCCAAAAGTCTGAATCTGAATTATTTTAGACTGTTTGTTTTTATAAAATGTCTGAATAAACAAAAAACAATTCTTTCGCTATAAAACAAACCAAAAGACCCTCCATTCATGATTATTAATAAAAAATAAAGACCAAGATGAGGGGATTTTGTACGTGGAGGCCACCAAAGTTTTAACTTTCTTTCAATGAGGCCGTTCATTTATGAAAACTAACTTATAGGCCGTTCAAGTATATTTCCTTTTTCATTTATTACAAATCCGTCCAAAATTACACCGAAAAATTGTATATTGACGAAAATGCCCCATCTAAGAAATTGAAAATCATAACAAATTATAATATAAATATGTAATATCTATTTGATATATCAAGGATATTTTAGTCTATAAACACCTCATATTGCCGGATTTGGTATAAACGAAAAGGGAAATACACTTGAACGGCCTATAAGATATTTTTCATAGATGAGCGGCCTTAATGAAAAAATGTTAAACTTTGGGTGGCCTCCATGTACAAAATCCCATAAAAAATAAAGACCAAGATGAGGAGATAAGGATTGAAAAGAAGTAGGTGTAAAGTTTAGGCTTTTCAGATGTAATCAGACATATTCAAATGTCTGAATGAATCAGACCCTATTCAGATGTATTTAGACTTCAGATCTGGAAAAAAAACAAACAGTCTGAATCTGAAAACGTCTGACCGAATCAGACTTCAAACGTATTCAGATCTGAATGATGCAAAACAAACACAACCTAAGTTTCTTTGCTTAAAAGAATCCAACGGTAGTGATATCTTCAAGGATGTTCAAAACTTATCAATTTGTTGAGTGAGCAATAGGTGTAAAAAATTCAAATTAGATTGGGATTTATGGTGTTGATAAACACCCGGTTTTTAGCAATCTCTCATCTGGTGATGTACTTTTGATGCTTTCTAGTGTCTTGCTAGATGGTTATGTTTAATAAAATCCCGCCGCTAAAAAAAGTAGCATTTAGAAAATCTGCATATTGGAAAATATACATAATTTAGCTATGGTATATGTTGTGTTCTGGTTTGTTGAATAGCAATTATCTATTTGGATAATCTTTTGAATCACGTTGACTATCACTTTATATACAAAATGTCAACCATAGATTATCCTGATTTATGCGAAATTTGTATATGGATAACTTAAGAATACACTAGAGTTTTTGGCAATGATATCTGAGAAGAAAACAAAGACATATGTCTACTGTTTTGAAGACCAAAATGTCTGATATCATTACAAAACGGTTATGTTGGGTTGGTGGTTCTGGTGCTAAAGTTAGTTTTGGTGGGAACGATAATATTTTGGTTTGCAGCAAACTGTAGCTAACAGACTATCCATGGGTGCTATTTAGATTTCGAGGCACAACCCCTCTGACCCGCACCGTTTTATAGGTCTAGATTCATATTAGCTTATACGAGTGCGTACTCCGCACATGCATCATCACCCGGAATAGAACTTATTTCAATATGAATTCCCTCACGTCTCATGTAAATTTTGATTAAAGAGTGGTTATCAAGATTCTATTTCTCATAGGACCCAGAAAACCATAACCAATGTTCCCAAGTTTAATTTGTCCATAATAATATTTCATTCACGTATCTCTAGTTATTTATATATAAAAAACACAACCATGGGATTCATGCCAAAAAATATATATGCTATACTTTAAGTGTCAACCAAAAGACAAGCTCGTCCGAGCATATGGAAAAAGCTTTGAACATACAAAAAACTAATTTGGTTATATATGTGACAAGGAGAAAAGTGAGACAGTAGAACAAGGAAGCCAAAACAGTTCCCTAGGCACTCCTTTATATAAACTACAGCAAATCAATTAATCTAATGTAACCAACTAGCCTAGCTCAGTTGGCCATCAAGGATAATCTTGGGGAGGTATCTTTGTAGAGGTCTCAGGTTCGAGTCTCACCATGGACCTTCAGGGGCGGAAATAAATAGAAGCAGGAGTACGTGGGTTTTATAACCGTAAGGCGAAGGTTCGAGGCTTGCATACTGCCCAATTGGATGTTACTACGGGCTCGAATCACTAACTACTAACTTGCTGTTCGGAAAAAAATTAATAATCTAATGTACCTTTCATAAGATTTATTCATACACCTAAAAATTGTGAGATTATAAACGAATGTCGAAATATGTCAAGGCAAGTTTCTTCTAAACTCTCACACCTTGAAATATGGAAATCAAAACTCGTTAAATTCACACGTAAAGTCTTAGACATACTACCTCAATATAATGCTTACATTCGTCGAAAGTTTTAGACACTTATTTCTGTATCAATTATATAATATTCTATAAGCGTTTGCATGAATAGTTGGCAAATCACATATTTGTTGCAGTGTGTCCTACTGACTTTTTTCTTTTTTTCTTTTTTTTTTACATAGAGGAAGATGATAAGTATTACTACAAGGATGAGAATTTTTTCTTAGAAGTCTTTGTCCAAGCGGCATCTAAGTGAAATTAAGGCCGCTCCTTAATCCATGACGGAACCAGAACTAAATATGATTGGGTGCATAAAATTTTTTGAACCTTAATATAATAGAGTTAAAATCAATGGACCATACACATTTTGATTGACCGGGTGCATTTAAGATGCATTTAGAAAAAATCGATGTTGTTTTTCAAAAATTAACACTATCGAAAAAATCCATGAGGTTCTTGCGACGGGAACCCTCTGGTTCCGTCCCTGCCTTAATCACTAAAATTCCCGTCATGGACATATATATGTAGTGTAGGCGAGTGTGTGAGTTTGCCTTAAAAATTATTTATTTTGCGAGAACTTAACATTTGACTTTTGCCTCTTTAGCATTCAATTCATTGTCTAACTTTCTTCAATTAATTCTATATCTATAGACATATCTCTCTCTATATATATATGCATAGATATGAGAGAGACTTTTAGTTATATATATGATTACTAGATAGGTGAAGATCATCAGTTTCACTCTTCACAATCATCACCACAAGTTCACTAGGAGGAGAGCAAATTAAACTCCTTCCTTTTGATGAATATCATGGCTGCTAGCAGAAAAGGCTATTCAAACACATCAAGTCATGCTCTCTTAGATACACAAAATGAGCACGACCGTCATTCCCTTCCAGTTCAGTATTCTCCACAATTTGAAAGACAAGATCATCACCTTGAAATCAATCAGATGGCATCCACTATGCTGAACCATTCCACCCCCTCGTCTTCTACCCAACCTCCTATCAATAACATCTTCAACAATGATTTCATGTAATTTTGCTCGGAACTTCTTTTTTTCTTGGGTTTAATATATTATTTGGACGGACGCTATATGCATATTAAATGTAGTTTGTTGCCGTTTAAAAATAAATAAAACAATTTAAAGTTTGTTTGTTTGTTCATACAAGAAAGTCGTAGCTTATTAATGAATTTGAAATTTTAATATTATGCAGGAGAAAATATCATTCGAGTGATGTTGATGAAGCATTTCTCTTCCTATCAGATGTCCCAGCAACTGCAATGGATCCCTCTGCATCCTTCATCGGTCAAGATCATCAACGATGTGAGCCTTCAAATTCTCATTTCTTGTTCGTTTAAGGGTTTTGTTTTTATATATCTTGTGACACATACTATTCAGATTACATGTTACATTAAACATGTGTTGACCAGATATACATTTGATAATCTAAAATGTAATGCATGGTTCATGTTTGACCACCATAACTTGCTCGAAGAATGATATTTTCTTCTTAGATACAGATGTGAAACAACCCACTATTTAATGTCTTTGTATGTTTTCTTCTTAGATACCGAGTTTAGACGGAAAAAAAATATTAATGATTTATCAATTATTTTCTATTTTCTCTTTAAACCTTTTAGTTGGAAATGGAAAGTTTATTCATCCAAATATTTACCCATATTTACTGTAAAAGATAACTGAAACTGATATGTACAGCGAGTTTAGTAGCGGCAGGAATGAGACCTGCAACTCTGAATATCTTCCCTTCGCAGCCGATGCATACTAGGAATCCTGCATCTACATCTACAACCAAGGTATCCTCTATCTTGATCAGAAGATTTTGTTATTATTACTTAATACTCCTTTAATAAATAATCCATTTAACACCCAGTCCCCCTAATTCCCTCGTTCCATATGAAAATAGAATTGAATTTATTGATAGATTGGAAATTGGATTTCAATTATATGTTTAGTAGGTAACTACTACTACAATACTTTCTTCATCAAGCAATTGTTCCCAGAGACCATTAGAATTGTCCAATGACGACATCAACCTGAAGGCAATCAGTTCTATACATTTATTTATTTTAATAACAAAATGCTGTATTTGATCATCAAGTTGATATTTTACATAACTAGGATATATACTGTTGATATGGGGTTTCTCCATATTAATTGTTTATATTTAGGCTTTACTTGATTGTTGGATTGTCTTGTTTGGTGCAGCGCGAGGGAAAGGACAAAGAGCCTAGTTCTAGTTTGGGGAAGGATTACGCCAGTACACCAGATGCAAAGGTTCCATTATTACCTCAATTGGACATTACTCATAGTCACCCCAATTTGTGGATCAAGAGTACAACTTATAATATTCATATTGCACATAAAAATCAATAGCCACGATTCGCTTTAAAAAATACAATTTCTTTTCTTGTTTCTATAAAATTGTTTAGGAATAATGTTTAACTTTTAGAATTTTGAATTACAATACCTGTCTTCAATATATCTTTCTTAACTAAATGCATGATGATCTTTCTAAGCAGACAATGAGGAGGCTTGCTCAAAACAGAGAGGCAGCAAGGAAAAGTAGGCTGCGGAAAAAGGTATGACTCATAATATATACTTTAACCAGTTGCTTCCCGTACCTCTCATACAAGTGAGATTGGGTATTGTTGCTGATTTATCATCTTACAATAGTTATGCATTCTTTTTTCTTAAGTATAGACGTGTCACTAGAAATTATATGTTTTAATACTGAAATATAAGGCACGGCCCATGAACTTTACGGAAAGATCAAATAGTATAGACACAAAAATAGATTAATGTGAGCAAGTTACGAATATGCTCGCCACTAATAGCAATTCGACGACTTTTGCGGGTAATGTTGCTTGTTTATTTGCAGGCTTATGTTCGGCAGCTAGAGTCTAGCAGAATGAAGCTTACTCAACTGGAACAGGAGCTACAACAAGCCAAAAATCAGGTAAGGTTATCTCTTTACAAGAAAAAGTCATTTATTACTCTTAAATTTATCGGAAGATCTCAGTTATCATTTATAAGAGAATATCATTTTATCAATTTGAAAAGCAAATTAACAATCTCACAATATACACATGTCCCAGTTGGGACTTGAACCCCACAACCAATTGATCGGGGGGTTAATCTAGCTCACACATGTCGTTATATTTGATATTGTCTTCTGATTTTAGGGCGTCTTTTTGGGTGGTATAGCTGGAGTAGTTGAAGCGGACCAAGGCCCTCCTCATCGTTTGGGTACCATTAGCTCAGGTAATGCTAACATAACTCAAAACTTAACTGTTATTAAAAATGTGAACAGTTTTTATATGTTTGTGTTTCTGACATAGCATATGGGTATGCCAATATACACTTATTAGTGTAAGCAAATTTAATTGTTAAAAATCAATATATAACACTTGATTTGTCCACGCAAGACGAATGTGAAGAAACTTATTGCAACAAAGTTAATCTTTACACCTAAAGTGAAGACAAGTTTTATTTTGTACGGATTTATAATATATGCCATTTTTTGTGCCTATATGTGAAAATTTGTCAACCTTTGAGTATGCGAACATTTTTCATAATTCTACGCAATTTTGAAATTTCTGTAGCAAACATGTTTCTGCATATGATATACTTGTTGCAGTTTATACAACTTCTGTCTTCAATAAAATTTTCAGCCAATTACAAAAAAGTGTATGCAACTCTGGTTTGGCTGTTAGACATTTACTATTCCCGTTTATATATTCATGCAAACTCCCATATAATGTTTTGCACTTGGAGGGCATAAATGTTTATTTCAGTGAATCCAGATTGCGTATGCTTATGAGTACCCCTTGCCTGAAAAACTTATATGGAAAAGTCTCCAATGTGCGAGTAAACTACTCCCTTAGGGCCTTAACCTCATGTTGATGGTGTTCTCTAAAATATAAACCATTATCACCATCCTTTTTATTGAACAGCAATGTAACTATGTATAATCTCTAATGTTGACTGTTTTGTATGGTCTGTTTTAAGTAAACCTTGTTACTTATCCGTATCATGTACATAATGTTCATGTTTTTTTTTTACTTAATGACTTCACCTTAAGGTGTTGACAAATTTCCTCAGATTTTACTCTCTTCATTGTAAAGCAGTTATCATTATCTACTTACAAGTAACCTCACATTAGAAGTAAACAATAATCAGTAACCTGTAATTTTATTTTTTAGGAAAAAATTATTTACATACTTTGCTACCTATGAAATTTTCAGATGCTATGGCGTTTAACATGGAGTATGCAAAGTGGCTAGACGGCCACAGACTTCGCCTGGGCAGACTTCAAGAGGCTATTGAAAATCATTTGTCTGAAAATGAGATCCGGTTCTGTGTGGATAATTGCATCACACATATTGATGAATTTATGCATCTCAAGAGCATTATTGTGAAATACGATGTTTTTCACATTCTTTCTGGTTTGTGGAAGACTCCTGTTGAACGATGTTTCTTGTGGATTGGAGGTTTTCGTCCATCTGAACTCATCAAGGTAATTGTGTGTGTGTGTGTATATATATATATATCGGTGTTGAAAAAAAGGTCTACAAGGCCGATTAATCGCCGATTAGGTGCTACAAGGCCACCGACCTTGCCGATTTATGTAACTGGGTCAAACAAATAGGTCAACCGTGGTCAACGGCGATCAACGGCGGTCAATGGTTGTCAAACTTTCCGGAAACCTATAAATCTTGCCGAAAGTACCCAAAACTCACTATAAACTTATTTTGATCACTTATAGTAACTGTTTAAGTCTGTTGCAAGTGATTTTTTAGAAAATACCTTACCGAAAATACCTAAAACTCACCGGAAATACACAAAACTTGCCGAAAATAACTAAAATTTGTCAGTAATGCCAATCCGATTAATCCCGCCTAGACCGATTATAAGCTACAAGGTGGTCGACCGCCCGACTATCGATTCGCGATTTTTGCAACCTTGTTTATATATATATATATATATTATATATATATATATTATTATATATACAGGGAGACTTTCTTGCGAGAATCATCTTATCTGTGAGAACTGACAGAACCACCAAAAACATACATTCACGCCTTTTAAAATAAAATAAAAATACATGCAAATTATCAATAATCGTAAGTATCCACCTATATTCTTCAATATCATTATAAACTCATCCTCTTTTTTCACAAAAACCTTACACACGGCCACAATATTGTTATTGCACGCCTTATAAGAACATACATGCACACCTTCAAAAAAAAAATTTGTATTTCCAATTCCTTATCAAATTCTTTAGAACAACCATGTTTTTTTTAAAACATATATGTTGTTTTTAGAACATATGTGCAAAAATACAATTATTGAAGGCGTGCATGTATGCTTTTGGTGGTTCTGTCAGTTCTCGCAGATAAGATGGTTCTCGCATGAAAGTCTCACTATATATAATATATATATATATAATTATATATATACACACCGATAAATACAAGCAATTGATACACAAAATGTAAGACACTGAACACTAGAGTCCAAACTGAGATATAATTGGGGTATTAGGTATAATCAGAACTATTTTTGAACTATTTTTAGAGTGTACACAAAGCTTCAGATCTAGGTTAAGGAATTCAGAAGAATGTTAGGCTGTTTTGACCAAGTAAGTTTTTTGGGTAAAAGGTTTCCCTGGTAAATTTATTACTCCAAAAAATAATTAAGTACAACGAATGTGGGTGAATCTCACATCTTAGCCCAAAACTGGGCGAAAATAAACGCACCAACAGTGCTTCAAACCTAAACTATCATAAGAATTACATGCCACACTTATGAGACCTACTACAAATGCTATCTAAGTTAACCACGAAGACTAATATCAAAGGCATTAGCAAATTGCATCTTAGCATCAGTCAAACCAGGATCAACACAATCATCACCATTGTATGGGTCTTCATCATAAGTTTTATTCCATTGTTCATACAAGCTTTTATTTCCCACTCCACTGCCACTTTCAGAAGCTTTATTAACCTTGGAGCTCGTAGAAGCCATAAAACTGGCAGTTTTGTTGTATACCTCGAACACTTCACTATCACTTTCCTCATTAACCGGACCAACAACCTTTTTAGAAGCCATAGTAGAAGAACTAGGAAGTGTTAATTTACAAGGTTTTAGCCGCTTCCCATCATCACCCACTGGCACAAGCTTCCCATTAAGAATCTGACTTTCTAGTATTAATCATTGCAACCAAAGGTGTAGTACTTGGTAAATTGTAGGGACATTACCACTAGGTAAATTGTACTATTTCCACTAGCAGAAGTTTATATTATAATGTTCTTGAATGCTTCCCATGAACAAGTATACTATTTCCTAGGAAACCACATTTCAGATAATTGACTTGCCATTTATTTTTTTGTTAATTTTGCATATGAAAATCACACGGGATAACACAAAAGATTACTTTGTACTAAGGTTGTGTGTGCTACTTGCACGTTTTTGTGAAACCTGATTGAGCCAGGATGGATTTAGGTGTTATTCCAAGATTTGTTTGAAACTCCTGCCTCTCACTAAAATAGGTTTTCTTATTCAATTGCCAATTTGTTGTGTGGGTAGCATGTTGAGCTTGATAACTTAGTAGAACTAGTACCCGAGTGCCTGTGTTAGCGGTAAGGGTAAGAATCTACAATTGATCGAGGCCTTGGGTTCGAACATGGCGCACACCTTCAGTTTCTTGCTCTAGAAACCTAGTGATTTACCTCTCTCATATTGACCTTGCCTCGGACCGGTTGGTGGGGGGCTCTTAGAGTGGTCTTCACCCTTTTCTTTCTTAGTATGATTATTTTACTGAAGAAAATCACAAAACTTCACTCTAGAAACTTAGATCCTGTTAAATAGCTGAAATTAACAACAATAACCAGCAAACTTTGAAAGTAAATATTTAACATACGCCCTTGGAATGGGACTATTTCACTACATCTATCTTTAGTTGTAGGTGATAAAAACTATCAAACTTATTCTAAAAGTTGATGGTTTTTTGGGTTCACCTCAACTGTGTAAGGGGAACGAAAGTCATAGTTTGCTCAATCAGATTTGTAGGTTATCGAAATTCATAGTTTTCCCAAGAAAATTCGTAAGTTATCTAGCTTTATTAGATCATCAGTATATTTTAACACAGGTCGGGTCATCATACTTTTGACGAAACATACAGTGCATAGACTCTGCTCTATAAACAATATATTAAAAGCTTCTATTTTAGAAACTAAATTATAGATGACTATAAACTACATGTAAAATCATAGAAAGGAGATGGCAAACATTTTGACTTAAATTTTTACCAAAATTATAAATCTATGAAGAATTTCTGAATTTTTCATTCACATAAGCTCTACATTAACTGTACTCATTGTATGCATAACTCATTTACTCATAGGAGCGGTTTACATAGTGTGCCCAGAAAATATTTGGGTTGATGGATTTCTTTATTTTGTAGATGATTTTAGCTCAGATAGCCATTCCCAGACCTTCAGATAGAGCCATTCACAGACCAGCAGATCATGAGGATTTATGAATTGCAAAATGTAATTCTTGAAGGGGAAAAAGTTCTCTCAAAAGAGCACGCAAAAGTGAACCAATCTTTGTCCGACGCCATTATTTCTGAAAATCTCAAATTCCCATATCACGCTGCCAACTACATGGCTCAGATGTCGACTGCCATGAACAAGCTCTCAAACCTCGGAGATATCGTGAACCAGGTACCATATCCCTCACCTAAAAGATTATACATTAACTGAACATGAATGACGTTAGACCAGTTATTTAGGATGTTTAAGCCCGTTTAAAACTTCATGAAGCTTGCATTGAAATTTCTAAGGAGACATAAAAATTTTAAGATCTTTATATTGTTAATTAAAGTATAGACTGTGATGGGACTTTTAGGATGAGAATTTGTTGCATGCCATAGATGGGGAGACTACACCAACAAAGAACCCTAAATTAGATTAAAGGTCATAATTTGAATATCATCAACTGCATAAGGTTTATTTGCTAACTCGCATTTTAAATGTTATCAAAACGAGAGTGTTTAGTACGTTTCCATGATAGAACTCATGTACTTAGTTATAAATAATTTTTGTATTCTAATATGGTCATAATTTTTTAATGTGATGTAGCAATACATCACATGTTTTGGTGGATAAATATAACCTTTAGATTCTTCTTATTATCTACATGGATGAAAATGTTTTATGTAAGTTCAGCTTTATCCCGTGTGTCTGTATGATCTACGAATTTCAGATGCAGGAGTTCTTAATTTATTCTTTTTTATATTTCATATTAATTTTATTGAATTTTTATGATAGATAGAATTGAAAAGTAACAATAAAAAAAATTGCAGGCAGATAAATTGCGACTTCAGACAATTCACAGCTTGTATCAATTAATGACAACACGGCAAGCATCAAGGAGTCTGATGGCAATCGGTGAGTACTTCCACCGTATCCATTCTCTAAGCTCTCTCTGGGGAACCCGTGAGCGAAAACCTTAGAAGAAACAGCAAATCTTATTATCGTCCACCGATGCTTAAGTTTTTTTTTCTTTTTAAAGTACTTTGTGTGACTTCTTTTTCGTTTTTTATCAGACTAAAGTGGTATAGATGTAAACTTGCAATATCTATCTATCTATATATCTATAACGACATCAAACTTAACTAGTTATCTAATTTACCATAATTAAATACATATATGAGATCAGATAAAGACCCATGGAATCTCACCCAAATGTACTGGTTAAACATCAAGACTTCTATATTATCGTGAATTTTGGGTCAACTCAGAGCTCAGTGGTTCTGACTAGGATTTGAACATAAAATATCATAAGTGTAAACGAAGTCCCTTGATGAATAAAAATTCAGGGAGCCATCTTCAGAGTTCATCACAGACAAAGAAAGTGAAGCGTCCAAAACTAGAACTTTTTTTACACTTAATGGCATTTAGCTGCGGGTCATAGACCTGACAATCACGGGTCAGATTGGTCTAACCTACGGCTAACAAACTCTGATGTGTAACTTTTCTAATTTTTTTATTTTTCCGGAAATCGCACTTGCCTTTATCGATAAAACACGAAACTTTGCAGATATACATATACTAGGGGCTGTTTGGTAGGGGTTTTTTGAGGGAGCTGTTAGCTTTTTGTTACAAAATAATCTCATCTAAACTAAGTAGCTCCGTTTTGATACATTAACTTCAAGCTTTTATTTCAAACAAATAGCTCCTAAATGAAAAGCTGATTCATGAAGCTTTTTAAACATCTTGGAGCTGTTAAAACTTTAAATTACTGATATACCCTCCAAACATTTGTTTACAATTATAGATATGTCCTTTTATGTCATTTTACATCTTATAATTACATTTAACAGCTAACTTGCCAAACACTTTTATTAAAAAAAAGATACAATTTGTAGCTCATGTTAACAGTTTTGCAGCTTACAGCTTACAGCCTACAGTTTACAGCTTATAGCATACAGCTTACAGCGAGTTTTGCCAAACATACCCGAGATATAAAACCTTCATTTGGACATTGCTTAATTATTTGCGGAAGCGTAAATGTCGGCTTATGCCAAACGCCCCTTTAAAAGTGCTGACTTGCAAAATACACTACAAAAGCTATATAAACTTGGTACATAAGTTCTTTCTTGACTTAGGGGCATTTCAAACTGATAACAAATGATGTAAACGCGAAGCTCCTTACCTAACTCGCGAGCTACACCATTTTGACATATTATGCCCCATTTAGCGCGTACATGGTCTCAACTTGCATACCTACAAAATATGAATTGAGAATGGTAAGTCTATTAGACTTAGTTGTTGGCCTTTCTGACGGATCTATGATCTAACTTAGTCACAATATACCAAGAAACAGGATTATGAATTGCAACTATGAAATACAAGTGTTTTTATTAATCTGTTATCATATCTAATTGTTTACATGTTCTATCTATTTGTACATAATGAAAAGGCATGAGTGAAAGGTTGTGATGGTTCGATTGAACCAAGGATTGTGTCCTTTCACGATAACTGCTATATAACTACCTTTATAACTACCTATAACTAACTTTGTTTCTAGCAGATTGGGATTAACCCAATATTCACCCCCTTAATCACAATCGCTTTGTCGTAGATCTTTAACTCCAATAAGTTGTCTCATTGTTAGAAACTTGATCTTCGGTAGTGCTTTCGTGAGTATGTCAGCCTTTTGATATTCTCCACTTATGAATTCAACTTGTAAGTCTTCTCTTTCAACACATTCTCTTATAAAGTGGTACTTTGTATCAATATGTTTACTTCTTCCATGAAATACGGGGTTCTTCATCGGTTCTATAGCAGATTTTTTATCAACCATTATTATAACCTTTTCTTCCTTCGAGTGTGTAAGCCTGCTTAGTAGTCTTTTTAACCATAATGCTTGTGTTGTTGCTGCTGTTGCTGCAATAAATTCAGATTCGCATGATGATAATGCTACAGTGGCTTTTTTTGTGTGCCCCAGCTAATTGGTGATTCTCCATAGTAAAATATTATTCAAGTAGTTCCTTTTCCTTCTTGAGTGTTGACTCCATAACTACTATCGCTGAATCCTTGTATCTTGTTTCCTCCATTATGTTTGTAGGTGATACCATAATCCCTTGTTCCTTTTACATAGCGTAGTACTTGCCTTATAGCCTTCATATGTTGCTCCTTTGGTTCTTGCATGAAATGACTAAGTAATCCAATAGGATAACTTAAGTCGGGTCTTGTGTGAAGTAGATATCTCAAGCATCCAATTAAACTTTGATATTCAGTTGAGTTGACCAATGTTCCTTCAGTGTCCTTTGTCAGTCTTGTTCCTGGATCCATTGGTATTAGCGTCTCGTTGCAGTCTATCATACCAACTTCCTTCAGGATCTTGCTTGCATAGGCGGATTGCTTTATTGAAATGTCAACCCTAGTTTGTGTGACTTCTATTCCTAGATAGTAAGCTAGTAATCCTAGGTCACTCATTTCGAATTTTTCTTCCATTTGAGCTTTAAACTTGTCGATCTCCTTCTTTGGTGTACCAGTGATGATTAGATCATCTACATAAATTCCTATTAGTAGTATTGAGCCTTTTGATGCCTTCGTGTAGATAGCTTGTTCTAGTACGCATTTCTTGAAATCTAATGACTTTAAGGTGTTGTCTAACTTTATGTTCCATGCACGTGGTGCTTGTCTTAATCCGTATAGAGCTTTTATAAGTCTATAAACTTTCCCATTATGCTCTCTCTGTATAAATCCTTCGGGTTGTCTAACATACACTTCTTCTTTTAATTCCCCATGTAGAAAAGCAGATTTTACGTCGAGGTGATGTACTTCCCATTTATTGTTAGCAGCTATGGCGAGTAGTAAACGTATAGTTTCCATCCTTGCTACAGGTGCAAATACTTCTTCAAAGTCTATGCCATGCTCTTATATGTAGCCTTTTGCTACTAATCTTGCTTTATGCTTGACTATAATTCCATTAGCATCTCTCTTGGTCTTGAATACCCATTTTAAACCAATTGCTTTATGTCCTTTGGGTAGTGTGGTTAATTCCCATGTGTTGTTCCTATTAATGGAATCTAACTCGACCTTCATTGCTTTAATCCATTTTTTATCGCTTGATGCTTCCTTGTAATTCTTGGGTTCATCTTCAGCCAATAATAATTCCTCGGTGTTCTCGTATAAGTCATTTAAAGTTCTATAACCTCTCAACGGTATATGATCAAAGTGTGAATGTGAATTTGTGGTTGAGATTGAACCACTATCACTTTGATAGATTGATTGTGTTGAGGTATTGGGTGTAATTTGAGAATTTACTTGTGATGAACTTGTTGATGGTGTGTGAAGTGTTTGAGAATGTGAGGGAGAGCTTGTTGTTGATGTTGTATATCCATCATCATCATTGTTAGGGAATTCATTGTCATCTGGTTGAGTTCCTTGATCATGATGTTCATTTGTGGCTTCAAGATTTTCTATTTTGAAGTCAGTCCATTCGGGTTCGTCGTTAATTTGCTCACTCATGTATTCCTTCCCATCCCATGTTTCATTCTCTTTAAACTTTACGTCTCTACTAACACATATCTTTTGTGTTGTTGGATTAAATAGTTGGTAGGCTTTTGATCCTTGTTCGTTTCCTAAGTATACCATTCTACTACTTCTATCATCTAACTTCGTCAAATGTTGTGATGGTACCTTTGCATATGCTATGCAGCCGAAAACTCTTAGATTCTCTAAGTTTGGCTTTCTTCGCTTAATTGCTTCATATGGAGTAATGTCTTCTAATGCTTTTGTAGGAATGCTATTTAAGATGTATATGGCGTGTCTAACAGCTTCAACCCAAAAATTTTGTGGCATGTTCGTTGCTTTCATCATACATCTTGTTGTAGACATAATTGTCCAATTTCTTCTTTCATCTACTCCATTTTGTTGCGGTGAGTAAGTTGCGGTAAGTTGTTGTGCTATGCCATTTTCTTTACAATATTGTGTGAATTCATTTGATGTGAATTCTCCTCCACAATCAGTTCTCAACATCTTTAATGTTGTCCTTAACTCATTTTCTATCGTCTTCTTGTATTCCTTGAAAGTATCAAATGCCTGATCTTTCGTATTTAGGAAATACACCCACATATATCTTGAGTAGTCATATACTAACAAGAATATGTATTTCTTTCCAGAAGGTGTCGGTGGTGTGATTGGTCCACATAAATCTCCATATACTAAATCTAAAGGTGAAGTAGATCTAGCTTTTACTCCTTTTGGAAATGGCGCTCTACTATGTTTACGAATTAAACAAACATCACAAATTTGTGTTGTATGTTTAATGGCAGGTATTCCATGAACTAAATCCCTTTGAGCCATTGATTTTAGTGACTCAAAATTGAGATGTCCTAGTCTTGCGTGCCATAACCATGTATTATCCTTTAAATTTGCTAGTAGGCAGATAGGTGTGCCTATCCTTAGACTTACTTTATATAGTCGATTTCTTTGTCGCATAACTTTCATGAAGATTTTGTTATCCATGTCATAAAGTCGTAATTCGTCGTCTTCCATTGCTACCTTACAACCAATTTCGGTAAATTGTCCAAGGCTCAATAAGTAGCTTTTCAAGCTAGGAATGTAATATACGTGTGATATAATTCTTTACTTCTCGTCATCACATTCTATTAAAATTGAACCTTTTTCTTTGATTTCTAGGTGTGAACCATCTCCGAATCTTACTTTTCCACTGATCTTCTCATCTAACTCCTTGAAGTGTTCTCTCACTCCAGTCATATGGTTGCTAGCTCCATTGTCTAAATACCATAGACTATCCATATTTGTCTCTTTATATCCTACATCTTCTTCATGTAGTGAGACCTTTTGATCTTCAACTTCTTTTACTTGTTTCCCTTCATCTGAGTCTTCTAATATTGCCATTAATAGGGTTGGTTCTAAGTCTTCTTCAACAAGGTTAGATTTCTCATTTGCCTTTGTCCTTTGAGGACAGTTAGGTGCAATATGCCCTATCTTCTTACATTTGAAACATTGTAATTTGCTAGTATCATAGCTTGATTTCTTGAAGTTGCTTCAATTAAAGTTTCTATGAGAGGTTTCTCCATCTTTCCTCTCTTCCTTAAATTTCTCGTGGTTCATTCCTTGTGAAAATCTATTCTTTCCACATCCACGTCCTTTAACATATTTTCCTTTATTTTCATGTCGTGTGAACATCAGTCTCTCTTGATTGTCCACTTGTTTACCTTTCTTGTACTTAATTCTTTCCTCATATGTCTTGAGTCTTCCAATTGCTTCTTCCATTGTCATTTCACTTAGATCAGAATATTTCTCTATTGATGCAACTATTTGCAGATACCTATCGGCTACAGCATTTAATAGTTTTTGTACTATTGTTTGATCTTCAATTGTGTATCCTAGACTAGCATCTTTATTTACTATTGTTTTTATTTTTCCGGTGAAGGTGTCGATTGTCTCGTCTTCCTTCAAAAGTAACATCTCAAATTCGGATTTGAGTATTTGTAATCTTGCTTGTTGAACTCTTTGTTCACCAATGTGTCTAGTCTTCAAAGCATCCCATATGGCTTTCGCGGTTTTGTGCTTTGTTATTTGAAGCAACTGTTCTTCGGGTAAAGATTGGTAAAGGGATGCGATAGCAGTCTTATCTTTCTAGTTGTCGGTTTGAGTCATTTCTAACAGCTCTATCATTTCCCATAAACCATTCGCTTCGAGAATGATTTGCATTCGAATTGGCCATAATGAGTAATTCGAGGGTTTTAGCATCGGACATTGGAATTGAGGTGTACTAGTAGTACTTACTTCTTTCTTTGCACTTTCTCCACTATCTTTCGTCACATCTCTAAGATATTGAATAAATCTCCAAATGAAATATCTAACATTAAGTGTCTCGAAATTTCTTTTCTTGCGAGCTCCTTTGTTTTGTGCCTTACAGGCTAACTATAACTTATGGGGACTAGTTTTTTTTCAAAAAAACTATCCTTGGAGATTTGATATTCTAAGTTGAATAACCTAAGGTTAATTACTCCTTAAATTATCCCTTTAATATAACAAGCAGTGTAATCACTAGGTTATTATATTTTCTAAAAACCTCGAAAAGTACTAACTTAAAATTAAAGGAAGTAACTTTTCTTACAAAACTATACAATATATATCAAGAATACTAATATATACTATATAAAAAATAAAAGGTGGAGGGTGTGTTTTGTATTTTTGGAACCTGGTGGGTTAATATACCCGTAGCCCTTTTTTTTGTTGGTTCCTGGTGATGCCCTAAAGCGATGCGCCTCTCTTCTTCTTTTGGAGATAAAAACACGTCTCTTCTTGAGACTTAATCCATCTTCTTCACTTCTTGTGGTGGTTAACCGCCGATTATATGGCTGGTACAACCTTCTCTTCTCTTCGGTTGGTGGGTTCTTCTTGAACCAAAGTAATCCCTCTGATTTTGTGCGAAATTAGGTTTTTTTCAATTTGGGGATTTGCTTAATACCGATTGTTATCTGGGCCTCTATGGACAACTTGAATCAATTGATGATTCAATTAAGGGTGCAAGTCTTGATTCTTCAAAATCAGGTGTGTTTGTTCCTTGTTTTTATTGAATCGATTTGTTGCCCCTTGATGATGACTTATGTTGTCCGATTGAATATGGATTTCTGTTTTGAATTTGGTTTTTGGACTTTGTAACCGTGCCTAATACAGATGTCTATAATGATTATGGGTTATGGGGTTTTTTGGTTTGTTGTTCTTGAAACAGAGTTTGCAAAAAACACAAGATGAAAGCCTTTCTGATGCCGGTCGATTTGATCACAAGAGTGATTGATCCCTTGGTGACAGAAATTGGACTCTCTTGACAAAGTTATTTGAGGGAAAAAAACACACGGATATGATGTTTCTGATTTGTGTGTTCAATGAGTTTTTTGCAAAAAACTTGGCCGAAAAAAAACTGATACGGTTTTGATTCAAAACAGGAATGAAAAGATTTTGTATTTCTGGTATATGATGATTTGGTTAACAACCAAACCTGATCTGATACCAATTGTTGGCCTTTCTGACGGATCTATGATCTAACTTAGTCACAATATACCAAGAAATAGGATTATGAATTGCAACTATGAAATACAAGTGTATTTATTAATCTGTCATCATATCTGATTGTTTACATGTTCTATCTATTTGTACATAATGAAAAGGCATGAGTGAAAGGTTGTGATGGTTCAATTGAACGAAGGGTTGTGTCCTTTCACGATAACTGCCATATAACTACCTTTATAACTACTTATAACTAACTTTGTTTCTAGCAGATTGGGATTAACCCAATATTAGTGAGTTAACAGAACTGCACTGAATTGTAAACTGAACATTAACATGATATATGCATATATGTGGCTTCATGTGCATCTAGCACGCCTTCTACACATAGCTACTTGCCTATATCCTTTCTCCTCATACATGACTTGATTTGTGACCATCAAGATCATCAAAATTACGTAACTTGAATAACTTGCTAGTATAAAACTACTACTATCATAAACTGGATATTTCTGCATAAATCTTGTATACATCTCGTCCGTCTACTAAATTCGTCTATATGATCATTCCCATTGTCTAACAGGTCCTAACTTGATATTTGACGTAAATGCATAGACTCTATTCTCGCTGAGTGCATATAGTGCATTTTTAACTAAATTTTAGACTATTACTGAACTGGCTACCGACCGAGTTATAAGGCTATTTTTGAGCTAGTTACTGACTAAATATTTAAGCTATTTTCTACACTGAATCAAGCTCTACACTAAACCGTTTATGAAGTTGAATCTTATAAATTGTAAACACGAAGTAATTGGCATGAATTACCGTTGCTTCATTTGCATGAAGTCATAACATGGTCAAATGCATCAATTTAATTCATAAACTCCACATAGGATATCATATAGGCTTTACTCCACATAGGAAGCCATAAATGCACTAAGCTCCTATCCACCAAGGGTCATGATTGTGCTCGAGCGTGATTCTCCACGCAGGGCATCATAAGTTCCACTTACTGAACATAAGTGCCATGATAACGCCTAAATCTAACATGTTTTTGATAGCGTTATTGGTAGTTTTTATATATGTTTTGTGGTTATATTTATATGCTTTTGTTACTAAATCGTACCAAAGTGTGTTTGCAAAGCATTTGTAGCCAAAGACAGGAAAATGGATGGAAAAGATGCAAAAATGAGGAAAAAGGAAATATTTGAGATTGCATGTGAATCTTGTGTCAAGTTCCGCTCCGTAAGGTACTTCAATGAGTTAAAGTCCAAGTAGTCGAGTTAATAAACTTAAGGATGAAGGGAAAGATCAAAGAATCAAGAGCTACGACCGAGAAACAAGTCATACGCAAAAGTCCAAGAAAAAGGTTCATCAGCCATAGCCATCCGATCGGTCGCCGCCCGCAACCGATTCGGATGGAGTGAATTTGGATTTACCGAGAAGACCAACCGATCGGTAGACCATTCTATCGATCGGTTGGAAGTCGCTGTTTGACCCAAGACTTCTTTATTAAGGATTGTGACTTTATAAATCCGGTTCTAGGTCCTTCTTTTCAGTATTCTAACCATTCAATACTACTTGGAGAGCAAGAGAAGCATTTATGCACTTAGACCCTTGGTTAGAGCAATTTATGGAACCATTTGTTGAGTATTTATATACCAATCAATCTAGAGAGATATACAAGTGCTAGGAGAGAACCATTCACAGAAATATACTCAGAAATTCGTCCATAAGTCCAGGAGAAGGGAGAAAGTCGATTATACCATTTTCATTGCTTGTGGAATCATTGTCTTTCACTTGTAATCTTATTTCCAAATCATTGTAAGACTTTCAATCATGGTTTCTAATGTTCAAAGTATTGAGTTTACATTTATGTTTGCTATGAGTGGCTAGTGCCTTTGTGCACTTGCTTAGATGATGTGTATTATTCATTGATTGGCATATGATTGTGATAACATGTTTTAATTCAATTTCAAGTCAATTCTAAGAACCAATTGTGATAAAGTTTCATAGTGACATTTGGGCAATCAAGTTTAACTAGTGCTAGTAATCTTAAGGGTTGAAAGAACTATTGTTATTCCACTAGTTATAATCATTTGTCTATGAATGATTGTTGTCTTCCACTATTCTTGATTAAACAAAGGAACTTAATTGTGATTGTAATGAAAATGCTTTTGTCTATCAAAACGGATTGATTGTAAACCACTTTAAAGGTCAAGAGATTAATAGTTTGCTTTCAATTGTGACCTTTTGTCTATAATCGGTTACCTTTTGTATTGACCATTTCCTAAGCTTGTTTGATTAGACAAAAGATTATTTTTGTGTTTGAGGAACACCAACTCATGAACCTTGAATTGATCTTGAATTGATTGGTTAAACGTAATGCTTGTTTTTATAAACCAAAATCTTGACGAAGGTTTAATTTGTAGAAACAATAGATTAGTGTCAAAACTAATTATCACAACCAACATGTTTTCCAAAGTTATCACAATCATATTAGTCAATTGTAGTACACTAGTTTAAGCAAGTGTAGTTTTTAATCATTTGAATTTTCATTATATCATTACTACTAGTTTGAGATAGTTGCTTTTAACTTACAATTCGATTCACTACACAAATCCCTGCGAACGATCCCGACTTACCATCAAAATCTTGCTACAACGGACGAGTATACTTGCTCGTATGTGTTGTTATTAGATTCGGTAATTCACTCCTTATAAATTTAAAACTTGCACCGAACCGGGCACATCAAGTTTTTGGCGCCGCTGCCGGGGATTTTGATCGTGTTTCTGTAAGTTTTAGTCCAATTCTCATTTAGTTAGTTTTCGTAAAAAAAAAAAAAAAAATAAAAAAAAAAAAATAAAAAAGTTTTACCGAGCTGCCCATCCGATCGGTTGTTCATCCATCCAATCGGTTTTTCCAAAATTTTCATTTACCGAGCTGCACATCCGACACTTCCATCCGATCGGATCCTTCAAATCAAATTTACCGAGAGATCTATCCGATCGGTAGACTGCTCTATCCGATCGGTTAGACGATTCTGATCTTTTCAAATTGTTTTCATTCTTTGCTCGTTTGTTTAGACATTGCCTCGATTCGTTGGGGAATTGTATGAACACTCGATCAACTGGAGTAGAACCAATTCCACCACTTTTCGATCCCGAAAGTTTGATTCGAACAAGATCTAGAAGAAGAAGAAGAACACCCTTTGTTCCATTAGCCAATCGTGTACCAAGAGTACCAAACCCAACTTTTGATAACCTTTTTGAAGCCAAAGTCGTTTATAACCCATTCACTGATCAACCTTTTCCCATGGCTGACGATAGACCCATGTGGGAAGCAAACCGAGCCGTAGCACCCACTCCTGGAGCTGCTATTGTTGCTGTAAACCTAGGTGACAATTTCACCGTGAAAGGTCACCATCTTTCTATGATCAAAGACCGTCAATTCGATGGCCGTTCGAGGGCCGATCCTCACAAACACGTTGCCGAATTCATTGAAATTTGTGGCATGTTCCGATACGGTGATACAAATGTTGATGCCATTAAACTCAAACTTTTTCCGTCATCACTTGCTGGAGATGCAAAAGTGTGGTATAACGAATTAACACCAGGAATCATCACTACTTGGGAGGAGATGAGGCAAGCTTTTGTAAGCCGATTCTTTCCGCCTGCAATGTTTGATTGACTCATGGGAGAAATCCGTGCTTTCACACAACATCCTAACGAATCACTCGTCGAAGCCTGGCTTCGTATGAAGGATTTACTTCGAAGTTGTCATGGACATGGTTTAGGACGAGGAACCATTATCCAAATCTTTTACCATGGACTTGATGAAACATCTCAAGGAATTCTTGATGCTGGAGGAATTTTTCTTTATAAGACTCCTAACCAGGCATACCAATTGCTTGAAGACCGAGTTCTTCTCAAACTCGACTGGTCAAAAGATGCCAAGACAAAACCCTTAAGAAAAACCGTTGCCTTTGCCGAAAGTTCTGATTCATCTAAACTCATGGAGAAAATGGAAACCTTGGTTTCCAAAATCGATTCGCAATACAAAGATCTTAGAGGAGAGATGAAAGAAATGCGAGATGGTTGTAACAACTGTGGAGGTAACCACCCATCATCAGAATGCGATGATCAACCTATGGACCAACCAAAAGAAGGAGAAGCTAATTACATCCAAGGAGGATACCGAGGAGGAGGATATCGTGGAAATTATTACGGACGAAACTCTGCTAGTTGGCAAGATCGCCGACAAAGGGATAACAACCATGAGTCCCAACCAAAAGTAGAGAACCAAACTTCACAAAATTCCGACAAGAAACCTGAAGAAACAGATTTTGAAAAAATGATGAGAGAATTCGTCACTGCTCAAAAATCAACCAACGAGTTCGTCAAGAATCAATTTTTCAATCTCAAGACCAAAGTTGAGCAAGGTCAGAAAAATCATCAAGCATCTATCCAAGATCTTGAAAACAAATTTGGTAGACTCTCTGATCAAATTTCTTCCCGACCATCAGGTTCGTTGCCTAGTAACACCCAAACCAACCCAAAACCATCATCATCATCGAATGATAAGACTTATCGTCCACCACAAACCAGAAATGAGCATATCAATGCTGTATTCACAAGAAGTGGCCTGTCTTATGATCCACCACCCAACCCAAACAACACCACAACTATCAATTTCGATAGTGAGGATGAAGATGAAGAATCCAAGAAGGAAAATACACCAAAAACACCACCCAAACCCAAACCCAAACCACCAGTTAAGGCTTACACTCCAAAAATTCCATATCCTCAGAGCCTTAAGAAAGAAAGAATGGAGGAGCGTTATAAGAAGTTTGTTGAAATAATCAAAGAAGTTAGACTCAATGTACCCCTCATTGATGTTTTAGCCGGAATGCCCAATTACGGGAAATTTTTGAAAGAACTTCTTAACAACAAGAACAAGTTGGAGCAAATATCCGCTACCTTTCTCAATGAAGAATGTTCAGCTATTGTTCAAAACAAAATTCCACAAAAACTCGAAGATCCCGGAAGTTTTCTGATTCCATGCATATTAGGAAACAACATCACATGCGATGCTTTAGCCGACTTAGGTGCGAGTATTAATTTGATGCCCTATTCGTTGTATACGAAACTTTCCATCAATACATTGAAACCCACAAGGATGAGTATCCGACTAGCTAATCATACTTACCAATATCCTGTTGGTATTGCTGAGAATATGCTTGTCCAAGTAGGTAAATTCATTTTTCCCGTGGATTTTGTGATTTTAGAAATGGAGGAAGATAGTAGAGTACCCCTTATTTTAGGAAGACCTTTTCTAAACACCGCTGATGCGATCATCAAAGTAAAAGGAAAAGAACTCAATCTTGGAGTTGGAGAGGATAGAATCACCTTTTTAATCGATAAAGCAATGAAATATCCACATTCCAGTGATGACACTTGCTTTAACATTGATGTAATCGATGAAGTCACTGAGGAAGAATTGGATGCATTACTTGAAGATTCTGATCCATTCATGACTATTTCAGAGAAGATTAGTGAAACAACTTTTGATAAAGAATTCGCTGATTTTATGGAAGTTAAGATTGATGAAGAAGATGAAGAAGAAGAAGGAGAGATAATAGAAGAAGATTTTGAGGAAATCAGTTTTAATGATCAAATGAGGATTAAAACATCACTTCAAGAACCACCGACTGATCTTGAGTTGAAACCACTTCCCGAAAATCTTGAGTATGCTTACTTGGAAGACAATTCGCTACTTCCAGTAGTCATATCTTCGTTGCTCAATGATTATGAGAAAGAATGTCTGATTTCAGTTCTTAAGAAGCATAAAGAAGCTTTTGCGTGGAAAACTTCTGACATCCCAGGAATCAGTCCTAATTTTTGCAGACACAAAATCAATTTCGAAGAAGATGCCAAGCCAGTTGTAGAAAGACAACGTCGACTCAACCCCAACATGAAAGAAGTTGTTAAAAAAGAAATTATCAAACTTCTTGATGCAGGTATCATTTACCCCATCGAGGATAGTCCTTGGGTGAGTCATGTTCACTGTGTTCCGAAAAAAGGAGGAATGACTGTTGTGACCAACGAACGAAACGAACTAGTTCCTACTAGAACTGTCACCGGATGGCGAGTATGTATTGATTATAGAAAATTAAACAAAGCCACCAGAAAAGATCATTTTCCTTTGCCTTTCATGGATCAAATGCTTGAGAGATTAGCAGGAAACAAATACTTTTGTTTTCTTGATGGTTTTTCAGGATATTTTCAAATTCCTATTGATCCAGCTGATCAAGAAAAGACCACATTCACATGTCCCTTTGGAAAATTACGCTTATCGGCGTATGCCTTTTGGATTATGTAATGCTCCCGCGACTTTTCAAAGATGTATGATTGCCATATTCTAAGATATGCTTGAAACGTCTATGGAAGTTTTCATGGATGACTTTTCAGTTTTCGGAAGCTCATTCGAAGCTTGCCTTTCTAACCTCGATAAAATGCTCGAAAGATGTAAAGCTGCACATCTTGTTCTCAATTGGGAGAAGTGTCATTTCATGGTAACTGAAGGAATTGTGTTAGGACACAAAATTTCCAGCGCAGGAATGGAGGTTGACAAAGCAAAGATCGATGTCATTACCAAATTACCACCCCCAACTAACGTTAAAGCCGTTAGAAGTTTCCTAGGACATGCAGGATTTTACCGTCGTTTCATTAAGGATTTTTCCAAAATATCTCGTCCAATGACGAAACTTCTTGAAAAAGATGCTGTTTTTGATTTTAATGAAGACTGTATGAAAGCATTTGAAGCATTGAAAACACAACTGACTAGTGCACCCATTATGGTTTCCCCTGATTGGTCACTACCATTCGAGCTTATGTGCGATGCAAGCGATTTTGCTGTTGGAGCTGTATTAGGACAACGAGAAGAGAAACATTTTCGTCCTATATATTTTGCCAGCAAAACACTGAACAATGCTCAACAGAATTACACAGTTACAGAGAAAGAATTGTTAGCCGTTGTTTTCGCTTTCGATAAATTCAGATCATACCTTGTACTTTCGAAAACAATCATGTTCACCGATCATTCAGCGTTAAAATATCTGTTTAAGAAGCAAGATGCCAAACCGCGTCTCATCCGATGGATTTTGCTACTCCAAGAATTCGATATCGAAATCAAAGATAAGAAAGGAGCAGAAAATCTAGCCGCTGATCATCTATCTCGTTTAGAAAATCCAAATCTGGAAGAGTTAAAAGAAGATGAGATTAACGATTATTTTCCGGATGAAACACTCATGACTGTTGATACAGATGATGAGAACGAAATTCCATGGTTTGCAAATTATGCAAATTATCTCGTTGGAGGAATTCTAAAGAAAGGATTAACTCATGCCCAACGAAGTAAATTCTTTTCGGATCTTAAACATTATTATTGGGAAGAACCTTATCTTTTCAAAATGTGTGTCCCGATGGGATGATTAGAAGATGTGTTTATGGTTCTGAAACGAGAAGAATTCTCGATGAATGTCATCATGGCCCAACTGGGGGACATTATGGTCCTTCCACCACCGCTAAAAAAGTCTTTGATGCTGGATTCTATTGGCCGACTATTTTTAAAGAAGCCCATACTCTTGTTAAGAATTGTGATGCTTGCCAAAAATCCGGTAGTCTTTCTCAAAGAGATGAAATGCCTCAGAAGAGCATTCAAGTCTGTGAATTATTCGATATTTGGGGAATTGATTTCATGGGACCGTTTCCTAAATCACACAAATACGATACATTCTCGTTGCTATTGATTACGTTTCCAAATGGGCTGAAGCGGAAGCTCTACCCACAAATGATGCACGAGTAGTTGTTAATTTTCTCAAAAAGCTTTTCGCTCGTTATGGAATTCCTAAAGCTTTGATAAGTGATCGTGGAACCCATTTCTGTAACAAACAAATGGAGAAAATTATGAAGCGATACGGAGTTCATCATCGTTTCGCTACAGCTTATCACCCACAGACCAGTGGTCAAGTCGAAAATACCAACAGAGCCTTAAAAAGGATACTCGAAAAAACGGTTAAAGACAATCCCGCCGTTTGGTCGAGAAAACTAGATGATGCTCTGTGGGCATTTCGCACGGCTTACAAAACACCAATTGGTACAACACCATACAGATTGTTGTATGGAAAAACTTGTCACTTGCTGTTCGAAATCGAACATCGCGCTTACTGGGTATTAAGAAACTGTAACCCAGACCTCAAAGTAGCTGGAGAAAAGAGATTTTTGCAATTGCATGAACTCGATGAGCTTAGACTACAAGCTTATGAGAACTCCAAACTTTACAAAGCAAAAACAAAAGCTTATCATGATAGAAAGCTAAGAATCAGAAAAGAATTCAAAGCTGGAGACAAAGTTCTGCTTTTTAACATGAAGTATAAGTTCAAAGCTCCCAAGCTGAAACCGAAATGGTTCGGACCGTATACAGTGAAACATGGATTTCCATCCGGATATGTTGAATTGCATGACAAACATGGTGGAAGCTTCATTGTTAATGGGCACCGAATTAAGTTATACTATGACAAGGAGCAGATGAATGAAGTTTCTATTCAAGAGATTCCGCCTGAATCAGAATATGAAGCTATAACCTTTATGTCACCCTTTTCGGCCGATTTCAAGAAAAACACTCCGTGGGCCGAAGATTCTGGTTATATCTATGATGTTCTACCAAGACCATGGGAGAAAGTTAAGTTGGAATACATAGATGAAACTGGAGAAGGAATAGTGATTGGAAATGTGATGTACGTTCCAAAATTTCCAAAGAAGAAGTCAGCACCAACATGAAGAGAGAGAAGTTCGAGTCCGGCTGATGACTCATTAATAAAACAAGCGCTTCTCGGGAGGCAACCCGTGTGTTTGCTATGTTTATTTTTTATTTTATTTTTTATTTTTATTTTCTAGTGATTAAACCCCAAAGTTTTTCTAAATTGCTTAGTTGAACTTAAGTGTGGGGGTGTATCACTGTCTTTTGAATAAAGCGAAGAAATATTTTGTATGTGTGTCTATTTTGTTTTTAGGTTACTGCAGATAATGATTTCGAAGCTTGGACGCTAGGATCAAGACTCCTCTTGAGAAGAAAATACGGTTTATTCTCTTATTTCCCTATTTCATTCTTTGTCGTTTATCACATTGAGGACAATGCTTAACTTAAGTGTGGGGGGGGGGGGGGGTGAATAGGAAAATAAGAATAGATTGTAGTTTTGAGTTGAATTTTAAAATTTTGTTTGCCCTTGTAATCTAGTCTTTTGTCATTTTAAAGATCATATTCTAGAATAACTGGATTTATCCACTGGTGAAATTCGTAATTTTGAAAATTCGAGATGTGTCCCGATTAATATTGCAATCCATTCTGGGATTGATAACATTAGCTAGCACAGATTATAGCCCTTTCCACTAAAGTGTGAGGATTTGAGCCTGTTCTATATATAGCATACATCTTTTATGCTTAGATCTTTTGCTATGAGTGTGCCGGTGATTTTATTTATTCTAGAACTTGTACTTGTAAATCATTACGAGACCGTTGTGAGATCACATTTCGTTTGTGATATAAGTGTATATGCGTGATAAGAGGCAATCTTAGGTTTTATCCCAAATGGCCTTCCATTTTCATATAATGCTATATTAGCTAGCTACATTGGCTAGTTAACCACTCATATGGACCCATTTGTTAGCATTTATCTTTAATGCTAGATACCCCTAGTTACACCCGCCGAGCCTATCTGTTCTTTTGATACAATCCAGAAAAATTCAAAAAGATTTTACACCTTTTTAGCCTAGCCTTATCCATAGTCAAGTCTTGGTTGGTTGCTAGCTATTTGGCAAGATGGATGTTATGTGGAAATCATGAAAGTTCAAAGAAAGCATAAACTCCGAAAGTTGTTATTCAAGAAAAGTCATCGCAACTATAAGATGACAAGTCGAAAAAAAAAAAAAAAAAAAAAAAGAGAGAGAAAAGAAGAAAAGTCATTGCAACTATAAGATGACAAGAATAAGCCAATGGGCTAAGTGAATCAAGTATGAATAAAGGAAGTATGGAGTTTTTCACAAAAATGGCATGATATTGGTTTGAAATAGCTAGTAACATTTGGTTCGTAGACTTTGACTAATTTTGTTTTATGTTCAACCAATTTCATAAACATATCCCATGCCTTATCCTACCCTTTTTGACTTTGTGAAATTATTAAGTGTATGGACATGTAGTGACCATCCGATTTCTTGAGGAATTGACTAACGTTGTTAGCGATCTAGGGCGTATTTTGGCGACCATCCGTTATGCAAGTAACGTCGTTAGCGAACCAAGGTACAATCTAGTGACCATCCGTTAGTTGGTAATGCAAGAATTCGTTGTTAGGGAGCTATTATGTTTTGCATGAGATAGTGGCGCGTTAGTCTTTTATACCCCTTTAAGCCTTAAACCCGAATAAAAGCCCTCTTTGATATGTATACTTGGAGCTCACACCATTTCGATGTAGTTTTGTTTCTTGTACAAGCCTATGGTAATATTTAGATCATGACTGGGCAAATGAGTGTCATTCCTCTTAACTACTCCACCAATCATACAAATGAGTGTTTGAGTGAATTATATTTCATTTTCCTTTCGTGAGGTGTTTAGTAATGTGTATCATGCAAGAAAATCATATGGGTATTGTCAAACATCTCGATGATTTAACCATAAAAGCTTAAAATGATGAATCTATCTTGTATTAGTGCTTGATAGATTTGCATCACATTTTCCTAATCATTTGTGCATACCATGTGGATAATTGTTTTTATTTCTAGATTTGCTTGAGGGCAAGCAAAGTTCAAGTGTGGGGGATTTGATAACGCCTAAATCTAACATGTTTTTGATAGCGTTATTGGTAGTTTTATATATGTTTTGTGGTTATATTTATATGCTTTTGTTACTAAATCGTGCCAAAGTGTGTTTGCAAAGCATTTGTAGCCAAAGACAGGAAAATGGATGGAAAAGATGCAAAAATGAGGAAAAAGGAAGTATTTGAGATTGCATGTGAATCTTGTGTCAAGTTCCGCTCCGTAAGGTACTTCAATGAGTTAAAGTCCAAGTAGTCGAGTTAATAAACTTAAGGATGAAGGGAAAGATCAAAGAATCAAGAGCTACGACTGAGAAACAAGTCATACGCAAAAGTCCAAGAAAAAGGTTCATCAGCCATAGCCATCCGATCGGTTGCCGCCCGCAACCGATTCGGATGGAGTGAATTTGGATTTACCGAGAAGACCAACCGATCGGTAGACCATTCTATCCGATCGGTTGGAAGTCGCTGTTTGACCCAAGACTTCTTTATTAAGGATTGTGACTTTATAAATCCGGTTCTAGGTCCTTTTTTCAGTATTCTAATCATTCAATACTACTTGGAGAGCAAGAGAAGCATTTATGCACTTAGACCCTTGGTTAGAGCAATTTATGGAACCATTTGTTGAGTATTTATATACCAATCAATCTAGAGAGATATACAAGTGCTAGGAGAGAACCATTCACAGAAATATACTCAGAAATTCGTCCATAAGTCCAGGAGAAGGGAGAAAGTCGATTATACCATTTTCATTGCTTGTGGAATCATTGTCTTTCACTTGTAATCTTATTTCCAAATCATTGTAAGACTTTCAATCATGGTTTCTAATGTTCAAAGTATTGAGTTTACATTTATGTTTGCTATGAGTGGCTAGTGCCTTTGTGCACTTGCTTAGATGATGTGTATTATTCATTGATTGGCATATGATTGTGATAACATGTTTTAATTCAATTTCAAGTCAATTCTAAGAACCAATTGTGATAAAGTTTCATAGTGACATTTGGGCAATCAAGTTTAACTAGTGCTAGTAATCTTAAGGGTTGAAAGAACTATTGTTATTCCACTAGTTATAATCATTTGTCTATGAATGATTGTTGTCTTCCACTATTCTTGATTAAACAAAGGAACTTAATTGTGATTGTAATGAAAATGCTTTTTTCTATCAAAACGGATTGATTGTAAACCACTTTAAAGGTCGAGAGATTAATAGTTTGCTTTCAATTGTGACCTTTTGTCTATAATCGGTTACCTTTTGTATTGACCATTTCCTAAGCTTGTTTGATTAGACAAAAGATTATTTTTGTGTTTGAGGAACACCAACTCATGAACCTTGAATTGATCTTGAATTGATTGGTTAAACGTAATGCTTGTTTTTATAAACCAAAATCTTGACGAAGGTTTAATTTGTAGAAACAATAGATTAGTGTCAAAACTAATTATCACAACCAACATGTTTTCCAAAGTTATCACAATCATATTAGTCAATTGTAGTACACTAGTCTAAGCAAGTGTAGTTTTTAATCATTTGAATTTTCATTATATCATTACTACTAGTTTGAGATAGTTGCTTTTAACTTACAATTCGATTCACTACACAAATCCCTGCGAACGATCCCGACTTACCATCAAAATCTTGCTACAACGGACGAGTATACTTGCTCGTATGTGTTGTTATTAGATTCGGTAATTCACTCCTTATAAATTTAAAACTTGCACCGAACCGGGCACATAAGTGCCATTATACACTAGCACTCCACATAGGACATTATGAGTTCCTTTTTAGGAACATATATAAGTGTCAATTATGCAATAATACTCCACTTAGGATATCATATAGGCTTTACTCCACAAAGAAAGCCATAAATGCACTAAGCTCATATCCACGAAGGGTCAACATGAATACTTGTCTTGCATTATATGACAACATAGCTAAGCATATGTGCTAAATGTGCTAGTTCAAGAACAGGTCATCCCCGAGGGATGTCATTTACACAAAGGCTTATAAGTGCTATTTCAAGCACGGTCCCACAACATAGGGTCGTGAATGGGAGATTCATGTTGTGTACGTTAAGCACAAGCACAACTAGACTAAAACTAACAGAGATTGAACTAGATACTAAAATTTTCTGAGTCTGGAAGTGTTTCTGCATGAAATTCATATATTAACCGAGGTTGAGCTAACTATTAGGGCTTGACTATAGCATGATACTGAAACTGAGCTAAGTATTGAAGCTGAGCTGTTACATAATACTAAGGCTAAGTTGGATTACTAAAGCTAGTCTAAAACATAATGTACTGAAGCTAAACTATAAGACATGATACTGAGGCTAGGTTGGATACTCACTAGTACAATCAGGAAGTTTACCGACGACCAAAAAAAGGTCGTACCGGCGACATGACGTCGGCACGTAGTGGATACAGATGACATGACGTCGGCCGGTGATAGTCGAGAATGCCCCGTCGGGACTTACTGTCCCGACGACATTTGCCGACGCTCGTGTGGGACCCACAACCATTTTCAGTCAAAGAAATTGGCCATTCGACAAATATTGTACCGACGACATGTCGTGGGTACGTCAAAGTTAATTAATTGCTTAATTAACAAACCGGTCAACGAAGTCAAATGGCCTTCAATTTATACCGACGACATGTCGCCGGTAATAAAATATATTAATTAAATTTAAATTTATTGTACCGACGACATGTCGCCGGTACTAAAACACATTAATTAAATAGAAACTTATAAGTACCGATGACATGTCGTCGGTACTTATAAGTGCTGCTACTGCACAACAGCCTGCACAACAGCAGTTTTCTAGATTTTTTTCAAAAAAAATCTACACAACCCAAACCTATACACCACCAATACCAACATGCCAATATCGCAAAACAAGTTATAACGGCTAAAACACTTATATATAATCGCTAAACACCCTCAAATACATTAAAACGTTTCAAATTCTACAAAACGTGTGTTATAATCTACGGATCAAGCTGCCAATACAACAAAAGTTGGTATATCCGCAATGTTCAAGTCGCCAAAATGTTAAAGTGTACAATAATAACATACGGATGATTTAAATAGCATACGGATGGACAAAGTCAAGGTGTTAAAATGTACAAAATACGGATGAGGATCAATAGCATACGGATGGAGAAAATGTTAAAGTGTACAAAATAACCCATACATATATACCTCACTGCCCCTCGTCATCATCGGAACCGCCATCATCCTCGAGCTCGAGATCGCCACTGCCCGAGCCGCCTGCCTCGCCGGCGCCACTCCTACTACCCGAGCTTGCCTCGCCACCACCACGCCCACTGCCCGAGCCTACCTCGGTTTGAGAAGGTAGTTGGCTCATCAACTGGCCCCACAGCTCGGGGTTAGTCTGTAACACATTCATAATTGCAGTGAGTTGGCGCTTAGTGGCCTTAGCATCTTCTTCAAATTCTTTGATCTTCTTCTCATTCTAGGCCATCATCCTGTCAATCTCGGGCTCACTGTACAAGCCAGGAGGCGGCATGGGTAACTTTTTCTTGCCACTGACTGCTAACATCCTACCCCTACCGGCTATATAACCCCGCTTCTTGCCCTTTAAAACCTGGGCAAGTATCTCTTCCTCTGTGTAGGCTATACCAGTAGGCGTGTTAGCTCCCAGATCCCGCAGTTCGCACATCTCTTCCTGTGTAGTTGAAAAAAAAATGATAAAATTAATATATTACTCGGGTTACTACATTATGTTTCAATAAATCATTAAAGTGCGTGTAAAAAAACAAAAAATAAAAATAAAAAAAAAATAAAAATAAAAAAAATAAATAAAAAATAAAACGGTACTTACGTATTGAACACGATCCTCGTCATGCAACCATACACCGTCCTTGCAACGCTGGTCGTGGAAGCTCTGTATCAGGGACGGGTACTGACGGTTCTCACTCCTCTCAAACTGTATATATATATACACATGCATATATGGTGAAACAAATTAAAAATGACAAATCACAATGAACAATATGTAAAATAATCATAATGTGTCTTACGTATTCGTGTCGAGATGCGGCCAACGACCGAGATCCATGGCGGCTAGTGACCTTGTTCTTCTTCCTATTTTCCTTATTGACAACGGCCCTTTTGGCGGTCTTCTCACTGAGGTAGAACTGAATATGCTTCTCCCACACAGACGGCTCCATGTTCGGAGGAGGGTTTCTAACATAATAACAAAAACAAAAAATTAACATATATCAATTACTAACATATTAAAAAAATAAAAAATATCAAAAAATTAACAAAAATAAAAAATTTACCTTCGTATCTCCTCCACCTTGTCAGCCCCACCCGGTATCGTCCCGTAATCTCGCTTCATGTCGTGCTTGTTGTCCCTGTAGCGAGTTACGAGATAATCGTTGATGCCATCTCTGATGGTCTCTCACCAGGGTGAACGCATTTGGGTCCTCAGATCAAACATTTCATGCAATCAAATACAACTATAATAAATTTAAATAAATAAACAAATTTTTTATTTTTGTTAATTTTTTGATATTTGTTAATTTTTTTAATATGTTAGCTAATATATATATATATATATATATATATATATATATATATATATATATATTATATATATATATATATATATATATATATATATATATATATATATATATATATTTGTTAACTAATATATAAAGATAAATAAATAAACAAATTTGTTAACTAATTTTTTGATATTTGTTAACTAATATATATAGATAAATAAATAAACAAATTTAAATAAATATACACATTAAAATATATAAACACGATAACAAAACAATATAAAAGGAAAATGAAATAACTGACCCCGAGTCGAGGAAAGATACGCGCCTTCTTTTCGGCTTCGATTGTGTGCCAAGAATCATAGCACATCGGCAACTCCCTAATCAGCTCAGCAACGTAGTTACTGAACCACTTAGCATTGTCGCCGACATGAGTGATTGTCCCTTGATCATTGATGTCAAAGTCAATAGGCTGCGGGCCGAAATCACGCACGGCGTTCTTGTGGGCTACGTTCTTGGTGGCTTTACGCACACCTGTCCTGCCGCCGCCATCCCTCCCTCCACTGCCCCTACCCCTGCCCCTCCTCTTCGGGGTCGTGATCCTACAAATTGAAGTGAGTGAAAATACGTCATAAAATAACAAGTAACCAAATACAAATGATCAAGTTTTAGTTTCTTTTAAAAAAAATCCAGAAATTCTTACCACGGCAACTGTGTAACACCCTCAAAATCGGGTCCAACGGAAGCATACATGTCACTGGGGTGCTACTTAATTGGTATCAAAACACAAGGTACAAAGAACGGTTTTACCTTAACCGTTTAGGAGAAAATTTCATTATCGAAACATTAAGTTTACATCATTCAAAATATAGTGCGGAATATAGGCCCATAATAATAAAGCGGTCCCAAATATATGTATCAGATTCGTCTATGACCATGCCCCTTGCCAAGCGCCTCCAGAAATAAGCTATCATCTAAAACCTGAAAATACATGCTAAAAGGGTCAGCTTACACTGGTGAGTTCACATGTTTTAGTTTAAAACAGTATGGTTGAACCAAAAGGTTTTCGAGTTCAAATCATTGTTCACAAACAAGTCAAATTCAACGTAGGCTCACACTGCCTAAATCATAGTTCCAGAACCAAATCCGCAAATAATAACATAGTCAAAGCATCTCGAACCATAATCAATCATACAGATACCACACTCATATAGTGTCATGCAAGTTTAACTGTTACGCTGGCTAGGTCACAAAAGTCAAAGCACAACAATAATTCACTGTAGGTGCACCCTACAGAAGTCTATCGGCACAGGAGCCCTGAGTAATAGGCACAAAAGCCCTTGTTAACAATTATCCTGCACTAATGCAGTTCATAACAATAACTCCGCACAATTGCATGCATGGAATAATAACCTTAGCCAGCTCGCGTAATAGTATCATAAGCCACAATCACAAGTTCAGGCCACATCAATAAACAGGTAAACACATAACGCATTAAAATAACCAGATCAAATATTCAGCCAAACAATCAAAACTTGAGTAAACGATTCGCATATTCCAAATAAACAGTCATTGAGTTTAGTTAAAAACGAGCATGTATTCTCCCCCAAAATAGTTATAAAACCGGTAAAAGTAGGGGCCATGAACTCACCTTAGCCACAATAATGCACGGATCATGACTGACACAACTGGCATCGAGAAGCAAATCACAACAGTATCCAGGAGACAGGCACAATCGGTACACGGAGGTACGAGCGCAGCGGTACACAACGGTCTAGGATCGGCACAACCTAATACGTATACGATTATCTCAGAATACGTCTCGTACAATAATAAAGTCTATAAAAGACAACGTGTCGTAGTTTTCGTGGATTACTCGGTTTCAATACTTATCAAAAGTTTAGTATTAGCGTTTTGTGTGGTGTGGTAAGAAAGCATAGACTCTAAATACACTCACTCCTAAGTATAATAACTGTTGGGAATTAAACTAACAGTTGGTACTGCTCATGCATAAATTAGTACTGCTGAAGATTGTTCAAGAATACACTATCAGTACTAAGTCAGTTAGTACTGCTGGTAGAAGAGTTAGTACTGTTTATTAGATAAAGACAGAATCGCGCATGGATAAATATAGAAAAGATATGATGTATATCTTATTTGTATAGATTGATACGTATAATAGTTTACTTGTAAAGCACTCCTTGTCCTATATAAAAAGGAGATCCTAGGTTAAGTTTTAAAAACATGCATTATTATTAGAGCTTCAAGGTCTTATTGAAATTCTTGTGATATTCCAAATTCACTCGTAATATATTGAAGCTAATCGTTTGGTTAAATGTTGTGTCATTATTTTACTGTTACTGTAACACCCCGACCCGACAAGGGTAAAGATATCACAATAATGGATTCACATCAGATCCAAACAAAGCATACATCTTCAGTAATACAAAAATCTCAAAGGATTACAAATGAAATACTGAATCTACAAGGTTACAATTGAGAACTTCCAAAAACAACTACTTCTAAATTATGATATCTTCTAGTCAACTCTAATCCAAAACAGCTATCCAATCTTCTAAGTCCAAAGGTATACTCTCCACTCATTCCCAGCTTCCTACTAAAACCTGCCGCAGGAAAAGAAATGCGGCTGAGCTACGAGAGCTCAGTGAACAGATATAACGATAACAAGAGCAGTAATAGAGAGTAGTACAATTAAAATCAAGAATACAGATCATACCGATACAAATCAAAGCGAAAGGAGTAAGAAATGGAACAAGAACAAAGAAAAGAAAATGGATAATGAATAAGATTTAAGGAAAGCAGGAACACAGTAATCCATCACGAGCCCAGATAACCGATAATACCATAGCATACTAATATAATAAAACAAACCTGTGTAGAGTGATCAGCTCTCAGACAAAGTGAAAGACGTGTATCGCACACACAATCAGTCACCAGATATAATCACCATAAACATATAACATATACAGATAACAGGTCAAATCTAGGATGCACCCATACGCCCCCGCAGACAAATTAATAATCATAATCATAATGGCCATAGCAGATAATAAAAAAGGGACGGAACAGGTCATCACTCTCCTGCCCTAGAGTCATGTCAGAGGTGCGTCAATGACATGGACATGAAACCCTCATGCCTAGTGATTGGCTCGGATATCAACTGTAGGTCAAAGGTCAGATGTACTATCAAAATAATCAAAAGTCCTATCTTAAGGGTACATGGCAAAAAGTTCATGTCAAACAGTTTAGAAATAAATGTCAAAGGTTCAAATCAAAGTTTATCAGATTAAGTTTTATATCAAAGTTTAAGTTCAGATTAAAAGGATTATATCAAATGGTTCAGAAGATTATATCAAAGGTTCATAATTAAGAGTTCATAGCAAAAGTTCATTTTAGAAATTCCTGTCAAAAGTTCATTGAAAGCATTCCTTTAATAACGATTTTCAATAAAATGATATTTCAGAATAGTTTCCATAAAATAATCTTTCAAAACGGTTTTTCATAAAAACATTCTTTAAAACTAGTTTTCACAAAAGTCAACAACTGTCATATAAAATAGTATCATATTACCATTCATAATCATTCTTTTAAAATAACTTATTTTTCTCAAAACATTTCCAAGTCATAATTAAAAGATTTTCGCATAACAGATTTCTATATATCAGGGGTCGTAACAACAGGGAATCATGAAAAAGGTTCAAGGCAAAGAGGATTAATATAAGGACATCAACTCAGAAGTAAAACAAGTCAGAACATGAAAGAGATCATAAAAGGCTCACAAAACAAAGGAATCACACGGAAGGTTCACAAACAAAAGGGAACATAGCAATGGTACAGGGAATCCTAATAAGGAAAATGAAAAACTGAAAGAAAAGGGAATGAAAAACCCTTACTGAAAAAGGGCAGAATATCTGTACCTTATTAGCACAGCAGAAAGACAAGAAAGCAAACACAAAGCAGAAATCAAGGCTTCTCCTTCTTCACACCTAAAGAAGTAGAAGACGGAATTACGAAGAATTCTAATTCAGATTATTTCTTTTAGTTTACCTTTTCATTTTAATAACTTTCTATTTTAAGTAACTTTCCAGATTTAGTAAGATGTTAATATCCCAGATTAGGTTAAGTTCTTATTTAAGGGTTATTATGGAGTTTAGGTACATTTTATCAAGTTACAAAAGTCTAGGGTTAATTTTGACAAGTTTACACAGTTTAGGGTTTGAATTGTAATTTCATCAATTTCAAAGGTATAAAGGAAAAATACTTCAAGTTACTGATTTAATACTCATATTATTCAGAATGACATTTTAAATCCCTTAGGTTTCATAATTTAGAGGTAATACCCCTATAGTTTCATTAATTACAAAACAAACCTTACATTTACATAATTCATGATTTAATCCCAATAATATTCATATTTACCAAACAAGCACCTTATTTTATAAAGTTACAGAACCTAACCTCAGAATTATATATAGTACGAATTAGACCCCTCAGAATTTAGAAATTACACAATTGGTCCCTTAACTTTACAAAACTTACAATTTAAACCATAACTTATTAATAGTTACATATCAAGCCCATAAATACTCAAAATTACACATTACTCCCTTAATGACATTATTTACACAGTATAACTTCAAGTTTCCAGAATTTACACTTTTAGTCCCTCTATTTTAATTAATTACAATTCGTACCTTATAAATACAATTAATTCTTTTTCTTGCAATATTTACACTTAGGACCCTCAAGTTATATTTTTCCCACATTCCTACTGACTTATATAATATTACAAAAATATCCCAGAAGTTTCAAAGTTGGCAAAACATACCCTTATACCTTTTAAAAACTTATCGGATTGCACTTTTTATTCTAAAACCAAACCCTAATTTGTACCAATAATTAAACCATCATTATTCAATAATTATTAGCATTAATTACACAAGATCTAACAACATAAACAATAACCCTAATTCGCTCTAGGGTTTCTTCCTAATTTTTCTTTATTTTTCATATAATCCGATTTAAAAACAATTCATGATCAATTATTCTGAGCTTCTAAAAATCACATGGTTATTTTTATAGGCTTATATTATCATCATAGAACATGTAAAAATTATGGTTACAACCCAGAAAAATCGTATAGCAATATTTGGAAATTAAGTGTGTTTTATCTCTTTAATTTTCGTACGCTTAAGTAAGCTTGCATGATTCGTGTTTATCATTTTTCGAGAGTTATATACAACCTAAGGATCACTAGAAAAATGCTAGATTAATATTAGAACGTAAGGATTAGTCGTGTGAATTGTTACCTATCGTACGCAACAAGTCGAACAAACAAAAGCACCACGATCGAACGAAGGCTTCAATACTCCAACTCTTACTTTTTGTAGCTCCCTTACACCTTGATGAACTCCAAAAAAATGCTTGCTCAGGTCCAGAAGATCAAATGGAGGCTTGGTCGATTTTTGTGTGTGTCGATATTAGGGTTTCGGCAATTAGGGTTTTTAGAAAATAATATGGTTTGTGTTATACTTATCAAAACCGACTAGGAGGGGGGATATATCCAGATTTTCATCCCAAATATTATCACAACATCACACTTTGATTTCTTGTATAATTCCTTAAATTAGTTAGTATTTATCTTAAATAAAATGATTTTACAAAATATAATTAGATTTATTTAATTTATTTTCGGCCCATATATATGTGTATATGTGACTTTATGATTTTTGGACATTCAAAAATAATGTAATGTTGCCCCAGAAATAAATTTACTTGATATGTAGATCGTTTTCAGAAGTTTGGAATTGTTTCAGAATTTTATAAGTTATTTATTTAGGTTTTATTGTTTCAGGGGTAATTTGGTCATTTTACAGGTTATCTTAATTTCAGGTTTTACAACTTCTTCCCCACTAACAAAAAAAATTTCGTCCTCGAAATTTGCAGGAAGCAGAAAGAAAATAGAACGGAACTAAACAAAGACATACCAGACCTAATAGATAATAATCAGATTCTCTCGGAAGAGACGTAAGAATTACACAGGATTTTGACGGATATGCCGTCCACAGGATTTGATTTGACAAGTCAGATTAGAACGTACAGGAATAGATTATCGATAACATCAATTGGTAGAAGTTCTATAACAGAACCTAAGATTTTTATCGGGAGTCCAGAGGTCAGCAGAATGCGTGACTAGAATCCAGATGTATCAATTCGTATAACGGCGAAAGCAGATTACGCGTAAAGGTAGAATGAACTTAAAGTCTCACTAACGCAGATGATCTCAAACAGTTATCGGAATTTCTAAAGCTCTAAGGCACTTCTCGAAATATCTGATGCCCACAACAAGTGCACGTTATATGATGTAAGTATTATCACGTTGGCCAGACGTCATAATACTGGCATCATATAAATATGCCCCCACGATGGTCATACTTTATTTCAAGTCATGAACAGAATAACTTATCTTAATCCACCTAGTCTTTCTATGGTCTCAGAGGTCATCAAAATTAAATACCCTAACTAAGAGGAGAACGAATCACTCGAAAGAGTTAACGGAATTCCCAGAATGTCTATCAGAATCTGGTACTTCGTTAAAAGCATTAGATCATCCCTCATTCGTCCAATTTCACATAACAAAACCATCGTCCAACATACGTAGAATGAACACAGAGCGGAATTACTAATAGGGAACCTAAATCATTCAAAGGATTTTATCATCAGGTAACCGAAATTTAAATAGGTCAAGAGGAACTGAATTACGTCATCCATAGCTTCATCCATCACATAATTAATCCTTTCAAACACAAACGTTCACTTCAGAATTTTCTTCCATTCAAAATCATGATCTCGATTTCCATTCTCAAGTCTGCTTCTGCTCTCAATTCATCTTAGTACAACTAAAATGAATAGAGAAGCAAGACTGCGAGTCTTGAACAGGTCTACTAGCACAGTTCGGAATTCGCCAACTCGGACTGCTGTCGTCACCGGATGCCTGGTAGTGGTGTCTGCTACAATCTCTGAATGCCAATCAAATCTACCCTTCCAGAACAAAGGTCATTCCATTTAATACGAAGATGGTCTACATGTTCCTCGTTCGTCTCAGAGCAAAAACATGCTGTCATACTATGACAATTGTCCAAATACTTGTGAAAACATGCTTCGTATTAGCCAATACAATTGGCATTATTTAAAAACTCATGATGGTCACAATGAGTACGAAAACAGTTTTCATGGATCGTTTCAGGGAAAACTTCATATCTAATTCACATCACCAATCCTTACGAATAAAACTGAAATACTTTACTGAAGTTGCTCTCAGTTAGTCATCTCCTATCTTAGGAGTTCTTGTGGTTGCTTCTTCAGTCCTCCAAACATTAAACGAGGCCTTCTGATACAGAGTTTCAAGGTAGAACAATTTAATCATTGACACGCAGAAATGAAAAGTGATTACGGTTAACATTACGGTTAGGTTTACGATAGTTGATATGCTGACGCAAAATTTTATCTTTCATCCCCATAAATTAATAGGGGTATTCAAGGGAAACACTGAGGGGGACAAAAACATATCTCATCAGCTTCTTCAATCTTTCAACTTCTATAGCATCATGGTTCGACAACTGAGATCGGTTCAAAGTCAATTCTACTTCTCAAACAGGAAGGAAAACCCAAGAGTTTCATCAGAAAGCACTGGAAAATTTGTACAGCAAAACTTTCAATGCCAACGCTTTCTAGGGGTAGATACTGTTAGGTATCAAGGAAAAATGAAGATCAAATAAGAACGGGGTAAGTGTTTCCATAGCAACATTAATCTTATCAGATTTGAGCGGTTAAAGGTTTTCATAACAAAAGTAGGATGAGAACAGATTCCAAGAGGTCTCATATCAGATATGGTAGTCTTTGGTGGCTTATAAAAAGCCAGTCAACCAAAAGGCCTCGAAATCGAATATATCAAAAGTAAACGGATCCGCAGAACGAATATGGTTATTAAACCAGATGGATAGTTCATATGTCAGAGTCAAGTACATGGTTCAGTATAGTGTTGAGGATAGATAAGCGAATAGTTCAAGGTGTTGGAGTTTTATTAGCTATTTAGCACAAGTGTCAGGTAGGTTGCGAATAATCGGTAATACGAACATCGTATAATTGTCAAAAGTGAGGCGTAAGGAATATCAGTTATCAGCATCATCAGGCTTAGTTAACAATTCCATACAGAGATGGTATTTGCATCAAATCCTTCCGAAAGAAAAACTGATTGGCAAATAAGATTCATCATTCAAGGGAGGGAATAAACTTATATACCCAAGGTTAATAATCACTAGAGTTCTAATAGGAGTAGTAATGGATTTGCAAGACAGGATAGTATCAGGTGATACATTTATATCCAGCATGGTTATTGAATTTAGAGAATGGGTTAAACACATTAGGGTTAAATGACCTTCGAAATGATCGGAGAAAACATCAAACTGTTTATCAAACAGATCGGAAGTGAAGGTTAAAATCAGGTAGTGGCAGCAAAAGTTTAACAATCGGTAATCATGGCAAGGGTTCCAAAAATTGTTTCAAACGCCAAAGGTGAGACATAGGAGGATAGTCGTCAGTATTAAATGATCAGTCCATCAATCCTTATAAGAATAAAATCAAGGTTACTATCAAAGAAAGACGGATCAACAAGGAAGAATCTTATCGTTCAGAATGAGAAGGAAAATATTTTACACCCGTGGTTAAACACCACAAAAATTCTCATGGGAACAGGGATGGTTAAGACGAAATCAAATAGTGTCAAAAGATTTATAGAACAGCATGTACTAAGTATATCGTCGCCATAAGGGTTCTCAGAATGCCCGAAGGGGCATTAGAATGATTAACAAAAGATTCTGAGGTTGGAGTCGGAATCTGAAGGCAAGGATCAAATAGTGTCAAACAATTACTATGCAATTTCAATGCTTCAGGTTTTATTTAGGTTTCAAATTCTTAGGTGGGGCAAGGCATAAGCACTAATTTTCCAAATGTGATTTCAATAGTCTTTAACCAAAAGCAAGGCACGAATCAGAGTGATGCGGAAGCAATGCTACTAAAACATATGACTTATAGTCTACCCCTTCCTCACTGGTCAGAAATTAAGCTCCTATAGGGAAATCCTAAAGCAAAATCTTAAAGGTTGTCCTACGAGCGCCTACAGTGGAAACTTAGTGGTCCAGACTTCACAGGTCAAGGGTAATTGTATTACGAGTCGCAGCCTGTAGGTCTCTGATACCATAAATTGTAACACCCCGACCCGACAAGGGTAAAGATATCACAATAATGGATTCACATCAGATCAAAACAAAGCATACATCTTCAGTAATACAAAAATCTCAAAGGATTACAAATGAAATACTGAATCTACAAGGTTACAATTGAGAACTTCCAAAAATAACTACTTCTAAATTATGATATCTTCTAGTAAACTCTAATCCAAAACAGCTATCCAATCTTCTAAGTCCAAAGGTATACTCTCCCCTCATTCCCAGCTTCCTACCAAAACCAACCGCAGGAAAAGAAATGCGGCTGAGCTACGAGAGCTCAGTGAACAGATATAACGATAACAAAAGCAGTAATAGAGAGTAGTACAATTAAAATCAAGAATACAGATCATACCGATACAAATCAAAGCGAAAGGAGTAAGAAATGGAACAAGAACAAAGAAAAGAAAATGGATAATAAATAAGATTTAAGGAAAGCAGGAACACAGTAATCCATCACGAGCCCAGATAACCGATAATACCATAGCATACTAATATAATAAAACAAACCTGTGTAGAGTGATCAGCTCTCAGACAAAGTGAAAGACGTGTATCTGATGAGGCGAAAAGTGTACCGCTTTTAAGGGGTCATTTAAGCCCGAAATCGTATTTATTTGATCAAATATTGCCCTAAATCGTTCCTTTTGTCATTTTAGGTACTTTTGAGGAGAAATCTGGAAAAGGAGGCATTTTGGACGTTTTTGGAGCATAAAAGTGAAGAAAACGGCAAAGTCTCAAAATTGTGCTGAAAGTCACCTTTGACGGCGTCAACATTAACTCCAGACGGCGTCATGCCTTGGCAAGAAAAGTTGGATGTGAAATTTACTCATGACGGGCCAGTGAGTTTGCATGAGAATTCTGACGGCGTCACGCTTTAACTAAATCAAGGGCGTCACGGCTTAAATCATAAGGGGACGGCGTCACGTTATAGGTCCGACGGCGTCAAGCCTTGATAAGCCAGAATGGATTTTTGAAGAGCTAAAGAGGGACGGCGTCAAGAAGGTCACCCGGGAACCCTAAGAGCGGCGAGGTGACGGCGTCACAATGCATAAGGTGACGCCGTCAGATGTCAAAGTCTATATATAGTTTTCTAATTTTTTGTCATTAAGGGAGAGCTTAGTGTGTGGAATTTTGGGATAAAACCCTAAGACGATTTTAGCTACTTTTTCAGGGCTTCTTGCCTTGAGATCTTCCATGTTTCATTGAAAGATAAGTTATCAATTAATCATTCAATATGTCTATGTGTTGTTTGATTCTATCTTATGCTTGTCTTTTGTTTAACATGTTAGGCTAATTTTATCTTGTGTTTGCTTAGATCTAATGAAACCTAGCTATTGATTATTGGTTGTTAGTGTGTTGTTAGTTGTATTGGATGATTGTTTATCTATGTTAGGCTTAAGAAAACTGGCTAACTTCCTATTCGGTAACTTGCTTGAACGTCTTAAGAAACATGAACCAAACGCGTACTAAAGGTTTTTATGGTTGTATTTAATGCACAAGCGAATTCTAGTGATCCCATGTTAGGAGCTTCCTAGCCGGCTCGACATAGGAGTGAAGTAGGAGCTTGTAGAGTTTGGGGAAGTAAGTACGCCACCCTACGAATGGTATTAAGGAATACACCCGTCATCCACGCGACTAATACACACTAATTAACCGGTAAAAGATAGTTAGGGAGTAAGGAAATCTAAGTAAACACATTTCTCCACACATAAGTTTCTCACCACTTTTCATTTTTGTTATTTTATTTTATTTGCATTTGTAGTAATTTGGGTTAGTTGACTAGCAACTAATTCCGCCCACTCCTTCAAAACCCGAGATTTTACTTGCTTTCATAAAAATATAAAAACATAAAAAGAATCTTCCTCAACCCTTAGACCTAATTAGAGTAGCCTTTCACACCTAACGAACACTATTCCCTGTGGAGAACGATCAATCCCCCGTACTTACCACTACACTATACTACATCGGTCAGGTACACTGCCTGGTGGGGTTGTAAGCCTCTTGAGATCCCTCGAGAGGTAAAACCTGTTGTAAGGTTGCAAAACCCACGCATCAAGTTTTTGGCGCCGTTGCCGGGGAATAGTTATTGTTTAGGTTGAATTTTTATTTCTATTAGGTCTACTCACTAGATTCCTTTCTAGTGAGATTTTTATTTTATTTTTCTAGGTTTTCTTTAGTCTATCTTATTTCTTTGTGTGTTTGTTCGTAATTTCCATTGACTCTTCCGTTCACCATTATGGAGAACGCGAATCCACCATACTACCAACCCCGTAATTCACCCACTCCATATGACATCTTGATGTTTAAACAACATAAAGATGAACCTCTCTATGATGCATGGACTCGTTTTAAATATTTACTCCAAAAAGTCCCTCATCCTAACTTCGATTTTTGGTCCCTAACTCAATTCTTTTACAATCATGTCGACCGACAAGCCCAAAGGTACATTTACCATATTGCCGGCAGGGATATTAGGGAATTAAGTGCTGAGAAAGCATGGGAAGCTATTGAAGAGTGTGCCCAATATTATTATATAGTAGACAACCCAACAAACGTTAGTACAAGTCAATTGACCACAAATTTCGAGGATCATGAAACAAGTTTGTTTGGGGATGAATATGTTAGTGTTGAGATACCTAAGTGGTTGTCATGTAATGCCATAGTACAAAACAAACACATAGGTGACCTTGATGTGATGGAGGATTTAGCCAAACATGATCACATTGATCAAAAAGACCTAGGTTTTATGATCGATGATGATGAATCTCAAGAAACACATGATGAATCTTTTGGGCAATTTGAATATAGCAGTCATAATATTGAGGATGATCCTTATGATTCGGATATAGAAGTTAAGATGCCTAGAGAAGCACTTGAGATACTTGGGAAAATGTTAGGGTTGGATTATAATGAAACACATGTTGAGGATATAGGTGATCTTGATAAGATGGATGATAAAGTAGAAAATCCAAGCCCGCCAAATACCCCACAAGTCCTACCATCATTTGAGGCATACACACCGCCCGTGACTTATTCAGAAGAAGTAGAAGAGACTTTAGGAACCCCAATTGAGGTAGAACCCTTGGACCAAGCACCACTAGAGCATATAGGTTTGAATACTCATAATGATAACCTTACTCTTAGTTCTAGGGAAGTTCCTAGTTTTGATGAACCGGAGCCTAAACCAAAACCGTTACCTAATCTTCCATCCTTAGATGTGAACTTAGGAATTGAATTAGGTCCCGATCCACCCATCAAAACATATAGTCCGGGTAGTCTTAGGATTAAGGTAGTAGACATTAAGCCTTGTAGTGAGGAAGCTAATATAGGAGTGAACCATAACCTTTCATACTTACATCACCCATTCATGATTAATCACAAGAAACACTATGGGTTTAAACCGGGTTTATTAGGTCAAGATAGATTCCCAACTAGGAGTCTCTCGAAGTTGATAGAAGATGATCCCTTTTTAGGAGGAAACTCAAAATCACCCATTGACCAAAGTGAACTAGGCAAGGTTATGATGAAAGGAGCACACCCCTTTGAGCATATAATTCATCCACCACTCTTTCCTCACGTGGCATACTCCTACCGAGCTGGTGTGTATCGCTACTATCACCCGCACTTAATCCTAAGTGTAGGGAAAACCTCTCCTTTATCCATTAAATAAGGGTAGAGTCAGGCTCGTGACTCGAACAAAAACAAGCGCTCTTGGGAGGCAGCCCATGGTTTATTTGCTTTGTGTGTTTATTTATTTGTTTGTTTGATTTTATTTGTTTCCGTATGTGTGTTTAATTTTTATTAGTATTGATTCATGTTCAAAAGTAATTTGTGAAAATGCTTTATTTTGTTTTTAACTTCGTCTTAACTACATATAAAGGTATTTTGCAAAAGATAAGTGTAAGGGAAATCTAAATCGGTTTATTAGAACACAAATGAACATGAATCATAATAATAATAAATTAACATACATATCCGTATTTGTTTGAGTCAAATGCTTGTATCGAGTCATAATGATGTTTTGCAGGATTTCCAGGAAGTAAGGTAAAGGTTTTTCCAGAAATTTTCCGGAAACTTAAAATGAGAATTTTTGTCAGGTCATTTCTGACGGCGTCAGGGGTTATAACCTGACGGCGTCAGATTTAATTTCCAGAAATTTTTGAAAATTTTGTTTTCATAAAAAAGTTTTTATTAAATCTCCAACTTATAATCTCCAGGAATCTGCAAAGTTATCATTCCACAAGCATTATATCCTTATATATAGATTTTATCCCGCCGATGTTATGCAGGTTTTCGTGTTTGTTTTCTCAGGTTCAACAGGTTATTTTGGACAAGGAAATGTTTTGAATCAAGCTTATGGCGATGCATTAGTCATGGAGCTTCAACATTCTCTTTTGGAGGAAGATTTAACCGTGTAATTTCATTATCCAACGAGCGAATCAGGGGAGTATTTGATTTCATTCTTTTACTTTATGCTTTTACATCTTGTTATTTGAACATTGGGGACAATGTTCATCTTAAGTGTAAGGGGAGGGTAAAAGTACGATTTTAGAGAATACTATTGCGCTTGATTTTTGTTTGTTTAATAGTAGATGTGTAATAAAACTGAGAGAAATACTTGTTAAGGTAATTTTAGTGCCAAATTTAAAATTTTTTACAACATATAGGAGTGAAACTTTGATCTTAATGAGCGTCTCATGGATAGGAGTTATATGACTAGCACAAAAACCGTACCACTAAAAAATTTTCCACCCCCAAATATGTGAGGTTCGCCCCTAGAATTGGTAGGAAAAGCATTTATGCTATGATGTGTGTACCGGTAGCACTTAGATTCTAGAACTTGCGTTAGGACCATTCCAAGTCCACAAGTGAGACTACATTCGTGTAGTTAGATTTACTACATGATAAGAGGCATTAGGATTAACCCATTGTTTTACACCTGTGTTTTTGTTATAATTACATTGGCTACATTGGTCAAGTAATTCTCCCACACCCTTTGCGTTGTACTCATTTTTAGTACACGATACCCCTAGTACACCCCTCAGAGCCTATCTTTTCGTTTCGACCTTTAAGCATTTTACTTAAAGGAAGAATTTGTTTACACCCCACTTAAATGTACACCCAAATCGCCTTAGCCTACCTTGTATGCACTCATTTTTAGTGCATTATTGTTACAACATTTGTTTAAACCCAAGTTAATTATCTAATTGATTACATGGTTGCTAAGTCGAGTCATATCCTTGTACATATTGTTTTGGGACGATTGGGACTCATGGGTAAAGTACTAGTGTAATGGAGTAATGGGGAAGAACATCATTTATTACCCCCATATGTGCTAAATGTTTTAAAAGTACTCCAAGTTTTTCAATTATCTTAATTCGAGTCATTAGAATAGTTATTTGTAAAGTTATATAAAAGTTCAAGTGTAAGGGGATGCAATGCCCCTATGATGTATTATTTTGGATGGTAGGGTAAAAGTGTATGCAAAAAAAAAAAAAAAAAAAAAAAAAAAAAAAAAAAAATCGAAAAAATCGAGAAAAATACAAAAAAATGAGAAAAAGAAAAATAGAAAAAACATACGGACTACCATCCCGTTTTATTTTATGTTTATTTTATGTTTATGTTATTTTGTTTCTAGCTTAAGATCGAGTCTAGTCTTGGCTTAGCAACGTTGTATAGTACATGTAATTGATCAAGATCTTTAACTCGCCACCAGTAAAATATCCTTTATCCAACCAAACCGTGTCTTCCTTTTCCCTACACCTAACGTTATAACCCATTTAAAAGCCCTCTTTGATAGTTTATCTTAGGTGCTTACGCCTAGTGGAGGAGGTTTTCGATCCTTTCCCAAGCCTATGGTAATCTATTTGCTATGACAGGTAGTGAGAGATATTTTCCGTTTTCATTTATGAGATTTATTTTGATGACACTTGAGAGATGTGAGTATCTAAACACTACTTGTGAGGTGCTAGTATATAATCTCCGTGCTTATTATGATTGAAGTGGAACGATTATTTGTTGTAATTACTTTTATGTTTGCATTAAATGACCCCTAACTTGTATTTTGATTAGAATAAAAGCGCATTTGCTTGAGGACAAGCAAATCTCAAGTGTAAGGGTATTTGATGAGGCGAAAAGTGTACCGCTTTTAAGGGGTCATTTAAGCCCGAAATCGTATTTATTTGATCAAATATTGCCCTAAATCGTTCCTTTTGTCATTTTAGGTACTTTTGAGGAGAAATCTGGAAAAGGAGGCATTTTGGACGTTTTTGGAGCATAAAAGTGAAGAAAACGGCAAAGTCTCAAAATTGTGCTGAAAGTCACCTTTGACGGCGTCAACATTAACTCCAGACGGCGTCATGCCTTGGCAAGAAAAGTTGGATGTGAAATTTACTCATGACGGGCCAGTGAGTTTGCATGAGAATTCTGACGGCGTCACGCTTTAACTAAATCAAGGGCGTCACGGCTTAAATCATAAGGGGACGGCGTCACGTTATAGGTCCGACGGCGTCAAGCCTTGATAAGCCAGAATGGATTTTTGAAGAGCTAAAGAGGGACGGCGTCAAGAAGGTCACCCGGGAACCCTAAGAGCGGCGAGGTGACGGCGTCACAATGCATAAGGTGACGCCGTCAGATGTCAAAGTCTATATATAGTTTTCTAATTTTTTGTCATTAAGGGAGAGCTTAGTGTGTGGAATTTTGGGATAAAACCCTAAGACGATTTTAGCTACTTTTTCAGGGCTTCTTGCCTTGAGATCTTCCATGTTTCATTGAAAGATAAGTTATCAATTAATCATTCAATATGTCTATGTGTTGTTTGATTCTATCTTATGCTTGTCTTTTGTTTAACATGTTAGGCTAATTTTATCTTGTGTTTGCTTAGATCTAATGAAACCTAGCTATTGATTATTGGTTGTTAGTGTGTTGTTAGTTGTATTGGATGATTGTTTATCTATGTTAGGCTTAAGAAAACTGGCTAACTTCCTATTCGGTAACTTGCTTGAACGTCTTAAGAAACATGAACCAAACGCGTACTAAAGGTTTTTATGGTTGTATTTAATGCACAAGCGAATTCTAGTGATCCCATGTTAGGAGCTTCCTAGCCGGCTCGACATAGGAGTGAAGTAGGAGCTTGTAGAGTTTGGGGAAGTAAGTACGCCACCCCACGAATGGTATTAAGGAATACACCCGTCATCCACGCGACTAATACACACTAATTAACCGGTAAAAGATAGTTAGGGAGTAAGGAAATCTAAGTAAACACATTTCTCCACACATAAGTTTCTCACCACTTTTCATTTTTGTTATTTTATTTTATTTGCATTTGTAGTAATTTGGGTTAGTTGACTAGCAACTAATTCCGCCCACTCCTTCAAAACCCGAGATTTTACTTGCTTTCATAAAAATATAAAAACATAAAAAGAATCTTCCTCAACCCTTAGACCTAATTAGAGTAGCCTTTCACACCTAACGAACACTATTCCCTGTGGAGAACGATCAATCCCCCGTACTTACCACTACACTATACTACATCGGTCAGGTACACTGCCTGGTGGGGTTGTAAGCCTCTTGAGATCCCTCGAGAGGTAAAACCTGTTGTAAGGTTGCAAAACCCACGCATCAGTATCGCACACACAATCAGTCACCAGATATAATCACCATAAACATATAACATATACAGATAACAGGTCAAATCTAGGATGCACCCATACGCCCCCGCAGACAAATTAATAATCATAATCATAATGGCCATAACAGATAATAAAAAAGGGACGGAACAGGTCATCACTCTCCTGCCCTAGAGTCATGTCAGAGGTGCGTCAATGACATGGACATGAAACCCTCATGCCTAGTGATTGGCTCGGATATCAACTGTAGGTCAAAGGTCAGATGTACTATCAAAATAATCAAAAGTCATATCTTAAGGGTACATGGCAAAAAGTTCATGTCAAACAGTTTAGAAATAAATGTCAAAGGTTCAAATCAAAGTTTATCAGATTAAGTTTTATAACAAAGTTTAAGTTCAGATTAAAAGGATTATATCAAATGGTTCAGAAGATTATATCAAAGGTTCATAATTAAGAGTTCATAGCAAAAGTTCATTTTAGAAATTCCTGTCAAAAGTTCATTGAAAGCATTCCTTTAATAACGATTTTCAATAAAATGATCTTTCAGAATAGTTTCCATAAAATAATCTTTCAAAACGGTTTTTCATAAAAACATTCTTTAAAACTAGTTTTCACAAAAGTCAACAATTGTCATATAAAATAGTATCATATCACCATTCATAATCATTCTTTTAAAATAACTTATTTTTCTCAAAACATTTCCAAGTCATAATTAAAAGATTTTCGCATAACAGATTTCTATATATCAGGGGTCGTAACAACAGGGAATCATGAAAAAGGTTCAAGGCAAAGAGGATTAATATAAGGACATCAACTCAGAAGTAAAACAAGTCAGAACATGAAAGAGATCATAAAAGGCTCACAAAACAAAGGAATCACACGGAAGGTTCACAAACAAAAGGGAACATAGCAATGGTACAGGGAATCCTAATAAGGAAAATGAAAAACTGAAAGAAAAGGGAATGAAAAACCCTTACTGAAAAAGGGCAGAATATATGTACCTTATTAGCACAGCAGAAAGACAAGAAAGCAAACACAAAGCAGAAATCAGGGCTTCTCCTTCTTCACACCTAAAGAAGTAGAAGACGGAATTACGAAGAATTCTAATTCAGATTATTTCTTTTAGTTTACCTTTTCATTTTAATAACTTTCTATTTTAAGTAACTTTCCAGATTTAGTAAGATGTTAATATCCCAGATTAGGTTAAGTTCTTATTTAAGGGTTATTATGGAGTTTAGGTACATTTTATCAAGTTACAAAAGTCTAGGGTTAATTTTGACAAGTTTACACAGTTTAGGGTTTGAATTGTAATTTCATCAATTTCAAAGGTATAAAGGAAAAATACTTCAAGTTACTGATTTAATACTCATATTATTCAGAATGAAATTTTAAATCCCTTAGGTTTCATAATTTAGAGGTAATACCCCTATAGTTTCATTAATTACAAAACAAACCTTACATTTACATAATTCATGATTTAATCCCAATAATATTCATATTTACCAAACAAGCACCTTATTTTATAAAGTTACAGAACCTAACCTCAGAATTATATATAGTATGAATTAGACCCCTCAGAATTTAGAAATTACACAATTGGTCCCTTAACTTTACAAAACTTACAATTTAAACCATAACTTATTAATAGTTACATATCAAGCCCATAAATACTCAAAATTACACATTACTCCCTTAATGACATTATTTACACAGTATAACTTCAAGTTTCCAGAATTTACACTTTTAGTCCCTCTATTTTAATTAATTACAATTCGTACCTTATAAATACAATTAATTCTTTTTCTTGCAATATTTACACTTAGGACCCTCAAGTTATATTTTTCCCACATTCCTACTGACTTATATAATATTACAAAAATATCCCAGAAGTTTCAAAGTTGGCAAAACATACCCTTATACCTTTTAAAAACTTATCGGATTGCACTTTTTATTCTAAAACCAAACCCTAATTTGTACCAATAATTAAACCATCATTATTCAATAATTATTAGCATTAATTACACAAGATCTAACAACATAAACACTAACCCTAATTCGCTCTAGGGTTTCTTCCTAATTTTTCTTTATTTTTCATATAATCCGATTTAAAAACAATTCATGATCAATTATTCTGAGCTTCTACAAATCACATGGTTATTTTTCTAGGCTTATATTATCATCATAGAACATGTAAAAATTATGGTTACAACCCAGAAAAATCGTATAGCAATGTTTGGAAATTAAGTGTGTTTTATCTCTTTAATTTTCGTACGCTTAATTAAGCTTGCATGATTCGTGTTTATCATTTTTCCTGAGTTATATACAACCTAAGGATCACTAGAAAAATGCTAGATTAATATTAGAACGTAAGGATTAGTCGTGTGAATTGTTACCTATCGTACGCAACAAGTCGAACAAAAAAAGCACCACGATCGAACGAAGGCTTCAATACTCCAACTCTTACTTTTGTAGCTCCCTTACACCTTGATGAACTCCAGAAAAATGCTTCTCAGGTCCAGAAGATCAATGGAGGCTTGGTCGATTTTTGTGTGTGTCGATATTAGGGTTTCGGCAATTAGGGTTTTTAGAAAATAATATGGTTTGTGTTATATTTATCAAAACAGACTAGGAGGGGGGATATGTCCAGATTTTCGGCCCAAATATTATCACAATATCACACTTTGATTTCTTGTATAATTCCTTAAATTACTTAGTATTTATCTTAAATAAAATGATTTTACAAAATATAATTAGATTTATTTAATTTATTTTCAGCCCATATATATGTGTATATGTGACTTTATGATTTTTGGACATTCAAAAATAATGTAATGTTGTCCCAGAAATAAATTTACTTGATATGTAGATCGTTTTCAGAAGTTTGGAATTGTTTCAGAATTTTATAAGTTATTTATTTAGGTTTTATTGTTTCAGGGGTAATTTGGTCATTTTACAGGTTATCTGAATTTCAGGTATTACAGTTACATTCATATAAACACATACATCACCAAACACAATATCTTCTAAGTACTTTGTAGTAAATTCCGCGTGCTACTAAGTATATACTCAAAGTATCTTCAACACAATCCGTGTGTTTTGATCCGGTCAAGTTGTATAAGAGCCAGGTTTCTGATACTTTGAGAATTAGAAGATCCGGAAGTTCTTACCAAGAAGAAAGACATGGAAACACCCCAAACCTCAATTCTTGCCAAACTCCTCATGCTGAAACAGAATGAATACGATTTATGGCGGCTCAGAATAGAGCAATATTTCATGGTGCAAGACTATGCATTATGGGATATCATAATCAATGGTGATTCCTTCAAACCAACTACTTCTGAGGAAACACGTGCGGATGGTTCCAAGACCACAAAGCTCAACACTGAGCCAGTCACAAACGATGAGAGAGTCAAAAAGAAGAATGATCAGAAGGCTAGGAATTTGTTACTCATGGAAATTCCTAATGATCAAGTGTTAAACTTTAGCCACTATGAGACTGCTAAGACACTTTTTGAAGCAGTTGTGGAGAGATTTGGTGGCAATGAAGCCACCAAGAAGGCACAGAAAACCCTACTTAAGCAGAGTTATGAGAACTTTAGTGCCTCAAACTCTGAATCACTTGATCATATCTTTAATAGACTTCAAAAGATTGTCAGCCAGCTAAATATTCTGAAAATTGTGATTCCATAAGAAGATCTCAATATGAAGTTTCTCAATAGTCTACCTGCTGAGTGGAACACCTATGTGGTTGTCTGGAGCAATAAGCCAGAACTGGAAAAGATGTCACTGAATGAATTGTACAACAATCTCAAGATTGTTGAACAAAAGGTGAAGAAAGGAGGAAGCACTAGTTCTAGTTCTGGAAACACAGCATTCTTATCATCTTTCAATAATAACAGTTCTGATGATGTTGAAGCAGTTGGTACTGCTAGCCCTAAAGTTAGCACTGCTAGTGTAAAAACTAGTACTGCTGGCTTGACTGAGGAGACCATATATGCATTTGTGTCAGAACAATCTGGTGGGTCTCAAATCTTCAATGAAGACCTTCTTCAGATTGCTGAAGATGATTTGGAAGCTATGGATTTAAAGTGGCAGTTGGCCTTGATAAGTATTAGGGCTAAGAAGTATTATCAAAGAACTGGGAACAAGATTAGCTTCAACGGAAGAGATGTAGCTGGGTATGATAAGTCCAAGGTAGAGTGCTATAATTGTCATAAGATGGGGCACTTTGCCAGGGAATGTAGAAGTCCCAGACAACAGAGCAATGGGAATGGAAACAAGAGTCAAAATAGGAGGACAGTGAATGTGGAAGAAACTTCTTCCTCAAAGGCAATGGTTGTTGTGGATGGAGCTGGTTTTGATTGGAGCTTTATGGAAGAGGAAGTGGAACCAGCCAACATTGCATTGATGGCCTTTTCAGACTCTGAGGTACATATAGTTCAAAAATGCTCAAACACTTGTCATGCTTTAAAAGATTATGAAACTCTTAAGAAACAGTATGATGATCTTAGAGTAGAATTTAATCAAGTGAATTTTAGTCTGTCTAATCATAAAAGAGGACTAGCTGTTTTGGAAGAACAACTTGATTTTTATAGAAAGAATGAGTCTAACTTTAATGATGATATAGCTGTGTTAAAGAGAGATTTGCAACTGAAAGATGACAAGATGAGTGGACTTGTATATGAACTAGAGACACTTAAGAAAGAAAAAGAAAATATAAAGTTAAGTGTTGACACTCTAGAGTACACATCAAAAGGGGTACAGAAAATAGTAGAGAGTCAAATACTTAATAAAGCTAAATCTGGTTTAGGTTACAAGTCTGTTGCACCCCCAAATAGAGGAATGTTTGTCCCCCCAGGAATTGATTTGGCTCATACAGGTTTAGAAGAGTTTAAGGATATGGATTTTCCTGGATATGGTACTAAAATTAGTGAGAATCCTGTTAAATTTGTTAAGGCTGAGGATTCTTATGTTAGTGCAAGTGATAAATCTCTCTCTGCGGAAAAGATGTCTTCTGGTAGGAATTTAGATGCACCAACCATAGAAGATTGGACATCTGATGATGAGGATGATCAGGTTAAGGTTAAACCTGATGTTGTTAAGGTAGAAGTTAAACATGCTCCTAAGGTGGTTAAAATTGAAAACATAAAACCAGTTAGGAAAAATGTCAAATATGCTGAGATGTATAGAACTAAGAACAGATCACCAGTTTCTAAAGATAATCAGAGGAATTAGAACCACTCAAAATCTAAGAAATTGGATGATGAGTTTGTTATGATTAGAAAAGTATGCTTTGTTTGTGGAAGTTTTGACCATTTGGCTGCTTATTGTGACTCAAACCCATGAAAAAAGAAGGTTTTCGGGAATTCAAGGGTGAATAGGAATAACAATGCTAGGGTAACTCAAAATAGTCCAACAAGGTTGACTGACCCTAATGTGAATCATAAAATGTCACCCAGAGCAGTTATGTTAAGGTCTGGCATCAAAGCAGTTTCAACTGTTAGACCAGCAGTTCCAACTGCTAGACCAAATAAATGGTTCAATAACAGACAAACTGTGACAAGTGCAAAACCACTTTCAAATCATGCACAAACAGTTAAAAGGCCCTTTTATCAGAAAACATCTTTGAGTAATCAAAAATGGGTGACTAAAGCTAAACCAGCAGTTCCAACTGCTAGGCCGGCAGTTCCAACTGCTAGGTCAGCAGTTCCTACTGCTAGGAATTTTAATGCTGTTAAGGGTAAATGGGGCAATGCTGTCAAGGCCTCAGCACATTGGGTTAGAAAATCTACCAAACCCAATGGTGCATCAATGACTTTCAATAAATTTTCTCATATTGATGCACAAGGCAGATCCAAGCCAGTGATGGTTTGGGTCCCCAAAAGGCACTAAAACCTTTATTTTGTGTGCAGGAACATCCTTCAAATGTTGAAGAAGACAGAGGCTACTCAGATAGTGGATGTTCCAGGCACATGACTGGTAACATGTCATACCTTTCAGACTTCATTTCTCTGGATGGAGGACCTGTTATCTTTGGAGGTGGTGTTGGAGGAAGGATTACCGATAAAGGTGTAATTAAAAACTGGTAATCTTGATTTTGAGAATGTGTATTTTGTACCAGAGTTAAAGTACAACCTCTTTAGTGTGTCACAGATATGTGATAAAAAGAATAAGGTTCTTTTTACTGATACTGACTGCCTTATTCTTTTTCCTGATTTCAAGCTGCCTGATGAAAATCAAGTTTTGCTTAAAATTCCCAGAAAGGGTAATACATATAGTATTAAGATGAACAACCTTGTTCCTAAAGAAGGTCTTACTTGCCTTGTTGCAAAAGCCACATTAGAGGAATCAATGTTGTGGCATAGAAGGCTTGGTCATGTTAATTTTAAAACCATTAGCAAAATTACTAAAAATGGATTGGTAAGAGGATTACCAAATAAGATTTTTCAAAATGACCAAACCTGTGTTTCTTGCCTTAATGGTAAACAACACAGAGCCTCTTGTAAGCCCAAGGTTCATAACTCAAATTCTCAAGCTTTATATATGCGGCATATGGACTTGTTTGGTCCTACTTCTGTGAATAGCTTGAATTTTAAAAGATATTGTTTGGTTATTACTGATGATTATTCCAGGTTTTCTTGGGTTTTCTTTCTGAGAACTAAGGATGAGACTAGTGAAATCCTTAAGTCGTTTATTGTTGAGGTAGAAAACCTAGCTGATAATAAAGTCAAAATAATCAGATGTGATAATGGAACAAAATTTAAGAATAGGGTTATGGATGATTTTTGCAGAGAAAAAGGTATTAAAAGGGAATTTAGTGTGGCTAGAACCCCCCAGCAAAATGGAGTAGCTGAAAGGAAGAATAGGACCTTAATAGAGGCTGCTAGGACAATGTTAGCTGACTCTAAGTTGCCTATTTCATTTTGGGCTGAAGCAGTTAGTACTGCTTGTTATGTTCAGAATAGGGTTCTGGTAGTGCAACCTTACAATAAGACTCCTTATGAGCTTTTTAGAGGTAGAACCCCTGCCTTAGGCTTTATGAGACCTTTTGGTTGCCATGTCACTATCTTGAATACCAAATACCAACTAGGAAAGTTTGATGAGAAATCTGATGAGGGTTTCTTTGTTGGTTATTTTCTACACAGTAAGGCTTTTAGGGTGTACAATAAAAGCACCAAACATGTTGAGGAGAATCTGCACATAGAATTTCAGGAGAATATTCCTAATGTTGCAGGTGGTGGTCCTGATTGGCTGTTTGATCTTGATATGCTGTCAGATTCTATGAATTATGTGCCTGTTACAGGTACAAATACTAATGATCATGTAGGTGATGAAGATTCTGATGAAGAATATGTCTTGATGCCAATCATGGAAGAAAGTCCATTAAATACTTCTTCTTCAAAGATTAATGATGTTCCATCATCAAGTGATGCAGCTAAGGAGAAGATTGTTGATGACTCTAGTGGACAGAATGGTAAAGAAGCAGAAATTCCTAAGAGCAGTACAAATGGAGTTAGTACTGCTGAGCCAAATGTTGATACTGCTGGACCAAGTCAATCTAATATTGATTCACTAGTTAATACTGCTCCTCAAGTTGATGATTTTGATTTCTTTGGAGCTGGTCTACACAATATGCCTATCACCTATGAGGCTCCTTCTACTCCCCATACAATAGTTCACAGAAATCATCCACTTACCAATGTCATTGGAGATGTACAATCTGGAGTAAAGACTAGAAGGCAGATTCAAGATCCAGATCATCATGGCTTTCTCAGTGTTATTTATGAGGAAAAGCATCATGAAGATGAGCATGAGTGTATGTTTGTATGTTTCCTATCTCAGATAGAACCCAAGAATGTGCTAAAGGCTTTAGAAGAATCAAGTTGGGTTGAGGTAATGCAAGAAGAACTGCTTCAATTCTAAATTCAGAAAGTTTGGGTTCTGGTTGATCTACCAAAGGGAATGAGAGTGATTGGTACTAAGTGGGTATTCAGGAATAAGAAGGATGAAAGGGGCATTGTGATAAAGAACAAAGCAAGATTGGTTGCTCAAGGCTATACTCAGGAAGAAGGGATTGATTATGAGGAGGTTTTTGTTCCTGTTGCCAGGATTGAAGCAATAAGGCTATTTCTTGCTTATGCTTCCTTTATGGGTTTTATGGTCTATCAAATGGATGTGAAGAGTGCCTTTCTGTATGGTACTATTGATGAGGAGGTCTATGTTTCTCAACCTCCAGGCTTTATAGACCTTGACCATCCTGACAAAGTTTACAAAGTGGTTAAAGCCCTTTATGGCTTGCATCAAGCTCCAAGAGCTTGGTATGGGACTCTTGCTACTTATCTTATGAAGAATGGGTTCCATAGGGGTAAAATTGATCAAACTCTCTTTATTAAAAAGGACAAAGGTGATATTCTATTGGTTCAAGTTTATGTAGATGATATCATCTTTGGTTCTACAAAGAAGGAAATGTGTAAAGAGTTTGAAAAGCTTATGAAAGATCAGTTTCAGATGAGCTCTATGGGAGAGCTTACTTTCTTTCTAGGTCTTCAAGTACAGCAGAAGTCAGATGGAATATTTATCTCTCAGGATAAATATGTTGGTGAAATTTTGAGGAAATTCCAATTCACAGATGCCAAAGTTGCTAGTACACCTGTTGATAAGGAGACACATTTGTTATTAAAAGATCACAGTGGTGAAGATGTGGATGTGCACATGTATAGATCTATGATTGGGTCTTTGATGTATCTCACATCATCCAGGCCTGACATTATGTTTGCAGTTTGTGCTTGTGCAAGATTCCAAGTCAATCCTAAGGTGTCTCATCTAACAGCTGTTAAGAGAATCTTTAGATACCTTAAAGGTCAACCTAACTTAGGTCTATGGTATCCAAAAGAGTCTGCATTTGATTTGGTGGCATTTTCAGATTCTGATTATGCTGGTGCTAGCATGGATAGAAAATCTACAACAAGTGGTTGTCAATTCTTGGGTTGTAGATTGATCTCTTGGCAGTGTAAAAAGCAGACTATGGTGGCTACTTCTACTACTGAAGCAGAATATGTAGCAGCAGCAAGTTGTTGTGCTCAGGTTCTTTGGATTCAGAATCAGTTGCTTGATTATGGGTACAATTTCTTAAATACAATTATACACATAGACAACAGCAGTACAATGTGTATCATTAAAAGTCCTGTTCAACATTCAAAAACTAAACATATTGAAATTAGACATCATTTTATCAGGGATTGTAATGAAAAGAAGTTAGTTCAAGTTGTCAAAATTCCTTCTGATGACAACTTTGCTGACTTATTAACAAAAGGTTTTGATGTGGGAAGATTTCAATACTTGGTCACAGGTATTGGAATGCTTAACCCTTCCAATTAAGTGTCTATGTGTTTAAGTTTTCAAAAGGATTTGATACTGCTGGTTGTGTCAGTTAACACTGCTTGTTGTAATAGTTTATACTGTTTGCATAATTGTTGGTATTATTATGGAATTTGTTAGTCATTTGGGATAACTGTTAAAAGGAAAATATTGTGTATTGTGTTTTCTTTGGTTTCGGACTAACATTTCAGGTTAAGAAAGTATTTTAATCTGGATTGTGCTTTGGAAAGTATGGTAGTTTGAAATGTCAGGTGTGAAAGCTTGTCACACAACAAATGGTAATTGGTTCACCATGTCTAATCCACATAAGAACCAATTAGTCCAGATCAAACGGTTTCTAGTAAAGACTACTCAAATCCGTTTATGGTTGACAATTTGCCAAAAATTGTATGGTAATCAACTCACCATATCTTACAGTGAAGAGTTGACTATTCCAAAGCAAACGGCTATTGGTAAAGATATATCAAATCCGTTGATAGCTGATAGTTTGCTAAAAACTATAAGTGGACAGAAATATTTTCATATCCACATTGAGTTTATCCTAAACTCTGAAATTTTTTTCTAAACAGTTTGTACTGCTAGTTTCAACTAGTTTGTACTGATGGTTAAAACTTGGTTACATACTGAGTTTATGCTCTATGATTCACCTCTCTCAGAAGGTTACACATCTGGAAGTGTTGAGAGCAGTTTGAAACTACACAACTGAATTGATGGAAACTTGTACATATTGTTATATTGGAAGCTGAGCTTAAATGTCATATGTTCCAGTTATTCTGATGATGAAGATTCTTCCAAACAGGGGAGGAATTAAAGTTTGTTCAGTTGCTGTTAAAGATAATTATGTATCTCAAGGGAGGATATCAACTCAAAATCACAGATGAGTGTGGAGTTTATATTGTAGTTTATATTGGAGTACTTACTGTTATGGTTTCTTCAAAAGCTTATATGTGAAGAAAATTCTCAAGTGATTCAAGATTGAAGATAAGTATTTGAAAGAATCCACCCCATCATCAACATTGGAGTTTAATTCGAAAAACTTAATGATTTACACAGAAATCATAAGTTTAGGGGAGGATTGTTGGGAATTAAACTAACAGTTGGTACTGCTCATGCATAAATTAGTACTGCTAAAGATCGTTCAAGAATACACTATCAGTACTAAGTCTATTAGTACTGCTGGTAGAAGAGTTAGTACTGTTTATTAGATAAAGACATAATCGTGCATGGATAAAGATAGAAAAGATATGATGTATATCTTATTTGTATAGATTGATACGTATAATAGTTTACTTGTAAAGGACTCCTTGTCGTATATAAAAGGAGATCCTAGGTTAAGTTTTAAAAACATGCATTATTATTAGAGCTTCAAGGTCTTATTGTAATTCTTGTGATATTCCAAAATCACTCGTAATATATTGAAGCTAATCGTTTGGTTAAACGTTGTGTCATTATTTTACTGTTACATTCATATAAACACATACATCACCAAACACAATATCTTCTAAGCACTTGGTAGTAAATTCCGTGTGCTACTAAGTATATACTCAAAGTATCTTCAACACAATCCGTGTGTTTAGATCCGGTCAAGTCTTGTGGAGATCGTTATGCTCAAGGTTTGTTAGACCTTTTATCTAGGATTAACACAATAATAATGAATAAAACATTTATGCACAGCGGAATAGATTAAACGAATCATTATTATTGCTAAGGTTTTTCTTCGCCATCATCTCTACCAACTAACACTTACAAAACCTAGGCATCCATTGTAGGAACTTGATGCCTAGAACACACACACCTTTTCCTGGAATTACATCTCAAATTCCTGTATATTAAAAACCTCCGCCCTATCCTCTTTATATAATAGAGGATTAAAGTTACAAAGACTCTAAATATGACAATTAAGGTCCTTCATCTTTGTCTTCATAAGTTTCCTCCATCTTTCATATTTTGCCAATATCAACTCATATTTAATTCCTAACAATCTTCCCCTAGTTGATATGACAAAACCAATGTATGAAAGATGTGTCTTCCCCTTAATCCACGCATATCATCAAGGATCTTCAAGCTGCAATTTACAATATAAATACTCTTCCCCTTTTTGTCATCATCAAATAGGGAACAAAAATCTGCAACTTTGATCTTCACAACCACAAATCAATACCCCAAGTCCAATCCATCTTTCCAATGTTTCAAATTACCCACCATTAAGTTTTCCGCACTAAAAATGAACTTGAAACTGTAGAAATCAAAATCCGCCGTAGTAATAACAAGAGCAGTAGTAAAAATCTTCACCTCGATGTAGCATATAAATGGTAAACATTTAAACATTAAGCTTCCCCTGAAACCTATATGTTAACCATTTCTTGAATCTTCAATTCTGTAGGCTGTATGTGTTGAAGAAAAAATCAACCATTACCAATTCGATGCTGAAGTAGAATAAACCAACCTTGTGTCCTATATCTTGTACTAAATACGACTTCGAACGCATACTTAACATATAAGGAGATTGCAATCTCTTGACAATAAACACTGAGCATAATAACGTAACTCCTTCAAGTGTTTGTCAATCCGTAGTCACCTGAACGAACGAACAAGTTATCTTTAAAGTGTGTTACACCCACCTTAAGATATAATAAAACACAAACTTGAAAAATTCTACTTCACCGTCAAATGAGTAACAATGAATCCACTTCGCCAATAAAAATAAAAACCGAGCCTTTAAACTTTGAACGAACATAAAAACAAAATACAAAAATCTTTTGTGTATGAACTTCCCCTATGTGTGATCACCATATAAATCCATACTTACTTTCCCTCACTTTTAGAATTCCATGCCACCACGATCAGTACAATGTAGAATGGATATACCATGAACAGTACAAACCCGAGATGGTAGAAGTACTAAGTTATAAACCCAACAGTACTAACTAGCGAAGCCAGCAGTACAAACTGCTACGTATGAAGAAAAAAGCAGTACTAACTGTTCAACGAGCAGTACTAATTCCGAAGACTAGCAGTAGAAACTGGTATAGCAGCAGTACAAAAATTATTCACGTCAGATGCCTTTGCGTACAGACATCAATTACATCAGTAGCTGCTTCATCAACAATAATAAGCGACAAAACTGCATACTGCTTCACCCATGATTTTTATTAATTACGCCCCACTTCTTGTACTATTAAAGAATTCAATCAACTGAAAACAACAAATAATACGAATGATGCGTTCCCACGATCTGATTTAGAAGAATTAATTGCGTTCCCATGATTACTTCTATATCGATAATAAAATAATCAACAAAACCATCTGCAGTTGGGTACTACTGTTAATAATTCACTTGACTTAATCGAATAAAATAATCACAAACGAATCTTGAATAACTCTTAAACAATTGTATATTCGATCCATCAGTACAGTACCTTTTGACTTTTAAAAGCGATGAACTTGAAAAGCGAAGAGTATGAGATTATTAATCAGACCACGACAAACCAGAATAAATCTTTAAGATCCATGTAGAATAGTCTTGTAACATAAAGTCGATACCTAAAAAAAAATTACGATCATAATACATTTTTCTTCGAATCTGCTTCTCGTTGACAAAAACCTTGTAACATCCTAGATATCGAGAGCAACCTGTCTCTGATACCACTTGTGGAGATCGTTATGCTCAAGGTTTGTTAGACCTTTTATCTAGGATTAACACAATAATAATGAATAAAACATGTATGCACAGTGGAATAGATTAAACGAATCATTATTATTGGTAAGGTTTTTCTTCGCCATCATCTCTACCAACTAACACTTACAAAACCTAGGCATCCATTGTAGGAACTTGATGCCTAGAACACACATACACCTTTTCCTGGAATTACATCTCTAATTCCTGTGTATTAAAAACCTACGCCCTATCCTCTTTATATAATAGAGGATTAGGGTTACAAAGACTCTAAATATGACAATTAAGGTCCTCCATCTTTGTCTTCATAAGTTTCCTCCATCTTTCATATTTTGTCAATATCAACTCATATTTAATTCCTAACAATAACTCACGCCAAAGGAGAAAGACATCGAAATAGTCGAGAAAACACTGACGAGGACTCGAACTAACAAAGACAATCCCAGAAAATAAAGACAACTAAATATGCCAATACAAATAGGTTGATTGGTAAGTTTCGGTGTTTACCCCAACCTTCCATTAATTTGTATAAAACACAAACGTTTTATATATAAAAGGTAAGGTTTAACTAATATAAATCGGTTTCCCGAGACTATTTAATAGCAAATTATTAGAAGTATTTGTTGGTTATTAGGCATTATTTCCTTATTGGGTATTTGTCACGAATCAAATATATTAAATTCGTCTTGAGTCTAATATATTGTGTTCGCTTCAAGTCTAGTAAGTTCATACTGTCCAATATCCAAAGTCAAGTCCATATTCGTAAATCAATGTCCGATAATTATTCATATTGTCCAAATCCCAATGTAACAATCCAAAAGTAACCAAAACGTACCATGAAACACAGGGTCAAAACAATTAAAATATGTTAGTCCGATAATTTAATAACCAAATATACCTATTACCAACTAAATTTCTGTTATGAAAACATAAAACTCTTTTACCTTTAACCAACACATTCTTTTAAATTTTTATGTGGCCTTACTCGTTGTTAAACCAAAACACACCCCTAGTTTATACTTTGGCTCGGCCCACTCTTAAACAAACAAACGCACCCCAACTGTTACCATTTTCCAGCCGAAACCAAAGACTTAACAACAAGAATGCACTCTAACTGCATTTCTAACACCACAATAACACATTCACTAACTTCACCAAAAGCTGGAAAATAATTTCAAATGACGCACCCCTGTGATGGCTGCTAATCGAAACTAAACTTACCCTTGCGGGTGTGGTCGGACCAGGATTAAACAAACCAAGTCAGCACCCTATATGGGTCGTAGAACCATGACTCAAACCCAAAACAAACACACACACCCTTGAGGGTTTCTTAACTGCCGAGACAACAACAAAACGTACCACCCTTGTGGTTTTGACCACAACATAACTTAATAACAAATTCACCACAGCCAACACCCTATATGGGTTTCTCTTTAACTTGTCGCAAATACAAACCAGTGGAGATACAACCCACTCGGGTTTCTTACCAGTTTCGTGACCAAAGGGTTTTTTAACCCGAGACTAAGCTATAGCACCAAATGGGTCTCGTCCCGACCTGTTTTCATCACAAATCTATACTCCAAATCAAATCAAGCATACATTGTTTAAATTAGATCTTACCACACGAACTCAAAACAATCACCATTTCAGTCCGTATATAACAACACGAAAATATTTCAAAACGTTTTTAATCCATTTCATAGTCACAAAATTAATATAAACCGATTTAGATCCGTTTTAAATCCATGAAAACAATGACAAAAATAATAATAATCAGTTTCAACCCAAAGAAAATAAATAACCAACATTTTTCTCGGTTTACCAAGTCGAGAAAAGATAGGGGAAGAGTATGAGGCGGGGGAGGTGGTGGTGACGTCGATGGTGGAGGATGTGGTGGCTGGTGACAACCTTCGGACCAAAACAATATCTTGAAACAACCCTTCGATCTACACTCGTATGACTACAAACTGGTGTCGCCGAAAATTTCGCCGGAAAATCATCAAGTTATCGAGAGATATAGAGAAGAGATGGGGGTGTGATCGTGAGAGGTTGATGGTGGCTGTGTTGGTGGTGGCTATCGGCGGCAGCAGTGGTGGAGAAAGGGGGTGGTCGGAACAGTGGCCGGAGGTGGCCGAAAATTGAAGGGCGGCTGCCGGATTTAAGAGGGTATAATAACCCTAAAAGTGATTATAATGAGTTTATATAGGCAGTACCAAATGCTAGGTAAACCCTAGGGACCAAAATTGCCAACATCTAAAGTCTAGGGGCGGCGGTGGAACTTTAGTTCAGGGGCCACTATTGTAGTTTTTGCAATCTTTCACGAAATCAAGTTCGGGGCTCGTTTAGACTAGTAAACGGTTAATTCAAGGCACGAGAATTTCACCATTGCGCTCAGAATAATTTTTCCAATAAAAATGACTATTCATACGCCTGGTTTCTCACAAATAAGAAAATATTCAAATTAAATCGTCGATTGTGCCATTACGCGTTATGTACGAATTTCACGTTTCGCGAGATAACTTCACGTTTTTAAACCAAACAAGTTTAGAAATATTCGTAAATGAAGAACAGGGATAACCTCGTATAAAAATACGTCTGGAAATTTACGGGTTGTTACAGTCTCACCTACTTAAACGGAATCGCGTCCTCGCGATTCAATTCAAGTTACTCGTTACATTTTGAAAATGGATGAAGGTACTTACGCTTAATGTCATCTATATGTTTCCATGTGAATTCAGGACCTTTTCGCGAGATTCAATGGACTTTGTCGATAGGGATGCGACTTTACTAAAGTCGTTTGACTTAACAATTCATGATTTTGATAGGTTTCTCAACGAGATTTAAACATTCGTCAATCTAGATCTCTCCCGGAGGAATAACAACTGCCTCATCGGCAAGTCATTTCTTCACATTTCACATAAAAATGTTGCGATCACTGTTGAGTCCTGACGGTAGCTCGAATCTGTGCGCTACTGGTCCAACTCTAGCAAGGATTTCAAAAGGATCAATACAGCGAGGATTAAGCTTTCCACGTTTACTAAATGTATCACACCTTCTCACAGTGAGTCTTTAAGCATAATCTATGCTTTAACTGGGAATTTAAGAGGTTTACGTCATTTGTCGGCATAACTCTTCTGATGATTCGTGAGCAGCTTGCAACTCGGTTCTGATATGAACGATCTTCTCGGTAGTCTCATGAACAAGTTCAGGGTCAGTAAGTTGGGTATCCCCAACTTCTACCCATCAAGTCGGCGATCGGCACTTGCGACCATAAGGTGCCTTGTACGGTGCCGTTGAAATACTGGAGTCGTAGGTATCGTTATAGAAGAATTTAGCCAATGGAAGGTGTCTATTCCAACCATTTCCAAATTACGCAGGCACACAATATGTCCTCCAACGCTTGAATGATTTTTTCACTTCGGCCATCAGTCTAGAGATGATACATAGTATTCATATCCAAATCTGTTCTCATGGCTCTTTGAAGTGATTGCCTGGAATTTGATGTGAAACAACTATCCCGATCATAGAATGGTAAGAATCGACACTCTATGACGTGTAATGATTTCGTATGAGTATTGACGAGAAAGTTTGTCCATACTGTTGTTTCATTGATTAGCAGAAGGTGAGTAGATTAGGTAGGATTATCAACAATTACTCCGGTAGTGGCGCGGGATTTTCTCCCAAGGTTTCGTTTATGATATAATTTATTATCTGGTAAGAAGATAGCAAGGATCATTGGTACTTCCGAGGGACGAATGAAAAGTTAGGTGGTTGTCCCATGGAACGCGGTTCAGGTTACTCCTTAAGGTCTTAAAATTTCTGCTGGGCGAGGAATCTCTGTCAAATGGAGAGTTTAGCGAGTTCGATGTACAACTCTGAGGGAAGATGTTGATTGCTACTAGCAATCAATTGGTTCAATCAGTAATGTACATAGAACTTAAAGCGGGAGGTACAACATCGATTTAACAGTTTTGATTGAACAACATCGATTGAGCACAGGGCTTAGGGTAGAGGCGACTGTAACAAGGCCACAACAAAAACAAGGCCGAATAACAAATCCAAATCCAGGATGGCGTCCAAAATCACAAAATCAAACAATCCAAATTCAATCATAATCAAAACCAATCGAAACATAGCCAAAATCAAATCCCAAACGTAGCCAAAATCAAATCCAAACGTGGCCAAAATCGATTCCAAACGTACCCAAAGTCAAATCCAAACACTCCAATAAGCTCAAACGGGTTTATTACGCTCTTAAAAGGTTACAAATAAGTAACTCATATTCAAACTGTGGCAATCGGGTCTAACCCGACCCGATGAAATTTACGGCCAGACAGCGACAAACAGGATTTCCATATAATGGAGACATATAGTGGTGCCAGGGGCATTAAGGTTCATGAAGTGTTGTGATGCCAGTGTGTTTTATATGTGAAAGTAATATCCAATTCCCGTGTACACACGCAAACTGTACCATTTCCAAAATCAAAACCAACCAGACAAAATTCTATTATAACTACTCCTAGTGTTGCAAAATTCACCACTGAGTCAGACATAGGTGATCAGGCTATGTCCCACTGTCCCTGGTTGAATATAGGTGATCAGTCTATATTCACCCGAGGTTCAATGAATTTTGGAATACTCAGCCTAGTTAAACTAGTAGTATGTCCTTTACATCCAAAATCATTCCCAAAACCACGACAAATGTACAAAGTCGACATTCAATAATGAGATTACGCAAGGAAATAGCGTAACTCCGCGACAGGTACGGTGCGTGCATAAGCATATGGAAATGCTTATAGTGGACAGCTAAAACAGGCGGATATACATTATCCAATAGGCAGGCACTGTAACACCCCGTAAAATTTTATGTAGCAGCGAAAGACTAAACGGGGTATTGCTTCATAGATCACGGTCATAAGTATAGAAATTGTTGGGAATTCTGCTAAGTAAGATTCTGCTAAAGCATACTGCTGATGGATTCTGCTGAAGAGCTGGAATCTGCTGAAGAAGTGTTTCTGCGGAAGTAGAGATTCTGCGTAGTTTGTTTCTGCTGATATAGATATTCCGCGTATTTTATTATTAGTTAGGATATGTACGAGCTTTATTAGGAAACTATTATGATTATCTTGTTTAGTTTTTAGAAGATACGTTTCTTGTGAAATGGTTTAGGGTTTCTAGTAAAACGATTTAGGGTTCCTTATCTATAAAAGGAACACATTATTATGTATGATGTACGAGTTTAGAAAAACAAGTTCTTAGTATTAATCAAAGATCCATAGAGGATCAATCATTCTTAGTTATCTGTGTTCTTACTTGTGTTTGATTTCCGCTTTAGAATACTAGTATTAGAGACTTTCTATTAGTGTGTTTGTGATTACATAAACATTACTAACGATCCACGAGCGCTCAAAGATCTATCAAGGTCTAAGGTTCTACAAGTGGTATCAGAGCCTCGGGAGAGTCTCTGTGATACTAAGAACATCTTTTCTTTTACACCCTCTCAATCAAAACAACCAAAACAATGCCTGGATCAGATGATGGATCAGAAGTTAACAACAACCATAACACCACATCTATGCAACAACTCACTCTCACCAACAGCAATGCAAAGTTCCCATATCTCAAGAACGAAGAGTATGAATTGTGGGCTATGAAGATGCAGAACTAGATCACTAATATTGATTGGAATCTTTGGGAAATTGTCAAAAAGGGAAATAGTTTGAAAAGGCACACCGAAGATGCTGATGGCAAGATTACCATCCTTGGTCCTAAAACTGCTGAAGAGTTTCTAGCTGTACAGAGAGAGAATAAAGTTAGAACTATTCTCCTTCAGGCTATACCAGATGATCATATGGGTGACTTTCACTACATGCAGGATGCAAAGGACATCTGGATGGCCATCAAGGCTAGGTTTGGTGGGAATGATGAGTCAAAGAGGATGAGGAAATCAATGCTGAAACAGCAGTTTCAAGAATTCCAAGTCTCTGAGGAAGAAGGCATCCACAAGGGGTATGACAGGTTCCATAGGATTTTGAGTCAATTGAATCAGCTGAAGGCCAGGCCAGACAATGAGGATTGCAATGCAAAGTTCTTGCGATCTTTACCTCCATCTTGGCTGCAAGTGAGCATTGCACTCAAAGCTAAAGGTGGACTGGATATGCTATCTTTTTATGATCTCTACAATAAGCTTAAGACTCTTGAGCCTGATGTCAGAAGTCCCATTCGTTCATCCACTCCTACTTACTCAGCTTTTGTCAGCTCCACCTCCAATAAGATGACTCAAACTTCAAGCCCAAGCTCCTCAGCATCATCTTCCTACACCAACACCAGACCAAATTCACAACCACGGTCTAGTGGTGTATTGGAAGATGTACTTCACTCTTTTGTTGCTAATTATGATCATCAGCAGCAACTTGCTTTTGAGGATTTTGATCAGGTGGATCCTCTGGATTTGGAAGAGATGAACTTAAAGTGGCAGGTGGCCATGCTCACATTGAACGTCCAGAGGTTTGAAAAGAAGTCTGGGAGAAAGTTTGGTTACCAGGGAAGAGATCCAGCTAGATTTGACAGGATGAAGATCAAATGCTATACTTGTGGATAGATGGGTCACTTCAAACGAGAGTGCAAGGATAGGAAGGCTGGTGATGAGGTTAGGTATACTACCTATCAGCATAATCAAGTGGAAGCTGGGAAAGCTAGAGCTTTGGTTACTCTGGATGACCATGTTAACTGGAAGGCACATGAACCTGATAATGATGAAGCTTCTGGGCAGAGTGGATTGCTGGCAAGCTGTACTACAGAGGATCAACATGATCAAGTTGCCTTTATGGGCATCTCTCAGGTACATAATTGTGTTTTTGGTTGTAGTGAAAGATATAATGAACTTAAGGAGGCATATGATGAATTGAAACCTAAATATAATGAATGTTATGTTGAAGTTGAGGCTTACAAACAGGCTTTAAAAACTTTAGAAAGACAGAAAATTTGGTTTCAAAAGAATCAGGTTGCTTATGATGAAAAGATAGGGGTGTTAGAGAGAGATTTAACATGTACTACAAATGAATTAAAATGCTGTGAAAAGAAAAAGGCTAAACTAGAGTTAGAGAACCAAGAACTACAAGAGAAACTAGAAAAGGAAGTAGCTAGTCATAAAACTTGGTTAATATCAGGTGATAAGTTATCTAACTGTCTCTATAATAGTCAACCTGTAAACTCTAGTATAGGTTTAGGTTTTAAAAAATATGTTGGTTTAGAGGCTAGGTTTGATATGGGTAAATCTACACCAGCAGGCTTAGCAAATTTTGTTAAAGAAGGAAAATTACATGTTGTGCCTGGACCTATTAGAGGAGAATTCATGCCCACTACCAACACCACCACAGACTTTGATGGATCACACCATCTTTATGGCAAAAAGTCAAGTGACTTGCCAGACCCTGATTCTAATTCTACTGACTTTGTCTCTTGTTCTTCTAGTGACAAGTCCTCTGACCAAGGGTCTACTACCAGTTGTGATTCAAGTGAAAAGTCAGACCTTCCCAAGACCTCACCCAAGACCTCACCAAACCCTACACCCAAGACTCCCTACAAGCCTGTTAGAGTTGCTGCTGATGAATCAAATTCAAAGACAGTTTCCTCTGAAGACTTGTCATTTAATTCTTTGCAAAACAATGTTTTTAATTCTGTCAAAAACAATTCTGTTAATGTTAGTGGTTTGAATAATCTTGCATGTAATGGAACATCTTTCACTTTTAATAAATCTTCTAAAAAGAAGAAATGCTTTGTGTGTGGAAGTAAATTTCATTTGATTAAGGATTGTAATTTTCATGAGCAAAGATTGGGTGTATATGGTGGTCAAAATAAACCTAGACCAATGTGGAATAATGTTAAGGATATACCACCATATGTTCCACAAGCAACTCATAAGACCAGCAATTCTGCTGATAGACATTCTCCATCTGCTGGGAGAAGACCTGTTGCTAGACCATATGTGAGACCAACTAGTTCGTACTTTCAGAATGGTTATTGGCCTGGATTTATTGACCCAATGTATGTGGGTAGGGGATATTGGGATACTGCTGTTAAGCCCTCAGCAGGTTGTCTTTGGACTAAAAAGGGACCTAATTTTCATAGCAGGTCCAAGAACAATGGTGGATCTTATACATCTACATGGCCTAACTCTTATGATCCACAAGGCAGGCTCAAGTCAGTAATGACTTGAGTCTCCATAGTGTACTTATATTTTGTATATTTTTGTTGTTGTTGTAGGATCATCCTCTGAAAAGTAAAGAAGTAGGCATAGTAGATAGTGGTTGTTCCAGGAGTATGTCAGGAAACATAGAGATGATGCATGATTTTGTACCCATTGAAGGAGGAGGCAATGTGACTTTTGGTGGAGGAGATGGTAGAATCACTGGGAAAGGAACCATCAGAACACCTAATTTGGACTTTGAGAATGTGTATTATGTGAAGGAACTACAACATTTCAACTTGTTCTCAGTATCACAAATTTGTGACACCAAGAACAAAGTATTCTTCTCTGAGGATGAATGTCTTGTGCTCTCTAAAGACTTCAAACTTCCAGAAGATACAACAATTCTGCTGAGAGTTCCCAGAAGTTACAATTTATACACATTCAATTTGAATGATGTTCAACCTGAAGGTGACCTAACATGTTTGGTGGCTAAAGCATCCCTGGATGAGTCTACAAAATGGCATAGAAGGATGGCTCATGTGAATTTCAAGACCATTAACAAGCTTTGTAAAACCCGGAAATTTTGAACACTTAAAATACCCTTTAATCTCAAACTTTGAATAGACGTTTAATTATTTAAAACGTTTCGTTCCGATTTTAACCTAAGTATTTTAACTCGTTAACAATTGAAGGAATAAACGTTAGACAAAAAATAATAATAAATAAATAAATCTTATGTTAAAATAAATGTGCACGTTTAAAGATATTACACGTTTAAATGTCCAAGTCGGTTTTATTTTCTAATTGGTACAAACGTATGAGCACTAGTATTTAGTCTACATTCGGGATTGAAGATTGTTCCTCCTTTTCCTACTAGATTTTGGCTGAGTTTCCTTTTATAAACCCCCCACTCGTTGAATTGATAGCCGAACCCCACAAAATTCAACACGCATTTTAAACCCATATTTAGGAAACTATAATTGATAATAATCACACCCTATAATTCAGCAATCTACTTAAATACTTTCCCCATTTGTTTTATTTATTGATAACCGAATATCGAAGACAAAAAAAATAAAACACGTTTAATCCCATGAACTAAAGTGTCGGCCTTATGATATTTCTCTTCCCTCCCCATCCGAGTTTATACCACTGATTCCTACAAAACAATAAAAAGCTAAACAACAAAAAAATATCGACGGCTACCATTCCACTTCCTCCATTTCCTGTTCGGATAAAAGGCAACCAAGAAGGCTCGTGTGTGGCGGTTTTGGTGGACGTAAACGTGGGTTAATCATGGGGGTTCGGGAGTCGTTTTCTGTTCGAACAAGGCGTGGTCGAAGGTGTGTTACTCAGGTATTTTGGTGGTTCAAATAAGGTTCTTGTTCGCAGGTTAAAACTGTTCGAAAGGGGGGGTTGGAGCCTGCTGGTGTTCGGATTTGATTTGGCTAAAGCGTCCAATCGCAGTTGTGTTTCCCTTCTCCTAGTCACGCGTCATGGGTAACAATTCCAAACCTTGATCGAGTATAGTTTCTCTTCTTTTCTTTTCGTACGTTTGCATGTCACTAACCTATCTAATAATCGCCAAAGAAAGAAACGAGTGCATGATTTATTCGAATAAAACTCACAACGATCAACATATGAAATAAAGACTTTGAAACCTATCTAATCGCCTACAAACTTATGGTGTATTCGACTGTTTGTGTAAGATTGATTCGACAATGAATTGAATGAAACACCTAACTTCTAATCAAAAAGACTTGCATGAACGAGAAAACTACGTGTATATATATATCATGGGATATTTTAGTTGTATAGAGGACTTTGCCTTTTTGGTTTCTCTTTTGAATCGATAAGCATGCAAGGGAAGGTATGTAATATTGGAAACTGGTTTTTGTTTTGAATCCTTATACGCCTAAAACCTTAAACTGATTTTGGAATATAAAAGTGATCATGCATGTATGGTACGTGTGGTTACATTTGAAATGCAAAATCTTTTAAGTTGTGTGGGACGTGTGAGTGCATGCATGAGGGAGGAAATCAACCAGGTTGTGTGCGAGTGGTGTGATGAAAATAAGGTGTTGTTTAATATGTGCATGGTGTGAGTGTGTATGTATGAGTATATATGTGAAAATTTATATTTTGGTCGTCGCGGTCTAATTATTGTCGAGAGTGCGTTTTAAATAAATTATGAGACGACGGGGTCTAAAATTATCCTTTTAATATAAGACTATAATATAAACCCTAAAATAATTTATTTAACATTTTTAATGTTCAATTTTGATAATTTACTTTATGACCCTAAACCTACTAAAAATAGAAAGTTACCAAAAATAGAAAGTTTCTAAAAATGGAAAGTATACTAAAAAGAGTAACCTAATTCATATGAACTTAAAGTAATACTTGATTATTAATTCGTATAGGTTCCGTGAAGCGGGAGTGACCCGGTGTCTTGTGATCTGTCTTTGGTTTTTTTGCTATCGAATAAGGTACAGATATTCTGCTTCTTTGATAAGAGGCCTTCATTCTCTTATTATGACTTCGATTATTGAACCACCATGATATTGAACCTTTTATGATTATGAACCTTTCATTCATGAACCTTTGCTTATGAACCTTGACCATGAACCTTTGCTTATGAACCTTTACTTATGAACCATGATTATGAACTTATGAAACATGATTTTGACCTATGCAAGTAAACTTAAAACATGATTCACGATACTTGACCTTGACCCTCAGTTTGATACTACGAGCCACTCACTAGGCATGAGGGTTTCATGTCCATGTCAGTCGATGCACCGATGGCATGACTCTAGGGCAGGAGAGTGATGACCTGTCCCGTCCCTGCATGTTATGTTTACGTAGAGGCAGATTATGGCCACCTGGGGCGTATGGATGCATCCTAGATTTGTTCATGTTCATGTTATGTTATGTTATTCATGGTGACTGATGGTGTGTGCGATACACGTCTTTCACACTCCGGGAGCTAGCTACTCCAACCCATGATTGAGGACACCCCTCATATTTACAGGATACCCATGATTGAGGACACCCCTCATATTTACAGGATACTAAGAGGTCTCCCCTCTACATGTTTATGACTATGATTATGATTATGATTTCATGTTATGGGCTCGTAGTGGATTACTGACCTTTCTTTACCATGCACCTTTGTCCTTTCCCTTATGATACCATGTATTCTTACCATGTATTCATGCTTCCACTCTCATTTACTCATGTATTATTCATTATATTACTGCTTGTTACGTTATATCTGTTCACTGAGCTCTTGTAGCTCAGCCGCATTTCTTTTCCTGCGGCAGGTCTTAGTTGGGAGCTGGGTAAGAGTGAAGAGACTTTGGACATAGAAGACTTTGAGTAGAAGCCATTAGAAAGATTGTATTTGGATACTTAGTGTTAGCTTTTGATTTCCCTTTGTAACCTGGTGTATTTCAAGACTTCAGTTGTAACCTTTGAGAATCTTTGTATTACTATTGATTGTATGCTTTGTTTAACCTGTCTCTGATACCATAATTGTAACACCCCAACCCACCCGATCCTACATTTTCCTTTGAATACCTTTTAAGATATATGATTATCATCTGCTACGTTCGGTATGTAATTCTTTCGATTTGGATCTGTACGATGTAATTCTGTTTGTTGGAAACCTTCTCTGGGAAAACCGAAATTATCTTTGGATCAATAAGAGAAAGTCATGGGAAACAGGATCATTCTGTTTGTTGAAATTTCTCTAAGTCTGAGTCTATGCGAGTCAACTACTCCTTTTTCTGTTCATAATTTGGTGTACCTTCATGTTGTTTCGCCACCTTACCGTTTGCATTTTCGAGGACGAAAATTTTCTTTTTAGAGGGGAAGAGTTGTAAAACCCGAAAATTTTGAACACTTAAAATACCCTTTAATCTCAAACTTTGAATAGACGTTTAATTATTTAAAACGTTTCGTTCCGATTTTATCCTAAGTATTTTAACTCGTTAACAATTGAAGGAATAAACGTTAGACAAAAAATAATAATAAATAAATAAATCTTATGTTAAAATAAATGTGCACGTTTAAAGATATTACACGTTTAAATGTCCAAGTCGGTTTTATTTTCTAATTGGTACAAACGTATGAGCACTAGTATTTAGTCTACATTCGGGATTGAAGATTGTTCCTCCTTTTCCTACTAGATTTCGGCTGAGTTTCCTTTTATAAACCCCCCACTCGTTGAATTGATAGCCGAACCCCACAAAATTCAACACGCATTTTAAACCCATATTTAGGAAACTATAATTGATAATAATCACACCCTATAATTCAGCAATCTACTTAAATACTTTCCCCATTTGTTTTATTTATTGATAACCGAATATCGAAGACAAAAAAAATAAAACACGTTTAATCCCATGAACTAAAGTGTCGGCCTTATGATATTTCTCTTCCCTCCCCATCCGAGTTTATACCACTGATTCCTACAAAACAATAAAAAGCTAAACAACAAAAAAATATCGACGGCTACCATTCCACTTCCTCCATTTCCTGTTCGGATAAAAGGCAACCAAGAAGGCTCGTGTGTGGCGGTTTTGGTGGACGTAAACGTGGGTTAATCATGGGGGTTCGGGAGTCGTTTTCTGTTCGAACAAGGCGTGGTCGAAGGTGTGTTACTCAGGTATTTTGGTGGTTCAAATAAGGTTCTTGTTCGCGGGTTAAAACTGTTCGAAAGGGGGGGTTGGAGCCTGCTGGTGTTCGGATTTGATTTGGCTAAAGCGTCCAATCGCAGTTGTGTTTCCCTTCTCCTAGTCACGCGTCATGGGTAACAATTCCAAACCTTGATCGAGTATAGTTTCTCTTGTTTTCTTTTCGTACGTTTGCATGTCACTAACCTATCTAATAATCGCCAAAGAAAGAAACGAGTGCATGATTTATTCGAATAAAACTCACAACGATCAACATATGAAATAACGACTTTGAAACCTATCTAATCGCCTACAAACTTATGGTGTATTCGACTGTTTGTGTAAGATTGATTCGACAATGAATTGAATGAAACACCTAACTTCTAATCAAAAAGACTTGCATGAACGAGAAAACTACGTGTATATATATATCATGGGATATTTTAGTTGTATAGAGGACTTTGCCTTTTTGGTTTCTCTTTTGAATCGATAAGCATGCAAGGGAAGGTATGTAATATTGGAAACTGGTTTTTGTTTTGAATCCTTATACGCCTAAAACCTTAAACTGATTTTGGAATATAAAAGTGATCATGCATGTATGGTACGTGTGGTTACATTTGAAATGCAAAATCTTTTAAGTTGTGTGGGACGTGTGAGTGCATGCATGAGGGAGGAAATCAACCAGGTTGTGTGCGAGTGGTGTGATGAAAATAAGGTGTTGTTTAATATGTGCATGGTGTGAGTGTGTATGTATGAGTATATATGTGAAAATTTATATTTTGGTCGTCGCGGTCTAATTATTGTCGAGAGTGCGTTTTAAATAAATTATGAGACGACGGGGTCTAAAATTATCCTTTTAATATAAGACTATAATATAAACCCTAAAATAATTTATTTAACATTTTTAATGTTCAATTTTGATAATTTACTTTATGACCCTAAACCTACTAAAAATGGAAAGTTACCAAAAATAGAAAGTTTCTAAAAATGGGAAGCATACTAAAAATAGTAACCTAATTCATATGAACTTAAAGTAATACTTGATTATTAATTCGTATAGGTTCCGTGAAGCGGGAGTGACCCGGTGTCTCGTTATTTGTCTTTGGTTGTTTTGCCATCGAATAAGGTACAGATATTCTGC
>CP139507.1:169075251-169104870 GCA_021014915.2 Artemisia tridentata subsp. tridentata | reverse complement strand
TTAATTCTTTTTAATATTTCATCTTAATTTTGTTGAATTTTTATGATAGATCGACTTGAAAAGTAACAATAAAAAAATTGCAGGCAGATAAATTGCGACTACAGACAATTCTCAGCTTGTATCAATTAATGACAACGCGGAAAGCATCAAGGAGTCTGATGGTAATCGGTGAGTACTTCTACCGTATCCATTCTCTAAGCTCTCTCTGGGAAACCTGTGAGCAAAAACCTTAGAAGAAACAGCAAATCCTATTATCGTCCATTGATGCTTAAGTTTTCTTTTTCCTTTTTAAAGTACTTTGTGTGACTTCTTTTTCGCTTTTTTCCATCATATCTGGAGAAGCTAAACTAAAGTTGTAGTTCTCGACTTTCACCTTGGAGATGAACCGAAGCTTCCTCTTTATCACACAAACCACACGACAAGACTATGATGACTCACAAACACATATTAGAACAAGAAGAGAGGTGGCGGATCATATGGGAAATTACTAGTCGAATGATTATTATCTTGGAGAAAGAAAATAATACAAAGGACTAAGGTGAAACACACACACACACACTCTTTTACAATATGAGCCAACTTCTAACAATGAGAGAGTGTGTGTGCTATATATGTCGACTGCCATCCAAAGGCTTTGGATGGGCTTTTGACTTGGACCTTTTGTGGGCTTAAGATTGCACTACACTTATAATTAAGTTACAAAAAATACTAATGCCATAAGCCCACTAAACTTAATACATATTACACATGACACTTTAGCTCTAAGTAGCAAATGACCATCACTTCCTAATTAGCATAAATTAAATGCTAACAATCTCCCTCTAAGGGATGGTCATTTCAATGATGCTCCCGTGATTGGTCTTTTGCTTTCAATGTCTTGAACTTTGTGTGTCAATGTATAATATTCTTCATTCAATGTTCCTTCATACACTGTGATCTTCAAAGTATCGTCTTTTGGTCATTCTTGCCTTGATCTACTTCTTCTGTCAAGATGCGTCGTCGTTGTAGATGATGATGGTAGATGGACTTTTGTTGGTACCTGCATAAGACAGTTAGCAATAAATTGTCCAGTGGCCATCATGTCGTAAGGCAAGATCCTTGGATCTCATTAAGACTCATACAACTTGTATCCTTTTGAGTGAACACAAGTTTATGTCATAGGAAGTGTTCCTAAGAGATCTTTTGATGAATCTCATGTCTCTAGACTCAATTATGTGCGTTTTGGTTTTAGTCGTCGGAGGCATGGAGTAGAGTGCCACCTTTTCAATATCAACACATCTCGGAGTGAGAGGTCGATAGATTATGTAGTGTTCTCCGTGAGAAATGAAACAAATATCTTTTAAGAGATATCTGAGTGGATAGGAGGGGTGGTGCAATGCGTCACTGGGTCCAGGACGTCTTGTCTTCAATATCAGTATCACCTTAGTGAGTACCGATAGCAGATGTATTGACCCGGTTTCTGACCTAAGTTTTCATGGAGGGCTATTTCTTTTCACCATTTCATTAAACTTTTCTTTTTCATTCTTCAACCCCTTCTTTCTCCTTTCTCATTTTACTCCTTTTTAATCTTACCTAAGGACTTCTAATTCTAATTGTCCTTAGGTAGATCCCTCCGGTTCTGGCGGATCATTGGACATAACCTAACCATAATCACCTTATTACTCCATGATTATCCTAGATTATTTGTCACTTGCCATTAAACCTTGTGAAAATCTCTCAACGTGTTTATGAGAAAACACATTTTGTTAACACATTGAGAGTTTTGCATTTTTGAAACACTCCCCCTTCACATGTGCTCATGCATTTTTGAAATAAATTGCACATGTTGGGTAGAGTTCGCACATTTGAAATGATCGATTTTCAATGAACATGACCTTCGCGAGACACGCTTACATCACTAGTTAGACTAGCTTGAAATTATTGCCCGTCCCGATCATATTCAAAGATCATCTCTCGAATTGGTACATTCTACTCAGACAAGTCCTTTGCGAGACACGCTTACATCACTGGAAAACCAGCTTGAAATTATTACCCGTCCAGGACAAGTCTTTTCGATAACGGACATTTAGTTTCGTCAATTCGAGGGTTGTTCTGAGTCTTTTTGAAGAGCTCGTTTGAGATTCAAACCACAAAACTTTTTGATCACATTTTAATCACGTCCTCTCCCCCCTTATATCTAATAAACACTTAATCTCCCCCTCAAAAATAACATGAAGTGGTATTTTTGAAAACAGTTGATTAAAATGAAACTTTTTGTGGAGAGATGGACTGATTTTAGCATGAAATTGGAACATTTTTCTTTTTATTCTCCCCCTTAAACAAAGCGTAAGTTTTAAACATTTGAGTTTAAAAGCAGTTAGTGAGCTAACCAGGGGTGAATCGAGGTGTTTTGTGAGCACAAAATTTATAGAAAGACTTTGTAAAATCTTTTGGAACAATTTTGATTAAGTGCTCACGGTTTTTGCTTTTTGCCATTAACATTGCGAGTCCTGATCGGAAATAATCAGAAGTCATTCAATGTAGCGCGGGTTTCGTACTGAAATGCACGAAAGCCGTAATGAAGAAAAATTTGAGAAACGACATGTTTTAGAAAAACATAAAAAAGAACTCTCGCTCAAGCATCTATACATGCCCGTATCATTGTTGAATGACATTTCTAGATACGCACAGAATATATATTTACAAAAATATTTACATGCGAAGCTTGTTGATATAAATCGAGAAGATTCGAGAAGACTTTCTAACTCTTCGGGAGTTAGGCTTCGCATTCCAATTCGACGAACTAAATTTTCAAACCGCTCTTTTGGGAGGGCCTTAGTAAATAGATCGGCGAGTTGGTATTCAGTCTTCACGAAAGACAATTCAACAGTACCCTCTTCAACGTGCTCTTTTATGAAGTGATAGCGGACTCTAATATGCTTGGTCTTCGAGTGTTGCACTGGGTTGCACGAGATGGCTATGGCACTTTTTGAATCGCAATACAAAGGTATGCGGTTGAAAGAGAAACCATAATCTGTGAGTTGTGTTCTCATCCAAAGGACTTGAGCACAACACGCAGATAGAGACACATACTCGGCTTCTGCTGTAAATAAAGCAGTGCAGTCTTGTTTCCTTAATGACCAGCCTACTAGCTTTTCTCCCAGAAATTGTGCTCCGCCTGATGTACTCTTTGTTGTAACTTGGCAACCGGCATGGTCTGCATCTGAAATGCTATTAGTGTAAACTCCGAATCCTTCGGATACCAAAGTCCCATGTTAATGGTTCTTCGTAGGTATCGAAAGATCCGTTTAACCTCTTGGAGGTGAAGTTCGGTAGGCCTTGCCTGAAACCGTGCAAGTAAGCAAACAGCAAAATGTATATCTGGTCGACTAGCAGTTAGGTACATGAGAGACCCAATCATGCTCTCCATGGGTTTCCCATTTAGGTCAGCGCCTATTTTGGGTGAAGTGACCATTGGAGTACCAACAGAGTCACAATTGTCCATTCCATGTTTTTTTCAAAATCTCAATTGTATATTTAGCCTGGTTAAGAAAAATACCACGTGGGGATTGATGAATTTGTAAACCTAAAAAGAATTTTAATTCACCCATCATGGACATTTCGAATTTGCTTTTCATGAGATTTTCAAAATGTTTTGAATGTTGCGGATTAGTGGACCCAAATATGATGTCGTCCACGTAAATCTGAACAATCAAAATATCATTTTTGTATTTTCTTGTAAACAAGGTCGGATCAATTGTTCCTTTGGTGAAATTATTTGACAACAAGAAAGATGATAACTCGTCATACCACGCCCTTGGGGCTTGTTTCAACCCATAGATTGCTTTCTTTAGCTTGTAGACGTATTCTGGATGATCCTTGTCAACGAATCCGTCAGGCTGACTCACGTACACTTCTTCTTTCAGAGTACCATTCAAGAAAGCCGTCTTGATGTCCATCTGATAAACAGTGATGTTCTTGTGAGCCGCATAAGCTAAGAAAATCCTGATTGCTTCAAGCCTTGCAACTGGTGCGAATGACTCTTCAAAATCTATCCCTTCTTCCTGTATGTATCCCTTTGCCACCAGACGAGCTTTGTTGCGAATTACAGTCATTTCTTCATCCTTTTTGTTTTTCCATAACCCCTTAAGATCAATGACTAGTTTGTCAATTGGTCTTGGAACTAAATCCCAGGTGTCATGGATTTGAAATTGAAGACGTTCTTCATGCATCGCTTCAATCCAGGCATTATCTGCCATTGCTTCCCGAATGTTCTTAGGTTCTATGAGACTGACTGAGCAGACATAGATGCACATGTCGCAATCGGTGTTAAGTTGTTTTCTCGTCTGAATTGGTCTTGAGGGTTCACCAATAACCTGTTCTATCGGATGGTCTTTTGTCCACTGTAATGTTGAAGGGTACCTTGGACTGAACGAATGTGTGTTAGACGATTCATGTAATCTGGAAGATGATTCAGCAGATTCCGTTCCAAACGGGTTTTCAAAGACTTCTTCGTCTAACACCGCATGATTTTGTTCTTGCTCATCAATTCTGGGTAGAACAATTTCAATCACTGGAGATGGTGGAGTAAATGTTGATGACGTGGATGTTGAGGGAGTTGGTGCGCCAGCTTCGAATGTTGTGGATGCATCTTGAGTTGGTGGTGGTGGTGGTGGTTGTTGATGTTGAGTGGGTGCAGCGGAATGTTGGTTAGATGCATTTTTCGAAGCGCCACCATAGTATTCATCAAACATAAACTCGAAGAAATTATCCAGTTCCTGATTTGTGGGTTGTTCGTTATGAATTGATTGAGCTCCTTGAAGTGCGAGTCCCGAACTGATATGTCCGGAAGTCATCGGGTTAAGCGCGGGTTCTAGAGCGAGTCTCTCAGAAGCCATTTGTGAAATTTCATCAAACTTCACATTCATCGTCTCCATGATCTTTTTCGTTCTCCTGTTATACACCCTGAATGCCCTCGAGTTTTCCGAATAGCCAATGAAGATTCCAATATCGCCCTTAGCCTTCAACTTCCCCAGATCTTCTCTGTCATTTGTTGGATAACACAAAGCACCAAATACATGTAGGTAAGAGATATCAGGTTTTCGGTTGTTGACAAGTTCATATGAGGTTTTATTGAATCTTGGATGGATTAGGGATCGGTTTTGAGTAAAACAAGTAGTGGAGACAGCATCAGCCCATAAGAATAACGGTGCACTGGAATAAATCAGCATTGTGCGAGCAGCTTCCACAAGAGTTCTGTTTCTTCTTTCAACTACCCCATTCTGCTGTGGAGTTCTAATAGCTGATGTCTGGTGTGTAATACCAGTTTCTTCAAAGAATGTTCTTAACTCCTGATTTACAAATTCCGTGCCATTGTCTGTTCTTACTATCCTAACTGGAGCTTGAAGTAGAACTTGAATACGCTTCAGAAAGGTGATGATGGTGCCTGGTGCTTCGTCTTTTGATCTCAAAAACTTTACCCATGTATATCTTGAATAGTCGTCGACGATTACAAGAATATACTTCTTCCCATTTATGCTTTGAACTCTCGTTGGGCCACATAAGTCCATATGCAACAAATGCAACCTATCAACCGAACTAGGTACGGGTTTAGGTTTATATGTTGCCCTTTTGCTTTTGCCTTGCTCACAGGATGGATATAAGTGTTCTTTGGAGTATTTGAATTTTGGGAGGCCGTTGACGATGTTGTCTTTGGCAAGCTTGTTGATTGTGTCAAAGTTAAGATGGGACAAACGTCTATGCCACAACTAGGATTTTGTTTCGCCTGCCCTAGTCTTGAGACAAATAGGTGATGAAGAGGCCATTTGGTTTATGTCAATTGCATAGAGATTGGTGCCACGATTCCCAATTAAGAGATCATTTCCAACCAAATTTCTAACAAAGCAAGTGTTTCTCCTAAAAGCAACCTCTAAATCTGCATCACAAAACTGCCCGACTGAGAACAGATTGTGTCCCAACCCTTCGACATAGTAAACCCGAGTGATCAAGTAATTTCCAAACCGAAGATCTCCATAACCCAGAATAGCTGCTACATGATCATTCCCAAACCGTATAGTCCCCATGAACTGCCACACAAAATTGATCAGCAGCTTCAGATTCCCGGTCATGTGCTTGGAGCAACCCGAGTCGATGATCCAAAGACAAATTTCAATGACCTACAAAGAACAGATGATTTCGTATATGGAAACCGTTTAACATTTGGTTCCAGTGGGTTAGATGAAACAGGTGAATTACACTTAGAGATGGTTTCCGTTGATGCATTGGGAACTATTTCTAATGTGCCATTCTTAAGTGCAAACATTCTACCCGTTGGTTTCCATGCACAAAACTTAGTATGGTCCTTAGGTAACAGGCTACTAGTAGTTTGTCTAGCTTTTGCAATAAGTCTTCTAATATATCTAGACTTAGCCCTAGTTACTGAAGGAACCTTTTTCTGTTCAGGCATATCATTCACATTCACAGTATCAGAAACAATATCATCACAAGCATTTACAGACAAAGTTTTCTTTTGCATTAAACAAACAGATTCATTACATGCATTCAAAACACTGGTCTTTTCATTACATCCAGATGATATTTGTTTCTTATTTGAAAGCTTTAAATTCCTAGGGTGTTCTTCTACTTTCTTGCATGCACTCTCAGATACAGGCGAGACACTAGTTTTCTTGGTATTGCTCCTAGTCTTTCGTCTGCTCCTAGAGTTGCGTTCTAATCCTGTAGAAGGTAAGGCACACTCATTAGAATTTATGGGGTTGTCCTTAGATGTTGTTGTAGCATTCCTAGACTCATTTGGATTATCTTTCTTACTTTTGTCTATCGCCCTATATGTTTTAGATGTAGAGGCAGACACAGTAGTGGGACTAATCCTATAAAGGCCAGCTGCTATTACATTCGATGTTTCGACAACAGCTTTCTCTTTTTGTTTCTCATCAGGCAAGGGGGTTGATGGTGCTATACCCGTAGTTTCCTCACCCTTCCCTTTTTGACTTTCAAGCTGAGATTTCAAAAGATCAATTTGTTTTTGCATGTTGTGGTAAGAACGCTCATACGACAATTTGTCATATTGGCAATACAAGTGATCGAGGACGATGAGCATCAATGGCATAAACTTCAATTTGGGTATGTGGATGCCTGGAATCCTGGATGGTAGTAGTAAATTTTTACCTTTATTCGGCATTATATATGTTCCTTAATCTTAGACTGATGGTGTATCTGGATGTGATTATTTATAAGAGTGTTATTTCCTAATGCATTTATGGGGTGTTTGGCTATTATGGAATTTCAAATAATCACAATTGGTTGCACTGCATGTGTTTGCAAAATTATATAATCTAGTGTTTAACAAAAATATATGAGTCTTTAGATGTTTAATATGATCAAAGGGCTTCTAGCCCAACGGCATGTAAGTTGCTCATCAATCATGAGGTTGTGGGTTCAAGTCCCGTTTGGGATGTAAAATGACCGCAAGTTTTAAAAAATTTGAGTTTTGACAAGTTGATATTCTATGAGTCTTTGCCAAATTCATCAGTGGATATATAATGTATGAGTATCTCATAAACAATCAGATTTATTTTGTTGCAACTACTCTTTAAATGATCATTAAACCTTTGATTACAGAATAATCAAATAACCATTTGCAGAATGCAATACCAAAAACTTCTTTAAACTTAAACCCTTGGGTAACCGTAAACACAATATTAAACCTTGATTACAATCAATATAATTGATATCACCAAAAAGTATTCCATGCACCAAATAACCGTTGCGCAATTCCTCTGTAGTATTTCTTAATCAAAGCATGCTATCAGCCCTAGCTGGCAATCTTCTAAAGAAGTTACTAGGTACCCCAGGCATCTTGCTGCGAAACCTCGGGTGCCTTAGCAAGAACAAACCCGTCACCAAAACAACGATTTTAAATGGTGTCACATACAACAACACCGCTACAATCAAACAGAAAACTACGAACAAACAACTTGCTCTAGGATCCCTCCAACTCAAAAGAGCTTGAAACCTTTCCCCTTGTGTTGCAATATCACCAACAACCGTTTGGATCCGTCCTGCCACACTACGAAGCCTGTCATACCTCATTTTGGTTACATCTTGAGGCTTAGAAGAAGGAAAAGTATCAAACTCTTCATCTAACTCATCCGGTTGTACTGCTTCCGCCCATGAGAGCTTAGTATCCATATGCGGAGGATGACGTGGACGAGATCTAAAGTTCCAAATACCAATAAGAAACATGTATAGAAACATTGTCGGAAGGATAAGTTCAGGAAAACAGACCAAAATGAAAAACAGGATGTGAACTAGGATTGAAGTGATCGGGTTTTTCCAATGGCAAACGTCTCCAAGCCATTTGCTCATTGAAAGAACACCGGAAAAGAGGGAAACAATTCTGAAGAAATTTGCTTTACTTCTTCTCATACTCCACATGTGGGAATCAACATCCAACATGTATTCCACCACTTCTCTTCTAAGTGGTGGCTCGGCTCTGCCAAGCCTCACTGCCACAATGTTCATGGCTTGGTATCTTAAACTGTCAAGTTGGTTTATTGTTAAAGGATGTTGGTAATGCATTTTGGGAAGTAAAGGCTGACTATAGAGATAAATCATGTTGGCTAAAGATAAGCAAGTGAAACGAAAAGCAATTTGAAGCTCACCGGTTTTCTTTAATCCAGATGGTTGTAAGACGAGAAGTGGGTAAGAATGAGTGTATATTCGATCTGTTTCTAGCGTCGATAGTCTTATTCTTATCTTACCAATTCTAGCATCTTTTCCTGTTCCCCCTTCACCACCGAGATGAGTATTATCAAACACTCCTAAGGTGACAACTGTACACGGGTCGTATACTTCCCATGTATACTGCTCGTTCCATTTAGGATTAAAGTTCTCGAGTATGGTTCGAGTTCTCACCCACTTTTGACCATATTTAGCAACACAATAAGCATCGGTCGTTTTCTTCCCATCTTTTGTTTTCATTCCTTGTAATCCCTGCGCGCTTAAAATCCCGATTTCAAGAATCCCTATAGGTTTTTTCCATAGTTGACGGGCCGTGGGTCGTACATCACTAATGTACATAGTCGATTCATCTAGTACATGATAACCACCATCTAGAGAAGCCCGAAGATGAATCCGGGTCGAAAATTTAAGCTCCATCCTTCTTTCCCCTTCAATCATACCGAAACCAAATTGTTCAAGATTAAACCACCGGGAATGAACGGCTCGATGGTCTAACCGTTTCTCGAAAACATTTAGTGGGAGCACAAGTCTCCCGACAATCTCCTCTTTTGAACTTGCTTTGTTTTCGAGTGTAAGCACTAATGATTCTTCAAAAGGCTCAGCTACTACAAAGACCAAATCCTCGTTCCATAAAGGATTTGTGGTTTTTGTTGCAGATGGTTTGGTTTTAAGAATTTGATTCCCGAGCTGAGCCTTTACAAAAACTTGTGGAAGTTGGGACTTATCTTGTGATTCTACGTCGTGTGCCTCGATCACATTAACTCTTAAGTACCAAAGTTTAGGTGAAACATATACCTTCGATCTAACACTAAAAACACCTTCACCTTGAACTGTTGCAGCATCAGAATGCCACGCTTCAGAAAACGCCTCATCCGCTTGTGTTCCCATCCAAACCGCAAGCATTACCTCTCCTTTAACCTTTCTTTCACCTCTTCTGTCTTCTAGTCTATACCACTGAGGTGCTAATGGGCTATCTGGTGGGACCCGTGTTGGCACTTCATTCATGTCAAACACCACTTTCCCTAAATAATCATCTCTCATCATATCTCTATCTTTAACATAAACTTCAAGAACCGTAGACTGTATCTTATCTTTTGAAAACGCGAATACTTGTTTCCACTCTGCATACGTTCTCTTCTCAAAATGCTGTGTTTTTCCTTTATAATTACCGAGCTTTACTTCAACGTAGGGATCACAACTTGCAGTGAAGGGGTTGATGGGAAGATCACGTGCCTTCTCGACTCGAACATAAAGATAGTGCATCTGTTCCACAAGATCATAAGTACTGGTTACTCTGTCACTGATTATCCACCCTCCTCCACCACGCGTGCCTCCATGTGGCCACTTTTCACCGAGCTGTGGCTTTGTGTCCTTGATTTTGTAGTCATCATCTTTTCCTGCAGCCGGTTTAGCACTCATTCTGTTTTCTTTTTCACCTGAAAATAAACCAAATAAATTTTTTATTAAACTCTGCTTTAGATTGTAGCTAATTAAACAAGAAATGAGACATTAACTGTTGGAAGATGATTACCTTTTTACTGAACTCAATCTGCAAAAACGTCTATAATTGTCTTGATGAGGCTCAAAATTCCAGTTTCATTTAAAATTTGGCTTTTTATTTATTTTTCGGCTGATGTGAAAGTGTGGTGTTTCATGGAAAATGAAACATTTATTGCGAAACCAATATTTGTAGTTAAATATGTGAATCTTTCCCTTTTCTTTCTTTTTGGCAATGAAACGATCAACAAATATAGTGGAAGGAGAATCTACTTAAAGTTGGTTCGGATGTTTGCTTTCATCAAACGCGTCACTGTAAGTTGATACCTTTCTTAGTAATTAGCCTCTTGCCTTTTTGAATAATCATTGGCAGAAAAAGTTGTGTGCGGGTCTTGGAGAAACTACTAGGTGTATTATATATTTATATGATTCTAGTTAAGAAACAATCTCTTTGCTTCCACTTTATATATAACTCATAATTATAAATTACTACGAAGATAAGCTTTTGTACTAAAAGTTCATGTGTAATTAGGCTGTGGTAGATTCTGTTCAAAAGTAAAAAACAAAACTTCACACTAGTCATCGGTTGAAACCTTGTCTCTTTGATCTTGCTAATGATATGAAATCCAAAATAACATTAAAAAATGAAGTATTATAAGAGGTAAAAAAAACTACTTATATGCAAAGAAAAGCAAAAGCAATATGTATGCAGAAAGGTTTGATACCAGTCATGTATTGAAAGGTGAAAGAAAGATGCTTTTTAATTTATTCTTTCATCTTTATTCTTATTCTTGTGATAAATTCAACTTTCACCTTTATTCTTGATAAGTGGTCTTGTGTCACATTGAGGAATATGGTAGATAGCATCTTCATTTCCATGCTGGTGAGAGATGGGCTTTTATATTACAGTATTAATTAATTTGGTGAACAAGAAATCAAAGAAATTAAGATAGGTTATATGAAAGTTTGTATTTTGTAGTTATAGAAGCTACTTCTTATATATAAAGACCAGATAGTTTTACGTTTTTATAACACTTCAAACTCCTAATATATCATACTGATGTGTAAGTCTTATATCATACTGATGTGTAAGTTTTGGGACTAAAGTGACGATCCCAGAGCTTACTTCTAGGGGTGTAGACAACAAGACTGTTTTTAACCCTATAAATTGCCTTGTCTAAATGATTGGCAGGCATATAGCCTACTGCCAAGGCAAATTAAACAACAGACATCCGCATGCACATGTTTTTATGAGGCAATATTAGAGTCAGGTGAGCTTAATATGCCTGGGGCTAGCTTGACCTGTAGAGGCTGAATTAACTTGACCATGTGATTTTAGTTGTATTATCAAAAAGTTGTATATCTGGAATTTCTTAAATGGTTTACATCAAAGTTTATAGGGTGCATATTTAGCGAGATACGGTTTGGTGACTTTGATCTTATATATTAACTGATAAAAATTGAGGTTTAGAAGTGAAGCCACGGATTACGTGCACAAGCCTATACAAGTGAAGTAAAGACTTGAGCTCTAGGAAAGCCGTGGATTATTTAAAGTGTTTCCTCATATTATTGAGCTTCAAGCCAGCTTATGTTAAAGTGAACCAAAGAAGCCATGAAAAGATGAGCTCGGGTTCGAGTTTGACTATCTTTAGTTAAGCGTGAACTGGATGTGATAGCTTGCCAAGCTTTGATGGTTCAGGCTTGATCTGAGTTCGAAAGATGACTCGTTAGCCTTAATTACGTATTTACTAGCACTTTAAATATAATAGGGGTTGAAAAGCTCGAAGATAGTTCGAGTCAGGTAATTGTTATCTCTACCCTAGCTTGAATTTTAAGTTGATAAAGTATTAAAGTTCGACTTGATCGAGCAAGCAGCTTGAATAAACTCCCTTGATCCATGTTAGTCTATTAGAGCCTTAGAGGAAGTCATTACTAGTGAACTATAAGCAAATGGGCCATGTTTTAGTTCTGATAAAACATTCCATTTGTGTTGGGCTGGGCTGGGCTGGGAAGGGCTGTTGGTTTTTATTTTAAATGGCTCAAAAGTGTATGGGATAAAAGATTTGGTGAGAGAAAAACTAAAATTTGAATAATAAGAAAGATTTTTAGCCATGCATTTTAATTTATTTTTTTATTTTTATTTTTATTTTTTGAACTACATGCATTTTAAGGGAAGATGCATTTAGTTTTATACGTGCATATAAAATGTGTGGTTGTGGTGGTTTCTTCTCACCCTTCTTATTTTAGTTTTTCTTCTCATTTGATCCTAACTCAGGTATATGAAGCCTTTTTTTTTTTACCTTACTTAGATATAATGATATTTATACATATTTAGGGCCTTAAGTCTGAGTACCACAACAATAGCAATGCTCAGCATACGCAACTTTGCCGGAACAGGTACGGTAGAGGTAGAAGGTAGATAATCACACCTCTACCTTATAACTAAGACGGAGTACCTGTTGGATTTAGATATCTTGACATTCAAATAAATAAATAAATAAACATCAAAGCACACAATAGCGGAAGCAAGGATCTAATTTAACACATAATAGTATTACCGAATATTAAATAAGAAACGTATCGTTATGATCCTAGCAAGAACAAGGATCAAATCTTCTTTCTCCTTCACTTGAACAATCATACGGATTAACGTGGAATCCCTTACCTTTTTGTTCCACAATCCAAGATTAATTACTAAAGAAAGTAATTAACGAGCTCTTGTTCACACGTACTATAAGCGGCTAACGAATAGTGCTAACAATTGGACACAAGAAAACCAAACTAACTTTGTTTACTTGAAAGCTGTGGATCGACACCCTACAATAGGTGTTCGACCGGTTATGGGCAAGAGGAGAGGAGAGAATAGTTTAGGGTTAATAACAATGCACTAGTTCCAAAACTAAAGACCCTTGGCATTGTATTTATAGTGAATGGTAGCTTGGTGACCAAGTTGGGTCGATTAGGGTTTTTATCCCCTAAGGGCCGATCGGCCTAGTCCAAGGTTTAGGGGTTCTAGATCCTTCTAATCCTCTTATTTCACTAATAGTCCTTCCACTATTTACTTAACGACCGTTAGTCAATTCGGTTAATTACTTAACGTCCGTTATGTATCATTTCGTGTCCAAATAATTAAAATACATAACTATTATATATATATTAATTATTTACGTTAGTCATTCATACGTAAAGTGTGCAATCCCTCGAACCCGAGTTTGAATCTAGTCATACACGATAATATTTTTCCATTTAAACTCTAACAGCTCCCACTTGGAAATCTATTAAAAGTGTAATGACATTGGTTAGCGTCTAGCAACACGCCAATGCCCCCAGAACAACTCGGGTGGTGGTTCTCCTGGAAAAAAAACCATTCGATGATTCATCATCATACTCATCCTTTTGCTTCTAATACTACATTAATAAAGATATGGATCTAAGTCATTCTTTATTAATAATTTTGTTTCTCGTTGTTTACGATTAAATAAGATTACCAAATCTTCTGAACCATTCAGGGGAGATCTTGGGTGTGGCCACACAAACATCTTACCAATCCTACGAGGGGCCCAGCAGTATTAAACTCCAAACAGTTTGAAGGAACAAATTCTATCTTGACTACGAGCATAACTCATGCACTTCGCAACGCTTCTGAAAACAATCCTTATAGCTACCAGTTACGTATAGCGGTAGATTGAATCACAGAAATGCACTACATGCATGACAGTTATCTGGCATCTCAAGTCTGAGGATAACTATATACTCATGATTTACTTGATGACAAGATCCATAAAGTAAACTCATGTCGGCGGGATAAAGTCCTATACTCAAACAATTTGAATATCATGTGAAATTGGTATGACAACGCATCAATATACTTTCAAGTATATTATACCAATACTCAGATTTACCTTAATTTAATGATATTCCCATATCATTAACTGGCAACGGACAGTTTAGAATATATAAATATATTCAAGGATATAAACATGCAAATATAGGATATATTATTAAGAAAATGATAACAAAACATAACCATTATTTCATTCCATTAAAATTAATAACTGTTTTACAACATCCCATTATCCAAACACTAATCACAGATATGCATGAAACTACAAGCTAAACGAAGTCCTATGCCATCAGAAAGTTGTTTAAGCTTTCCACCGGGTAGAGCCTTCGTTAATGGATCTGCTAAGTTGTTATCTGTGTGAACTTTGAGTAATTCGATCTCGCCAATATCCACTTGTTCCCTAACATAGTGATATCGAATCGGGAAATGTCTGGTGCCCTTTATGATTACAGGTTCATTGGCAAATGTAATTGCGGCTGAATTGTCACAACACATTTTTATAGGTCTTTCGATTGTGGGCATAACTCCAAGCCCTGAAACGAACTTCCTAATCCAGACTGCTTCCATTGCAGCTTCTGAGGCAGCAATATACTCACTTTCTGTAGCAGACATCGCAATAGTGCTCTGCTTCTTGCTCTTCCAATCCACAGCTCCTCCATTGATGACAAAGATGTAACCCGTCTGAGACTTCGTATCATCTTTATCACACTTCCAGGATGCATCGTAGTAACCTGTAACACACAGTTCTGCTTCTGGATTTCCCCCATACACTAAAAACATATCCTTCGTAGCTCTCAAATACTTGAGAATATGTTTCACAGCCATCCAGTGGAGTTCACCTGGATTCTGCTGATATCGACTGGTAATGTTCTGAGCAAATGCCACATCGGGCCTTGTACATCTTACCGCATACATAATAGATCCCACAGCCGAAGCATAAGGGACTCTTCTCATGCGTGCCTCCTCTTCAGGAGTTGAAGCACAAGCTTTGCTACTTAAGCCATTATCTACTTGCATTGGCAAAAATTCCTTCTTGGAATTTTGCATATTGAATCTCTTCAATATCTTGTCAATGTAAGCACTTTGACTTAAACCAATTAATCGCCTTAATCTATCTCTATAGATCTTGATTCCCAGAATGTATGCTGCTTCCCCTAGATCTTTCATGGAAAAACATTTCCCAAGATAGGCTTTCACCTTATTCAAACTTGGAATGTCTTTACCCATGATCAATATGTCATCGACATATAGAACTAGGAAAATAACACCACTCCCACTAGCTTTGTGATATACACATGACTCATCAAGATTCCTAAGTAAATCCAAACCTTTTGATTTCTTCGTCAAATCTTTTATTCCATTGACGTGATGCTTGCTTCAATCCATAAATGGATCTTTGAAGTTTGCATACACGGTTTGGATATTTTAGATTCACAAACCCCTCAGGCTGCGCCATATAGATGTCTTCATCTAGACGACCATTCAAGAAGGCGGTTTTTACATCCATCTGCCAAATCTCATAATCATAGTATGCAGCTATGGCTATGAGAATCCTAATAGCCCTAATGTCAGCTACAGGAGAAAATGTCGCCTCGTAGTCAACGCCATATGTTTGAGTAAAGCCTTTAGCTACCAAACGGGCCTTATAGGTGTTTACATTGCCATCCATGTCAGTCTTCTTCTTGAATAGCCACTTACTCCCAACTACCTTGGCATTAGGAGGAAAGTCTACTTCAATCCGGACTTGATTGTCTTTCATGGATTTCATTTCCCCATTCATAGCAATCTGCCGTTTATCCTTTTCAGGATCATTCATTGCAGCTCTATAATTAGCAGGCTCTCCAAGGTCCCCTAATATAGTTTCTCTCAACCTCTACGTTAAGACATAGATGTTCAGGTGCTTTCACAGTCCTTGCGGATCTGCGAATGAGAATCACATCAACTTCAGGTGGAGGACCCAGACTATCTGGTTCCACAGGAAGTTCACTAGTGTTTTCAGAAGGTAATGTATCCTCTTGATCATCTTCCAGATCATAGAGCCTCCCATTGAATTCTTGAGATATTAGATCTTTTTCAAGAAAATCTGCATATCTGGCAACAATTACCTTTTGTTCAGGTGGAAAGTAAAAGTAGTAACCCATCGTTTCCTTTGGGTATCCTACAAAGATACATTTAACAGATCTTTGTTGGAGTTTATCAGCTGAGTCACGTTTAACAAACGCCTCGCAACCCCAGACCTTAAGATAAGACAAGTTAGGCGTTTTCCCAAACCATAACTCATAGGGTGTCTTATCCACCTTCTTGGTTGAAACCATGTTTAATATGCGAATCGCATATTCCAAGGCATAATCCCAAAAGGATAACGGCAAAGTAGTAAGATTAAACATAGATCGCACCATATCTAATAATGTACGATTCCTTCTCTCAGATACACCATTTTGTTGTGGAGTATATGGAGATGTGAGATGCTGAACAATTCCATTCTCACTTAGATAATCTTTAAACTCCTGACTAAGGTATTCACCACCTCTATCGGATCGAAGAGCTTTAATCTTCTTTCCAAGTTGTTATTCTACTTCAGCTTTAAAAACCTTAAATGTTTCAAATACCTCATGTTTATGTTTAAGTAAATAAACATAACCATAACGGCTGAAATCATCCGTGAAGGTTAAGAAGTAGCTAGCACCTCTCTTTGACGTATGTCTAAGTGGTCCGCACACATCAGTATGTATTAAACCAAGTAGATCATCAGCCTTTTCAATACGATTATTAAAAGGTTTCTTGGTCATCTTCCCAGATATACAAGATTCGCACTTATCAAATGATTCATCATTGATATCTTTCAAAAGCCCATCACGTTGTAGCTTTTGCATGCGAGTCTTGCCTATGTGGGCAAGTCGACAATGCCAAAGATAAGACGAATCCAAGATATTCTTGACTCTCTTATTGTTGATGCTATACATCAAATTATAATCACTATGTTCATTCATATTAATCTCAAACACACCATTTACAGCAATCGCATCAAAATAAAAAATATTATTTAATGAAACAGAAATCTTATTGCTAGAAATAGTATGATGAAATCCCAAATTCAACAAACAAGCAAAAGAAATAACACCTCTAACAATAGATGGTGAATAATGACAATTATTTAAATTCAGTATCAAGCCCGAAGGCAAAACTAATTCAAAAATTCCTATGGCTTCAACTGCTGCTTGTACACCATTGCCCACTTGCAGAAATTGTTCCCCATAGGCGAGTCTCTTTTGCACTCTAAATCCCTGTAGCCAAGTTTGCAAAAATCGTGAATCGGTAGTCGGGCGGTCGACCCCCCTGTAGCTTGTAATCGGTCTAGGCGGGATTAATCGATGATTAATCGGATTGGCATTTTCGACAAGTTTTCTGTATTTCCGGAAAGTTTTAGGTATTTTCGGTAAATTTTAGGTATTACTAGTAAGATTTTTCTTAAAAAAACATCTTAAAATAGATATAAACAACAAGTTATAAGTTATTAAACAATTTTACGGTGAGTTTTGGGTATTTTCAGTAAGGTTTGAAGGTGTTGGGCAAGCTTGACCACCGTTGACCGTCATTAACCATCATTGACCATGGTTGACCGAGTTGTTTGACCGATTTACACAAATCGGAAAGGTTGGTGGCCTTGTAGCACCTAATCGGCGATTAATCGGCCTTGTAGGCCTTGTTTTGCAACACTGCTGTAGCGTATTACAAATGTGAATACCGCATCCAGTATCATATACCCGGGAATTTAATTTACGAGTTAGTGAAAATAATTCAATCATAAAGAAATTACCTGAAGTACTAGCTTGCCCAGTCTCACCCTTCAGCTTTTTCTATCGCAACTCCTCGAGATAAATAGGACAGTTCCTCTTCCAGTGTCCAGTCTCGTGGCAGTGATGACAACCTTGATCCTTCTTATTGGGATTAGGCTTGTTCTTCTTAGGGGCCTTCTTAGGTTCAGGCTGATAAGACATAACTTGTTTACCCTTATCAGCAGCTTTACCTTTCCCCTTATTCTGCGGTTTTGGTTTTTGAACCCTACCCCTCTGTATTGCTAGTACTTGTGGAGTAGGAGCCTTATCCTTGCCCGGTAGACCCTTCTCATAATCAATGAGCATTGCGAGTAATTCAGTTATTGTCTTCCCCGAGCAATGCATGTTGTAATTTTGAACAAAACCATTAAAGTCCTTGTTAAGGGACCTATTGATTAAGTTCACATAAACATTGTCGGTTACGACATAACCCATAGTATAGAGATGATCGATGTAATCTTTCATCAGCAGCACATGATCTCGCACGGGTTTACCTTCCTCTTGCCTACAGCTATGAAATTTATCGATCAAATCGTAAAGTTCGACAGCTGGAGGTACCTCATAGGTTTTCTGGAGTTCTTCAAGCATATCTTTAGGAAAGTAATGCTCAAACTGTTTTTGCAACTTTGGCACCATGCTATTTAGCATTAAGCATGCTACCTCATTATGCAAATCGAACTCCTTTTGCCAATCAGCTTTGACCTCATCAGATGCATCATCAGCTGGTTGCGTAGGGCAAGGCTTAGTCAAATAATCAAGCTTCTTGGTCACTCGCAGGACAATCCTCAAGGACCGATGTCAATCATTGAAATTAGGCCCAGTCAGTTTTTCCCTCTCAAAGTGAGCTTTGAAAGCGGAACCAGCAGAAGTGTTGTCGGGTTGAGCCATTTCTACAGAAATAAGTTCAAATATTAGTATTTTCGATAATACAATTTTCAAGAAAAGAAAATTACCCAGGAAATACAATATAACCATTTAATTCTCTTGAAAACTAGGATCCAACTTTTCATAGTTCCACTACATCAGTTGATCTTCTAGTAGTGAAAGTACAAAAGATGGTAACTTGTCGTACAATAATCGGCAAAACAATTTCCGACTCCTAGATAGTTATGGGAATTACATTTTCCAAACAATTTGCAATGTAAGCATGTTTCTTCCTATCTCATGCTTTAAGTCTCAAGGTCTCACTTATAACTTAATTAAGTCGTCTAATTTAGAAACATGTAAATTCACATAATTTTATCACATCAGTTGATCTGCTAGCAATAAAAGTATGTAATTTACCTTGTCATTAATATCTGTGTCAAGTTCTCACTTACGCTAGATATTAACTTCAAGTGTCTCTTATAATTAGATAGCATGGACTTAAATTTTAAGTGTATTTATTTTGATGTGACAATCAAAATATGTACAAAGAAGCATGCACTCATCTTTGTATCATAAGTTTTCAAAACAATTTTAATTACCAATTCGCTAAGAGTTAAATCAACAAAGTTTTAATTGAGGCGTTGAGTAACTTACAACTTTGCCTTAAGATGCTTCGTACATTTAATGGTGTACTTGGTAAGTCTAATTTGACGCACAGGCGAGCGGAAAGACAGAATGGAGTCTCTTTAAGGCCACAATTTAATGTGAAACCAACCTTATACCTACTTTATAGTTTGTCAAATTAGGTCCGCCGCTTCGACCATTTGTACAGTTGCATCAATCAATTAAAAGTTTATGATTCTAAGTCTTATAAAATTATGTAGTAAATTATTAAATTGCTAGTCTCGCCTGGGAGCAAATTACCTTGCGAAGCGAACCACTGTCGGCACATAAGACTTGGCAATAAATAATTTACCACATTAAGGTTTCATAGTTATTAGGTCCATTTAATTTTTATACCAAAAATCACCCTCTTTTTGCTTACAATTCAAGAACAATTTAAACAAATAAGACAAGTAATTTTAACAAAAAATTAAATAAACACAAATAACGCATATAATCTTAACAATTAAATCATATAGCCACATGCAAACCTTTTGATAAATCCTATTAATAATCTATATGTGTAATTATTATGTATATAATTAATAAAACTCCCATTGGTTTTCGAGCGCATTGTACCCAATGGACCACAGACGCCAACAATTGGCCGCGTAAGTTTTAATAATTAAATACCACATAGCACATAACTGATTCATTAATTTAATATATTAGGTCTTCCCTAATTTTAGATTTATCTAAAACATGTAGCATATAAAACAAACCCTAATTCATAATTCCTTGCATGAAGAATCATGAATTAAACAGGAACGTAACCCTTATTCAAATAAACACATAAACATGTCCTAATTTAGGGTTACAAAACTAACTTTTTAATTAACAAGGGTCGAACACCCCCCCCCCCTAAATTATGGTTCGAATTAATTTTTAGATCTAGTATTAAAACCCTAAAAAAAATTCGACTAGCATACATGTAAATCCAAATCAAGATTTGATTTTTATTATGTGTTTCGATAATAACAATTACATGTTAAATTGGCTCGTGATGCCACTGTTGGATTTAAATATCTTGACATTCAAATAAATAAATAAATAAACATCAAAGCACACAATAGCGGAAGCAAGGATCTAATTTAACACATAATAGTATTACCGAATATTAAATAAGAAACGTACCGTTATGATCCTAGCAAGAACAAGGATCAAATCTTCTTTCTCCTTCACTTGAACAATCATACGGATTAACGTGGAACCCCTTACCTTTTTGTTCCACAATCTAAGATTAATTACTAAAGTAAGTAATTAACGAGCTCTTGTACACACGTACTATAAGCGGCTAACGAATGGTGCTAGCAATTGGACACAAGAAAACCAAACTAACTTTGTTTACTTGAAAGCTATGGATCGACACCCTACAATAGGTGTTCGACCGGTTATGGGCAAGAGGAGAGGAGAGAATAGTTTAGGGTTAATAACAATGCACTAGTTCCAAACTAAAGACCCTTGGCATTGTATTTATAGTGAATGGTAGCTTGGTGACCAAGTTGGGTCGATTAGGGTTTTTATCCCCTAAGGGCCGATCGGCCTAGTCCAAGGTTTAGGGGTTCTAGATCCTTCTAATCCCCTTATTTCACTAATAGTCCTTCCATTATTTACTTAACGACCGTTAGTCAATTCAATTAATTACTTAACGTCCGTTATGTATCATTTCGTGTCCAAATAATTAAAATACATAACTATTATATATATTAATTATTTACGTTAGTCATTCATACGTAAAGTGTGCAATCCCTCGAACCCGAGTTCGAATCTAGTCATACACGATAATATTTTTCCATTTAAACTCTAACAGTACCAAATTAATCATTATCATATGGACAGCTCTTGATGATCTTTCTAAATTATTTGTTTCACTCACTTTGAACTACATAAACTAGATGTTAAACAGTACCGTGAACCACATATGATTGTAAGCTTTAAGCTATATTTTTATTTTAAATAAATATAGAGAAATATATGTAAGTGTTGGTCTTTACTATATTTCTCAAAAGAAAATTATTGACATTCATAACTGATATTGGAACATACAAATCTTGTGCAGTTCACATGATCAACGTTCAATTTCATGTATGTTGCATGCGTCAACCTCCACTCTATGCATTAGATCAAATTCATATGACATCTAAATCTAGCTCACCATAATAAGATAACTACTCCCTCCGTCACACATTAAGTGTCCACTATGACTTTTTTAAGTATTTTTTCTTCAACTTTGAATTTAAATATTTTTGTTGTGTTATATAATATTTGATGCAAGACATATGAATGGATTAAGTTTTTAAATCTATTTTCACTTGTATTAATGTCATTAAGTATTATATAACACAAACGATTATATTTAAAGTCAAAGTTGAAGAGAAAAGACTTTAAAAAATCATAGTGGACACTTAATGTGCGACGGAGGTAGTAATAAAGTAGATCACTATAGACACAAATTCGGTACAATGAACGTTGTAGTTCACCGAAAACTAAACATATTTGAACGATAATGACCTAAAAACCAGCTAAGTTTATAAATGACAAAAATACACCGTTCGTCCCTAAACTTTCCAGAAAGCATCGCCAGGGCCCCAAACTTGGGAAAGTCGTCGCCGTAAGTCCAAAACTTGGGTTTTTGAGGCCGATTGCGTCCCTCGCCCCGTAATGGTCAGCGCAACGTCCCGTTATATGTCCTAAAATCCTGTTATCCGTTTCGTTTGGAGGGTATACTCGTCTTTTTACCGAGACGATTTTTTCTCTCTCTCGATGTACTATCCAGCAGATGTCTAATCCATTTTCCCGCCATTATGTCTAATATAAGTAAGCCATGTACTCATTGCTCATCCCCAAACTTGTTTTGGAAGCCTACCCAAAAAACACTAATGCAATGTCACTCAACAAATCTAATAATCTAAGTAAGAAATTAACAAGCACCAACCTTGTATTTACTCTATGGCAAATTAGAGAAGAGCCTTTCTTTGATGACCATGAGACAGAGCTAATGTGTGCAAGCAGGAGATATGGTAAGTGTTTTTTGGTGATAATCGTTTACACTAATATGTTTTTTAGATTGTTTAAGGTATTTCCATTTTAGGTAAGATAATCGTAACAGTGTTTTGTTATGTGTTTCAACAGCTGGTCGATCTGGTTCGTTTAGCATGAGGTTTCATCACAATGGCACATTCAAAAACTGGCCAAGGAGGATCTACGAAGGAGGTAAGGAATGTCAGGTTGATTTTGTTGAAATGAATGAGGTATCGGTTGAAGAAATGGATGCTCTCATGACCGAAATCAGTTATGCAAATGGAGAAACCAATTACTACTACTTTGTTAAACCTGGTAGTACAATGGATGATGGGTTATTTAGTTTTTGTGAAGCTGTCAATCTTGACTTGTTGAAAGACATTGTCAAAGACCATAAGTTGATAGATGTTTATGTTGAAATAGGTAAGACAAGATTAGAGTTGTCTGAAATGTCCCCACAGTCTATTAAGACTGTATTTTAGGAGATGGATGAACAAAGTAGAAAAGTAGCTAGTGCTGCTATCTAATCGTGTTGTAGACGATTGGTTTTAGATGACCTAGATAATGAGCCCGTACTTCAGCCATTTATGCAACTAACACAAGTACCTATGGACGTCAATTATCTTGGGGAATCTAGCCATTTGCCACACATTGAGCCTGTATTTTCAACGCTTGACATGTCCTTTGCCAGTCAACATGTTGATAACAGTGAGGGTGCATTAGTACTTGTTGATAAGGACAATAGTTTTCAGGACCCTGCTAATTTTGAGGTTAATCTGTTCCGAGTGACTAAGGATAAGCAGTTAGATAAAGTAAGAAGAGCACTTGTTGATGCCAATAAAAGCTTTGAGGAGCTTGATGTGGATGTCACTCTGTTCCAAGTGACTCGGGATAAGCAGTTAGAGAAAGTAGGAGGAGCAACTTTAGGTGGCAATAACATGGAAAATGAGGCTGATGTTGATATCACTCTGTTCCAAGTGAGTCAGACTAGTCACTTAGTTAATGTAGGTAATGACACAATTCTGGCAAATGAAGAGAATATTTGTGAGGAGAATGATGTACAACTTGCTTTGGTCCAAGGGAGTCAGAGTCCTAAGTTAGACAATGCAGGAACATCTACTAATATAAGTGATGACATGAATTTGGAAACTGAGTTACCTGTGATGGATGATGATGCCTTTTACACTGCTTATGCTTCTGACTCAGACATAGGTAACTCTGGGGTGCCAAGGGTTAGGTCAGAGTCTGTTCATAATGGTGTTTATGTCACATTCTTTTACCATGGTCAAGGCTTTGATAGTGCAAAACATGTCAAAGAGAAGGTAAGAGAGCATTCCATAGAAACAAGAAAGGAGTTGCTTTTTCAAAAGAATTACAAAAGAAGAATAAGGGTCAGATGTGTGGGTTGTGTTCCACTATCAGGCCCAAGTGAAAGTGTTGGACTGGGTACAGGCCCAGTTAGAGGTCCATTAACCAGAAAGGGTTTAGATGCATTAATTGCAGGCAAAAATGACCCTTCCCAAATACTCTGCCCATGGCTGTTGGTTGTCGGCAGGGATGGTGAAAAAGGTCCTTGGACAGTCAGAAAATATAAGGATCAACACACATGTTTGCAATCAAGGGCGCTAAAACATTTTGACCTTAACTTTATCTCAAAGCAAATAACAAAACAAATTCAAACCAATCCATGGATTCCAGTCAATTTTGTTCATAATCAACTTACCAACCAATTTGAGCTTGAAGTGTCAATGCAGAAGGTTTTAAGGGCCAAAAGAATAGCAGTAAGAGGCATTAAGGGTGAATTCAAGTTACAATTTACCATGTTGAGAGAGTATATTCAAGAGTTGCAGAAGAGAAACCCTAATAAAACAATTCTGCTGAATGTGGAACGGCCTGTAGATGATACTCTTCCAACAAGAGAATTCAAGAGATTGTATGTTTGTTTAGGTGCATTGAAGGAAGGATTTAAAGCCTGTCGGGGACAGTTGTTGGGGATAGATTCTTTTCCTATTGATGGTCCTTTGAAGGGTCAACTTCTAGTAGCTGTGGGAATTGATAGCAACAATGGTATATACCCATTAGCTTATGCTTTTGCAGAATCAGAAAACATAGGACCATGGACTTGGTTTCTTCATTGTTTATCTGATGATCTTGAACTTGAGCCAAACTCAATCTTCACTTTTATTATGACATGCAAAAGCAGTGTTGTAAAAATCGGTCATGGCGGCCGATATGGCGGCGCCATGGCGGTTGGCGGGGGTCCACCGCCACGCCATTTCACATATCGGTCTAACTTATCGGTTTTGGTCAACGGCGGTCAAAATCGGCTAAAATCGGTCAAACTCGGTCCTTGGCGGTCAAGATCCGGTCAAAATCGGTTCTTTTTTTACTAGATCTGATGTTTCCGGCGATTCCAAGATCCGGTCAACGGTCAAAATCCGGCCAACGTTCATCTAAATAAAATACGAAAAGAAAATGATAAAAAATCCACCTACCTTAGATCTTTCTAAGATCTTGAAGCTGTGAAATACTTTGTATTCTTCGAATAACAAGTGAAGAACAAGTAAGATTAAGGTCTTGTTTGTGTGTAAATCGTTTTTGGATAAAAAAACAAAAGGGCGTATTTTATTTTCCTGTGACTGCACAAGAAAGAGTGAGTCTGCCTTTTTTTAGTGTGTGTAGGGTTAAGAGTGAGTGAAATTAGGGTTTAGTATTTATATATCAAAGTGAGTGGGTATTAGGTTAAGCTAAATGGGTCTTCTTATTTCTTTTGGACTTGGGCTTTAGTTTGGTTTTACATTGGTATTATTCACTTTTGATACAAGTACAAGTGTTAAACAAATTTTTTATATACAATTTAAAAAAATTCCTTTATAATTTATGGTCTCCGCCCAGAAACCGATATATCACCGCCAAGACCGACATGGCGCTTGAAGGGGGTCGACCGCCACGGTACCGCCGACCGATTTTTACAACCTTGTGCAAAAGGTACTCTCTTAAACTGGTACTGATTTCAAGTTGCTCTGTTTTTAAACAGATACTAAATATATGTGTTTTTGTGCAGGATATCATTGCAGCTTTAAGAGAAGTTTTTTCAAATGCAGAGCACGAATTTTGTCTTAGAAGCATTCATGAGCATATGAAACTTCATTGGAAAGGTAGGGCCTTCAAAGACCATCTGTGGAGATGTGCAACAGCCTCAACTGTTGTATAGTTTGAGAAAGTTATGGCTGCTTTCAAGATATTTAGTCAAACTGCCCATGCTTGGTTAAGTCATATACCACCAATCAATTGGTCAAGGTCACATTTCTTATGTAAGTCATCTATCTGTGTAACTTAATTAGTATATGTTAAAGTACTATGAAATGTATAAGTAATACAGCTTTATTTGTCTTGTTTTAGGGAGACCTCATTCTGATGTGTTACTTAATAACATGTGTCAAGTGTTTCATGGGAAAATAATTGAGGGTATAAACAAACCAATTATTACAGCCTTAGAATACATCAGGGAGTACTGTATGAAGAGGATAACGCATGTTGTGAAGGTCATTGAGAAGAGTAATGGGCCACTAACACCAACTGCACAACACATGTTAGATGGTATTAAGAAAGAGGCTGTTAGGTATAATGTTTTATGGAATGGGGGAGATAAGTTTCAGGTTAGTGGACCATGGGGAGACCAATGTGTAGTTAATGTTGTAGACAAGTCTTGTACTTGCAGAAGATGGGAGATAACAGGTTTACCATGTAAACATGTTGTTGCTACCAATTGGAATATGCCTTTAAATGGAAAACAAGTCGGAGCTGTGGAAACATGGGCTCATCCTTGCTACTATCTTAACACTTGGGAAGCGACCTACAAACACCATGTCTAACCCATAACTAGCAATGAGCATTGGGAAAAATCATTTGTGCCAACAACAATTGTTCCACCAAAACCTCAAACAACTGCAGCTAACTCAACTAGTAAAAAAAGAGTAAGGTTAGCTCCTGAAACTGAAGAGATTGTGAAGAATGGTAAGTTGTCTAAGGCTTGGAAGAGTGTAAAGTGTAGTGTTTGTGGCATTGTTGGACACAACTGAAAAACATGTCTTGGACATGGTGGAACTCAAAGTAGTCAAACTAGCCCTAAACAAAAAGGTTCAAGTGCTAAGGGAAAAGGTAAACAAGTAGCCTGAAAAGGTTGCATCAAAGAAGACACATCATACAGCTAACAAAGTTGCAGAAGATAAACAAGCTGAATGTCAAGATGATGCAGTTGAAGGAACTTGTGTTCAATCTGAAATTCAAGATCAAGCTACTCAAGATGTTGCAACAGACAAACAAGGTGAAGTTCCAGGTGTTCAATCTGAGAGTCAAGTTCAAGCTACTGATGATCCCAGCATACATGATGAATCCCAGTCTCAATCCCAGCAACATGATCAATCACAGTCTCAATCTCAGGTCCATTCAAGTAGTGTGCAAGCATTTTCTGTTTCTTTCCAGCCTACTGCACGAAGAATGACTAGGCAGCAGGCTGCACTGGATAGAATGATGGCCTCACCATAGGTCAATTCTGTTATGCTAATGAACTAGACAATATTTCTTTATGTTTTCTATGGACAAGTTATGTACTCTAATTATCATGCTTTGAAAAGTATGAAATTTTATGCATTTGGAATTATATCCACTTGCATTATCTATGGAACCATGTTATGTTTCTTTATTTTCATTGTGTGCATAATTTGCATCTTGTGTTGACTGTATCTTATAGCAAAGTCTATGACTGCATCACCTTCTACTGCAAATTGATAAAGGCAAAACTAACCAAAGTCAATACTTCATAAGAATGTTGACAATTAAAAGTCAAAACTAACCAAATTGGTAACCATCTGCATAAACATGAGGCAATAAAGCCAAAACTAACCAAAGTCAATACTTCATAACAATGTTGACAATTAAAAGTCAAATCTAACCAAATTCATAAGCATCTGCATAACCATAAGGTAAACTCAGCAAAAGAACAAAATTCATATCGATGTGGGAGACAAAGTTACTACCATTCAAGAGAATCTAAAGTTAAAACATACTACATAATAGTTTGGTCAAGGTTCTAACACTACCATGATGGCCTAAAAAGTAATTACATTTCAACATAACACAAAATACGGCCATCATACATTAAAGCTAAAAAGTTACCAAGTGCATAAACAATCAAGAACAATATCCAACTGAGCACCAGGTAAATCTTCCACTTCCACACATCACCTTGAGCAGCTTCTAAACTTGCCTCGAGCTCATTTCTCCCCTCAAAAGGCCTGGTATGATCATTCTTGAACGAGCACACATTTCAGGATCATACCATCCTATCCACCGACAAGAAGACCCCTAATCATGAATATGGCAAGTCATTAAACAACCACCATTGTTACAATGTACTTTACTACTTGCAAAAACAAACTAATACACTAAATCTTAAAACACACTTACTTCATCAGGACAACCATATAATCGACGCCCTGGGTTGGCCGAGGTCCACGAAGTGCGAGTTATAGCTTGCTTACCACACCAGCATCGTACCATGTTGAAAGGTTTAATGATTTGTAGAAGAAAGGTTTTGGGGAAAAGTTTAGGGATGATAAGTGACGATACAATTGTGGCTCAAAGTAATATAGGGAACTGAGACACTGTACAGCGGCTTGAAATAGGACGCTACAATGAAAGACGATTTTGCCCTCACCAATAATTCATTGATCTGACCATTACAAGGCGAGGGACGCAATCGGCCTCAAAAAAACCCAAGTTTTGGACTCACGGCGACGATTTTCCCAACTTTGGGGCCCTGGCGATGCTTTCTGGAAAGTTTAGGGACCAACGGTGTATTTTTGTCTTTATAAACTAATGAATACGAGTATTAGTTGAAATCTAACCATTGCATCAGTTGAAAAACAGTAATACAACTATTACTATAATCAATTATGTGAACAAACGCTATTAAGTACAAAAGACATATAGTACGATATGACCAACATTTAGGGGTTGTTTTAAAATGTGATCATGTTCGGTATATTTATTTTCTGTAACAAGAAAATAGTATGGCTTTGTTAGAGTTTATGGATAATAATTAATATACGTATGTCCAGTTTCGAACACGAGACTTCAGGATTGCACACATTACGTATGAGTCTCAATGGTTTGAATAATTAAATATAGTTTTATGATTTATTTATTCATTTCACAAACGAACACTTAACGATCGTTAGTATTTAACGGGGTTAGAGATAACGTGTAAGACCCCCAAAATCACAATATTCGCGGAAGCATACAGTTTGGGGCGTTACGGGAAGGTAATCATCACACAAGATATAGTGAACGGATTAAAAATCCGTTTTAAAATATATTACATAAGTCAAGTCATGTAACGATACATAAAAACCATTTTAGATGAAAATGAAGCCCATTTAAACAAAAGGTCCAGTTGTCAGAGTAAACGCATTAAAAACATTTCCATCATTTATTATGACCGACGCCATGCACTGCTCCCGGCTAAACGCACCTCAGTTTTCTGAGAAAAACATGCTAAAAGTCAGCTAACGCTGGTGAGTTCATAGGTTTAAATAAATAGCACACATGGACTAATAGCAATATCATAAAAACAAATCAGCAGATACACACTATCAGTAATGCAAACACTAAGCCTCATCATACCGAAACTAAGACAATGCAGCACGACTAGCGTTAGCAAAATAAATAAGGGTGCCCGCGAGTGTTAATCCCTAGACACCCGGCTAAAAACCCGAATGGTATACGTTCGCCTTGGCTATGCCGAGCCAACCGAACGGGGACGTCACTCCCAATAGATCTATTTATAACAACCGGCTTCCCATCAAGAATTAACGGCAGATGATAGTGGACACAAAATGGGATTTAGTAAACTTAGGTTTCTGCATACTAGTGTGATCTTAAAAGCAACATCAATTCTGGTCCATGAAAACAGTTTTGCATGTTTCTCACCCCAAGCTTATAAAACCAAAATCGTATAAAAATATGGGGCTATAAACTCACCTTTCAAATACAACAATTCAGCAATCAATCAAAATAATGCAACCGCGCCGATCAGCACCCTAAATTAGTACGGTAAGTCTTAGCAAAACGTTCGTGTCTCAAATGTCT